>VMRN01000171.1:138908-158171 GCA_010277015.1 Poeciliopsis turrubarensis | reverse complement strand
CAGCAGCACCAACAGCAGCACCAACAGCCTGTCTCACCTCTTCAGAACATCCCTCTGGACTTCAACACAAGCCAGGTGAGACCTGCACACAGCAAGGTCTCACCAAGTCTCAGTGTTTCTTAATTCTTTTATATTTATTGTGGCATGTAGATGGTGTCTAATAGTTACTATGAAGACTTGGTGACCCCAAGAGGTCACACTTTGACCTTTGGAGGATTGTTTTACATCTTTCTAAGGGATCCTGCGGCACAAATGGGTTTAAAATTATAACTCTTAGAATGTTACTTGGAATCAGCCAAATTCTGCAGGTCAGAACTGAAATCAGGCAGCGAGGGTCTGAGTGGTGAGTCTCTAAAAACATGTAAAACGATGTGAAACCGCATCAGATTTAACAGCAGAAGCAGCTGCAGCGTTTTCTGCTGCTGCATGTCCTTGGGAGCTTTTGCTCCAAACGCTTCATCCTGATGAATCGTCTATTATCAGGTTTCTCTCTCAGCTTGCTGATCCATTCTTCTAAATCATCTGACTAAATCTGCAGGTCAAAGGCAGAGTTGGGTCGTAACTAGTTACATTTACTTCAGTAGCTTTTTTGAAAAAAAAATTACTCAACGCTGTGCTTTGAGTAAATTTATTATGAAGCATCTCTTCTTTTACTTGAGTAATATTTCTGGATTTTCTACCCACCGAATGAAAATCAAACCTGTTTTAACCAAAAATTCACCAAACTCAGACAAAGTTTTTATTGACAAAAACAAAAAAAACAAAAACGGATTTGTGACTTTTATAAATTATAAAATGAATTACGAAGTCTCTGTGAACAGATTTATGATTTCAAAAAAAAGTTGAAACCAAAGCACCAGACTAAAAACTTTTATCATCCTGTTTGTGTTTGAATGTTTGTGTTTTTCCCTCCCTGCCAGGCAAACAGCATGGCGTCGCTCTTCAGCGACCCGTTTGTGGAGCAGCAGTTCTCGACCCGGCAGAACAAGACGCTGGCCTATCAGGTGAGGGCAGAAGAACACGTTTGCACATCTGCGGCCCAGATGTCGAACCCATTTCTCCTCTCCTCTTTCTCGGAGAGGAGAAAATTCTTAATCTGCATCGTTTGTTTGCAAAATGCAACTTTATGGTTTAGCAAAACGAGCTAAACCGCGTTAGGACTCCATGAAGCTTTGATTTGTTGTCGTTGTTGTACATAAAACGCTGTTGGAGGAAACTCCTGACACAGAGAGCGCCGCTGTGCTGACTGCTGCTCTCTGACGGCCATTTTCTTCCCATCTGCTCCCAGTTGGACCAGTTCAGCCTGCTGGAAAACGCTCTGAGCTGCTCAGCAGGGGGGTCCTGCTACGACCCGTCCTCCTCCTCGCTCTACTACTCGCAGGCGGCACTGTCCGGCCTGGGGGGTAGCCATGGCAACCTGCAGGACCCTTCCCACATGAGGGCCAATATGCTGTACGCGAACTGCAGCGGAGGGCTGCCCAACATCATTCTCACAGGTGAGAATGACACTGAAAACATGAGAAAAGTATAAAAAAGGAAATGTCCTTTCCCTCTGGAGGAAACCCAAATATGGGCGCAGGATGCTTCCTGCTGCTTCTAGAAATTCAGGTTCACTCCTTTTGACTGGCGCTCTAACCTGAGCTGCAACTAGAACTTGAAACAATTAATCATCATTAATCAATTACTAATATGATAGAAATAAAATACTAAAAATGGTTGAGACTATGGAGGTTTACATTCACATTTTACATCATTCAAATTGTGTTCGGATGATTTGTAACCAGCTATTCAGTAAAATATTTATGAAACTGGAAAATACTATTTTAATTGACAAATTATAGCAACATTATTTTCCCTTTGGGATCAATTTTTGAGTTTGAATTAAACTGAATCTGAAATGTTCGTTAGTAGAAACAACACAAGTCGTCCTGCAGAGTGGAAATTCAGATCAGATGTAGGTTAAAAAAAAAGTACTTAAAATGTTACAGAAATAACAAGATTGACATTAAATTTAAATTTCAAATTAACTTCCTCCAAGTGGTTTCCAGGGTTTTTTTCGTTGCTGTTTTATAGTAACGAACTGGAAACCAAAGATTTTTCTATTTTTTGGTTGGAAGGATTATGAAGCATTTTAGTGTTTTAAGGTTTTCCTTCTGTAATATTTTGCGTAAAATCATCCAGTTGATAAGTTTCTGCCTCCTGCTGCTGCTGATGATGTCAGCGTCGCAGTGAGAGGAAGTGTTGTGACTCTCCCACCTCCTTCGTCTGTTGTCTCTGTCTCAGATGACTCCAACCCGAGTCTGTCCAAGGACATCAGCAACGCCCTCTCCACCGTTCCCGAGTGCTTTGACTCGGAGGGAGGCTTCCCACTGGAGGACGAGCTGCGCATCGAGCCGCTCAGCCTGGACGGACTGAGCATGCTCAGCAACCCCGACATGGTGCTGCCCGACCCGTCTGTGGAGGACACCTTCCGCAGCGACAGACTCTGAGCGCAGAGAGCCGCAGCCGCCACCGCAGCCGGCGCCGCCGCCGCGTTGGGAATGTGAGCAAAGAGTTCACTGCTGCAGATCTGCCATCTTGTTTCAAACCATCCAGTTCAGCCCCCATGTCCTCCTCAAACCAAAAAAAGAAGAATAAAATGAGATCCAGGAGCGCCGGAGTCCCTCCCGCGTTTCTTTTTTTTTTTTTTTTACCCTCAGCGCCAGATACCCTGAAGCCATGGAAACACCATAACCATGGTTACACACCATAGCAACCCCATCACCGTGCAGAAGAGCAGCAGAAATCCAACACATAATTTACGTTTTCTGTTGCGGCTCTAATAAAAATAGGAGCCGGATTCTAGGCAGCTGGAGCGGAAAACCCGGTTCTGGTGGAAATGAAGAAGAAAAAAACACAAAAAGGAGGGATGAAACTTTTTCAACTGTTTCTTTTCATACGGTGTCAGAATGTTTTGAAATGTATGCTTATATATGTATATATATTCTTAAAAAAGAGAAAAAAGAGCCGATTAGAGCGTATTTTCAAATGAGACAAAAAGGGCAAACTGTTTACAAATATGAGACTGTTTAAAAATGGCAGATATTTTGAATTGATCGTGTCGAGGACAAGCTCTATTTTTCTCGCATTTTGGACAAACATTCGGGTTCCTTCCTGCGCCATTTTTTTACCTGTCTGTTGCAGATTTTCTTGCCCTGCGTATGATTTTTGTTTTACATTTTGTACCGACTTGTAAATTTGCTTGTACTGTACCTGATTGTGAATAAGGGCATGCGCTACTGTGGATCCACTTTTCTGTTTTTGTTACTGAAGTGAAAGGAACCCCCACAGCCGCAGCAGACGGACCGCGTGAACATCGGACACCATGTAGAAATGCACTTAAACTCTTTTTTTTTTTTTTTTTTTTTTTTTTTGCACTAATTGGTTCACATTGTGTAGATATTTTTTACACCGTTTTTAGCTGATTAACCCAAAGAAGAAGAACGAAGCCATCAGTCAGAGACTTTAATCGACGGCATGCCATGTTTGGTTCATATTTGATGTGAAAAAATCAGATTTTCTGTTTGTGCTCCTGTGATTTCTCCCTGTAGCTCATTTCTGCAGTGGGTTATGTAACAGCTCAGTCATGGCGGGCATTGAGCGCCCCCTTGTGCCACTTTTGAAGAAGAGCCTTTGATGTTTGCTCTTTCGTTGTTTCCTATGCAACCTTTTTCCACGTGAAACCTGTTGAACAGGTGCAGCTTTATGCAGTGCAACATGGCTCTCTGGTTCTTTGTCTTTTGTTAAACCTACACAATGTGAGGGATCAAATTATTTTTATCCTAAAAAAACAAAAAATACTGCATGTGTCCCCTGGCTATGCTGGCGTTTGCTCTGAGAAGAGGTTTGGGTTTGTTTCCAGTCCAACTGCGGCTCCTTCCTGTGCATGTCGATACTCTAGGCTTTTATTTTGAAGGGTTTCTCTATTTTCCCAAACTACTTTGTGGTGTGACGTTCCTGTTTTCTAAGGGTTTCCTGCTGTCTGCTCGCCCGCCTTCTGTTGCCTTACTGACTCCTTCCTTATTCCAGCAGCTGATAATCACGTCTCTTCGGCTTTAGCTCACTTCTAGCTGCCTGTGGTTGTTTTCTGTCTCAACATCCAGTTTGTTTTTGTCTTTTTTTTTTCTAGGTGCATGTAAAATGTACAGTTCTGTTATTTAAAGAATGTTTATGCCCTTTAGTGTTATTTTTTTTTTTTTTAAGTCATTTGCGTTTTCCCTCAAAATATAAAAGTTTATTGGTTTATAACATGTTATAGTGCTTATCTTTCCAAATTAATATAATCAATAAAAAAACTTTACTGTGTATGAAGTCTATAAGTTTTGTTGTCATTATTGGATCTCCCAGCAGGGGGCAGTAGTGTGTAGTTGAAATGCAGCACATCTGTTTGCGATGTTTGTTCAGAACTTTAAGGTTTAATTGGAAAAGTAGAAACTAATTACAAACTGTTGTTTTTCACTTATGACTTAGGAAAAATGTCACATTAGAGGTGAAATAATCTGCCAGTGGAACTGAAACATTCATCAATATGAAGGAATTATTTGCCTAAAACAAGCTCCCATATCCTGCTGGAAAGTTATTTGTAAGTTAGTTTCGTCTTATTTCAAATGAACTGAGATATTTGCTCAAGAAATCAAAACTACTTGGTGAGATTGAGCTTCTTTGTTCTGCTTGTTGCTTTGTTTTGTTAGCATGTTGGAGGAGATTTGTTCCTTTTCTAGACTTCTTTTTTTTGGCAGAGATGTTTAATGTTTGGACAATTATTCCCTGTGATGTCAAAGGCTGTGCAGCTGGAAGGGTTCTTGGGATCACTTTTTATTACGTTGTGACAGTTGTTATGCTGTGTAACCGTGGCAACTGTTTTCTTATCTTTTTTTAACTGGGAGCAGCTTATTGGCTAGCACTCAGAGGCTAATCTCTTACTTTGTTCATAAAGGGAAAGCATCATATCCCTGCTTGTTTTTTTTATTAAAAAAAAATGTTTTACATAAAACATAACTCAGAAATTTACTTATTTTCTTTCTCCAACTTGAGATTAACCTCTAAATTTTTGGGGGGAGGAGGTTCTGACACATTTTTGACTTTTCATGCTCAGAATTTTTTTTTCCTCTAGATCTGAAAATGAGTTGGGTTTTTTTGGTGGAAATTTATTTCAGACTTTTTTTTAATCTATAGTGACTCTTAATATGTTGTATATTGCTACCATTGCTCTTTGAAGCAATGCATCCCACCTGGTCAAAAATAACCAATCAAAGACAGAAGGGGGGGCTTAGCGCTGTCAATCACGCTCGTGGAAATGTGCTAATGGCAGAAAATTTTAGCATTGCATTAAGACTGTTTATCTGCTGCTATGTTAACATTGACAATGGATTCTGCCGATTGGGGAGAAGCTGTTTGTCAATTACCAGCGTAATTGTCAGCGCTAAGACCCGCCTCCTGGCTCTGATTGGTTGTTTTTAGTTAGCACTACGGGAAGACATGGGAACTTGATATTTATGTTTTCTTGTGTTAAAGTGACAGTTTTAACAAATATGTAAAGGCATATATTTTTTAGAAAGGTTACAAACTGTAGCTTTAGAGAGAGGAGGCAAAAGCAAATGAGGTGGATTAGCAGTGGTTGCTAACAATGGCTGTTGTCATCCCAGGCATATTTCTGTGAAATATCTTCTCTGCTGCCCAGATATTGAGCTGCTAGCATGTCCTACAGTCTTCAGTCAGAGACCTTTTCAGATTTGTTGTGAGACTGACTGCTACTGCTGCATAATCGGGACAATAGACCCAAAATGCAGCAGAGAACTTACAAAGAAATAAATCTGGTCAAAAAAAATGTGACGATGCATGAAATAACGGTAACAGAGAGATTGTTTCAATAAACTCAGGTTGATTTGTGGGTGCAAGCATATCCATGGAAACCGGTGCTTTGTGAAACCTGGACTCTATTTAGCAGGAACTTCTCTGAGCCAGTCCTGAGTCTGGAAGTGGTGAATGCAGCTGAGCTGTCTAACTGAAGGCAGCGCTAAAATTAGAGTCAGATGGCATCAATTTGGTAATGGATTCCTTATTTCTGCCACCTGGAGGGCAAAATAGACTCTTAAGAAATCTCTGCTTACGACACAGGAATGCTCATCTATCATATAACCATTTCAAAATGTGCTAATTATTTATAAATCAGAGATTAGGTTTCCCAGGAATGTGCTGTGAAACATTTGTTTTAGTTTTGTCATGAAGAAGACATTTGGTTCCCAGTCGCCGTGCATTCTCAGCGTGACCAGACTGAAGCCAGGCAGATGGCCAGTGTGGGCTCCTGGAAATCAGCCAGAACTTGTTTATGGAGTCTGGAAGCCAGTTCCCAAAACAACAACAAAAACACAACGCTCAGAGAGAAACCAGAGCGAGGGAAGGGAGGCCATGATGGCGCAGAGCTGGAGGCAGATCAGGATGCCAGGCTGGATCATTCCTGTGAAGGTTGTTGGTGTGAGCGCTCTCCTCCAGGTTCCCACCGGCTGGGGGTGGGCGGCGCTGCCCGCCCGCCCGCCAGATACTAATGAGGCTTGGGAAACTGGTCCCAGTCTCACAGAGCGCTGCTTTCAGTCCGTTTCACTGGCTTTTGAGACATTTAGGAAGAAAATGTAAAGGAGTGATGGGCTGGAGGAGGGGAGTTTCACCATGAAATACACATATGGACAGTTTATTGAAAAGAATAAAATGAAATGGACACTACACTTTTATTTTTTTTAACAATACACCATAAAAAAATCTAGAATAATTTCAGAAGGACTCTTCTTTTAGTCCAGAGGGTGCTGTGGCACCACCTAGTGGCCAACTGTGCCACTATTATGAAAATATGATGTAAAGTTTAAAAAAAAGTCGATTTTACATAATACTGCTTATAACCTGAGCTTGTGGGAGCCTACAGATATACATTGTTCTCAAGAGACTTCTGGGAACTTTGTAGCTGGCAGCCATCTTGGTAGGCAGTTGCTCTGGAGTTGCTATGACAACAATGAACAAGCCATAAACTTAGAAGTCTCATCACAACTATTACTCAGTTACAATTTTTGAGTACTCTCCCCACCTCAGTGTAATACTAAGATACATATTTGTGATATTTACTGTAGTACTTACTGCTGAACTAGCTTAGCTAATGTGGTGTTTATCTGCTGGATAAGCCATTGTTCCATCATGCATTGCTCATGCCTACCAAGATGGCGCAGACACTTCAGTTTCAGACTTGTAGGATCAATGTAATGAAAAAGAGGTCCCAGGACTGAGCCTTGGGGAACCTTTTTGTGTTTTATTGTTGTATGGAGGTCGTCACAGTGATTCTTTATTTAGCTACATTTGGGTTTCCTCGCCACCATGCTGTAGCTTTGTCTGTGTCGGATGCCCAGACAGCTTTTCCTCTGCTCTTCTGGTGCTTATGGCTTAAAAAGACGAATTCTTCAGAACAGCAGCAGGATCAGAGCAGAAATGACTAAAAACAAACATTGTTCTTCCCAGAACAGCAGGAGCAGAAGCCTCTGATCTGCGGTCTGCTTTGTGAAGGGGCTTCGGATGTGGTTCACGGCTTTGGCTTTTGTTTACATGCTTTTGTGCCCCTGATTCTGCTCAGTGGGAACATCTGACAGTAATAAGCAGCTCAGAGACATTTTCATTCAGTAAACGTGGAGCTTTGATGCTGTAAACTTTCTGCTGCAGCTGTTGGTGTTTGCACTGCGACGCATTTCTGTCTCTGCTGCATCTGTGCAGGTCGAGTGTTTATCTGTGTTTGATTTGTTTCGCTCCAAGTCGAGTCGCGCTGAAGCAGGGACGTCCAAACTGTTTCTCACGCGTGCCAAAATTGTTGACTCAAAAGTTGCAGTTGGCCAAAAAAAGAAAGAAGCCCAAATTTTTAATATTTTTAATTTTTTCAAAATGGATATTTATTGGAGATTGAAAACTTGAAAGGGATTTTTATGAGAACATTGCAAATAAGAAAAGAACATAAAATAATTTTATTTACAATAAGTTGACTGTAAATAAAAACAATAATTTTATAGTTTTTATGAAACACAAAAATTAAATATTTTTATTTGGAATAAAAATGATTTTTTTTTTTTTTTTTTTAGATTTACATTAAAAAGTCAGATGGGATGAACATCAACTGTCAGATTTTGCCAAAAATTCTCAGAAACACGTAGGTCTGGACTTTGACTAGGCCGTTGAAACTCATAGCAACGCCCTGATCCAATAGCATAATTACAAAATAGTTGGGAAAGAAAATCCAAATCAATTCAATATAAAACTTATGAACTTCTAAGACCAGCTAATGTGACAAAATCTGTAAAACTCAAGGGGTCCGAATTCTCATCCAGGGCTACAACAAATCTATTTCTCTCATGAAAAATATTTTTGGAAACTTTGTTACAGTTTGCATCAAATTTTAAAGTTAACTTTTCATCCAAGCAAACATTTCCTGACAGCATGATGTATTTGTTTGAGGAACAGACATGATTCCTGCTATTTAAACAAAATTTAAGCAATATTTAGAGAAAAGCAAACACTGTTTTGCTGCCGATCTAAAGCTTAGTTTTCTGCTGATAGATTCCCTCAGACTGTTTGGTTTCTGCACATAAACTCCTGCTGCAGATGTTTGTCCTGCTGAACGGATTCCAAACGGCTCAGTCAGAGTAATGGATGGTATTTACTGGAGGTTTTAAGTGGCTTTTATTTCTCTTGTGGGAAAGCGGTTGATAGATTTCATTGCCAGTTGTGTGTAATGAACTGTGTGTGTTATGATGAATTGGGGAAAGCATGTAACTTCATGTCTGATGTGATGGACAAATTTGCCTGCTGCAAACATCATCTGGAAAGAAACGTGTTTGTTGAGGATTTCCCTGCAGACGTCGCCCTGTTCCCTCTGCCAGCCGTAAATTAATGTCAGTGATTTCTTTGTTCAAACTTAATTTATTAACTTAGAACACGCTAATGCAGATTTATATGTAGCCTCAACAGTGCCGTCAGTTTTTTGTAATTCTGTAATCGTGGAAATTCATGCAAAACTAAATAAGTAGCTTTTTGCGCAATGCAATTATTTGTGAGTTTATTTTAAAATTTTCCGCTAAAGTGATTACTAACTCCCATCTGCAGGGGGCAGTATTTCTTACTTCTGCTGCACTGCTGCCTCAGCCTTACTGGATGTCTAGTTAAAGTCCATGACCAATATGGTGAATAACAGAAAAGTCACATTTACTGTCACACAAAAGAGGAAAGCAGAAAATTATCACGAAAATATCACAAAATTCCTTCATAATATTTCTGAATTAGCAACTCAAAATTACTAACCCCGTTTCCATTAACCATAAAAATGTGCAAATTGAAATTATGAAAATACATTTGCTGAATGGAAACATGCCAATTTAGAAAAAGCTCACGTTTCTGACAGATAACATGTTTGTTCAGCCATATTGAAATTTGTTTTTCCACAAAATTGCAATGGAAACGCTTTTTTCAAGTCACATGATCAACAACCGGATGTTTCTACTGGCGGAAATGACAAAGAAGATGACAGGAAGTAGAAGAAGGTTGATGGTTTGTGTTTTTCAGACACTGTGCAGCGTCACACGGCTCATAAACGGTTGTGCGTCATTCCAACGTGTTGAATCCATGACTAATCTGTAAAATGGCCGACTATAATTTCTCCATGCATAAATGCTCCCAAGTAGGCGGGACTTGTCGCCGATGTCTCCTCCTCTGATTGGCTGACAGATTATGAGCTCCAGCGAATGGTTGCCATGGAGATTAAAGGATTTCTCAAACATCAAGGCAACACTCCGGGTAAGCTTTTGATGCGTTAATAACATATAAATGGTTTAAATGGTGGATCTCATTGTCTGTTTGCTTTTAATGAACTGTATGTTATGACGAAAAAACAGAAATTCATGTGACTGCTGCACACATGGCCTGGACAGAAATGTGTGTGTGGAGGATTCCCCCCGTGCCGCTCTGCCAGCCGTAAATTTAAAGCTGCCGAACTCTTTTTTTCAACCTCCTTCATTTATGAACCTTATGAACCTCATAAATCCCGACCTGGGGAGTGTGTGCTCCCTTCCTAATCCTGCTGGAGCCATCAAAGCCACGCCACATCCAGATCGTGTCAGAACATCACATGGGATGTGCTCTCCAGGTGACGCTACAGCAGGTTGGGATAAAAGCAGGACGAGTTTTAATGTTTAAAGAGACAAACTTGTACAGGGATCCACCTTCATATTGTAAATTATCTATAAAGGAACATGTAAACTTTTTGTCCTTCCGATAGAGAACAAACAAGCTTTTTGTGCTAAAGGACAAAGAGTCGTTAACTTTTGCCAAAGTTTGCTAAACCGTTGGTGTTTTTGGTGCTACTTTAGTAAAATTAGTGACTGTCAAACAAAGTCGGTGAGCAGCTGAATAGGGAATCGTTGTTGACACACCATGTGATCAAAACTTAAATCCAGTTTGCACTTAAGATGGTTTTATTTTTATCAATACCTTCAAAAATCCAAGGCAGAACATCAGTGGATAACTGACATCCAAAAGCAGCATAAAAACTGATCAAAGGTTTAAACAGTGATCAAAGATGAAAATCATCAAACTCAGGAAAAAATGGACTTACCTGGTCTCTGAAGTCACCAGGTGAGCAACAGGTGAGCAACAGGTGAGCCACAGGTGAGCCACAGGTGAGCCACAGGTGAGCCACAGGTGAGCCACAGGTGAGCCACAGGTGAGCCACAGGTGAGCCACAGGTGAGCTACGATCGCTGCCAACACCACGCGACCCAGAGCTGCGCCTGTCCACCACCACAAGTAATTGCAAATATTTGCTTTCATCTTGATTTTTGACAGAACTGGTGAATTTCTTTTAAACAGATTAGTTGTAAACACCATCCTTCACCTTTCAGTTAAGTTTAAATGTTTGGTTCATTTCAGCAAAAGGCAGTTTAAAGTACAAAAAACCAAAACATAATAAAGTTACAACACATGAAACAAGCAATAAACATTACATTTTCGCAAATGCCATCATCAAAATCATCAAACTAATACAAATCAAATATATTGATCAATGTCCCAGTTACTACTAATCACAGGCAAAGTTGAGCAGGTGAGTTTTATTTACTTTTTTGAGTTTTATATCATGTTATAAAGTTATTCCCTCATCAAAAACATACCTGGTATTTTGCCTTGATTCTTTCATGCACGTTTGAAAAAAATCCTTTAATCTCCATGGCAACCACGCAGCTACAAAATGCATGGGTGGACCTAGCTCCGCCTTCAAGGCGCAGCTCCTCCTCTGAACTCCCGTCTCCAAGCTTCACTAGCGTCATCATCTGTCAGCCAATCAGAGGAGACGTTGGAGGGACAAGCCCCGCCTATTTGGGAGCCGCTAATTGTGCAGCGTTTTGGGGAAATTGGGTTAGCAATAAAAAAAAAACAAAAACAGGTGCAATAAATTCACAGATTACTGGATTAACGTGAAAAAACCAAAACAGGAATCAGTTGATTTTGTGCAAATTTATACAATTGGAGTCACAAAACCCTGTTTTTTGTGTTGGTTTGCTATTAAAGGTTGAGAGTTTGAATCTCGAATAGAGTCTTTCTGCATGCAGTCTGTATATTCTCCATGTGCATTCTGGGTACTCTTCCCAAAGTCCAAAAACATGACCGCTGGGTTATTTGGTTACTGTAAACTTGCCCTCAGGTGTGTTCCTGGGCGTCGACAACAGCAGCATGGAAAGTTTCTGAATGTTTCGCTGCGTTGCGCCACAGTTGAGCCCACAGTTAATGGCTTTTCTTTGTCGTGGGATCGCTGCCAATCCACACCGCTCCCTAACATCATCCTAAAGACGCCCTTCAGCTCAGAGGCAGGCATGGAAAACCTGCAGGCTGTCGCACACAAAGGCGGCCCTGATGGCCTCGCATGCTCGGCGCACAAACATGAGGATTACTGTAAACACCCAGCTATCAGTGGAGAGGCTCAGCGGAGATGAAGTGTGTGTTGGGGGAACCAGCAGAGGAGAGGCTGGCTGACGGGCCGGGACATGTTCACCCAGCCCACAGCTACAAACTAATCGTTATTTATGGCAAGAAAGAACCTGGGAGGGAAGCAATTTGTAAGTTAAGCTGAGGGCTTCGTTTGAGTTAACAACACAAAACTCAGTGCAGACTTTAAAGGGACAGAATCACGTAAAATCTGCTTTTTCACTTTTACGTGATGTTATGTTGTTTTTCCCTCATCAAAACATACCTGGAGTGTTGCTTTCATTCTGTCACCATGTTTGAAAAATCCTCTCATCTCCATGGCAACCGTTCAGCTCCAAACACCTGGGTGGACCAACCTCCACCTTTTATTTGCAGCACCTCCCCCTCTGAGCTCCTTCAGACTAGCCAGCAGCAATTAGCAGACACCTGATGGAACTGCTTAGCAAATTATGGGAGCAACTTCTCAGTGCAACCCTGGGAAAAAAAACAATGTCAAAGGGTTAATAAAGGAGCCATATTGGAAGAAAGAGTGTCAGAAAGAGCAGGACTTTCTTAAAGAGACAGAGGCCCAATTTTAAGGTATTGAGTTAAATTTAGTTTTAAGTCAGATTTGATATATACAGCATTTTTATGAAGGTAGCATAATTTGTTGATTCTACTATGAAATGCCACTATGTGCCTGGAAAACACATTATCCTGCCCCTTCATTGTTTTTTGGTGTCCAGAAATTTAGCCGTTTCAAAAACCTCCAGAATGAAACTTCACCAATCAACAAGCAACGCCTGTTACCTAGCAACCAAAGCTGAGCTCAGCCCGTTTGGTCAGCTGGTTTTACCGCTGTGTATCTGTACAATGGCTGCTGGAAAAGACTAGTCTAGTTGATGATTTACTATCCAGAAACCACTTTATGCATTCTTGTTAGTTGCACAGAAGGCTCCACTTCTGCTGTTCAAAGATGTATGCCTGTGCATCTGTTAGCAACCATTTTTATGTGCGAGTGTTGAGGGTTGGTGGTCAGCAGCAGCTCATTTAGATTTAAAGTGACAGAGAGGAGGGAAAGCTCTGCTGTCACTTCTGGATCAGGTACCTGCCGTCCAACTGGTGTGAGATGGAGGCGAAGAATTAAACAGGAAAACGTGAAGCTGAAACGGCACAAAATGAGAACCTGACCATGAACCGTGACACATTAGGTCCAACAAGCAGCTGCTAATGCAGGACTCATGTTCAGCTAAACCTGTTAATGTGCTGCTGATCCTCCAACCCTCTGATGAAGCCAGTGGAGAGAATGTGGAGCTTTTTGGAGCCGAACTTCTCCGTTAGTCTCAGTCAGATTCAGACTCGATGGCAGCTGATGATTCACAGCCTCTCCGTCTCCCGCAGCGAGAATGTCTGCCTTCGCTGCTTTGTCATGTTTCTGGTATTTTGGATCTTCAGATCTGTGCAGCCTGCTTTCATTAGCCCATCATGCTAAAACTCTCCCCACCCTGGATGGTAGGAAATGTTGCTTGAATCAAACAATTGGCCACTGAGTTTAGCATCCCTGTGGTTCTGTTTGGAGATACAAACCCGATCCGGTTTCCTCTATTGTGTCTGCAAAACTCAAGGTTGCATGTTGAAACCTCCCGACTCGGCTGAGGTGCGTCTCAGCTGCAGCTTCGCATGAAGGGAACGAGGCGGACCGAGGAGCAGACGGAGGTCGCAGAGGTCAGGTGGTTTCTTTCTGCAACAACAGATACCAACTGAAGCTGCTGCAGTTTCAACAAGCCAAACAAGAAATTTCCAAGTTGCATCTAGAAAATTTCTCATGTCAAAATTTCAGCTTTTTTCTTACAGAATTTAAACTTTTGAAACTCAGAAATTTCAACATTTTCTAGAAATTTTCTGTTTTTTCTGGCAAATGTTTGAGTTTTGAAATCTCTGAGTCTTTTCCAGAAAATGTTGGAAGTTCGTTTAAAATGTTCTGTTTCTTTTCTTCCACATTTTCAAATTGTGAAACTCAAAATTTTCTAGACATTTTCTGAGATTAATCTCAAAATTTGCTTAAAAATTGTAGAATTTTAGTTAATTTCAGAGAAATTCTGAAATTATATTTTCTAATTTTATGGCAGAAATGTTCTCCTTTTTTGCCTTTTACAATTGTCCAAATATTCTGTGAAAATGAGATGAAAATGAGAAAAATCTGATGAATCTGCCTGTTTGACTGCAGGTCCAGCGCCGCACAGCTGCGCAGTGGAGACGCTCCTCTGAGTTGTGCGCAGCTGCTGCGCTCTGATTGGCGCAGAGAGGCGTGTTCCCCGCAGGAATGCGGCGCTCAGGTGGAGGGAGAGTCACCGACTCGAAGCTCTGCGCTCCACAGCTCGCAGGACGCTCCGCGCTGCGCTCCGCCGCTCTCCTTTGCGCACTTTGAGCGGACAGATCAGCCGCAACCTGCTGCTGATTTGACTTGGAAACTGTTTCGTGTAAAAGTTTATTTGTCATTCTGGCTGATTTTCTCATGACTAGCAGCTGGAAAACTTAAAAAGTCACTTCTTGCACCAGGACTGTCCTCAGGAAGATGCGTTCATGCTCCGGTTTCCCCAGAAGGATGTGAGCCGAGAGCGCAGCTGCTTGGATGGATCTTCCCTCCAGCTGAAGGAGAATCAGCAGAGATAATAAAAATTATTCCCTACCGCGTGATTCAAAAAGCGGACCGGACCGGAGCAGAACCGGAGCAGAACCGGAGCAGGACCGGAGCAGGACATGGGCTCTGCGTTTGGGTCTGGACACCCTGCAGCGGGGCCGCGCCGCGCGTCACCGCCGCGTCGTTTCACATCATGATGCTCCATCAGAACCGAACCCATCCATTTTGACCCAAACGGATCCAGCATGGCCCCCGGGCAGACCAGGTGAGACAAACTGGCAGAGTTGGGTCGTAACTAGTTACTGTCGCAAAAGTACTTTTAGGAATATTTCTAACACGCTGATGACGTCACAATGTTATGACGTATTTCTGCTACTTGAGTAAAATTTGTGTATTTTCCACTGAATGAGAAACAAACACCTGAGATTTCTGTTAATGTTGCAGAAGATTTATTTTGAAGGAAACTGATTTGGGTGGGAAAAAGAATCTTTTGCCTGATTTTGTCATTTTAGTCCTTAAAATATGAAAATTCCACATAAGTTTAGGTTTTGGTCGGTTTGATGATGAAATGTTTAAATGTGAAATGAATGATCATTTGATTGGTGCCTCAGGACTTTAGTGGATTTTTTAGTGGAGACATGTCGAAGTGGTTTTCCTCTCTCTGTTGGGGTCCAGCTTTGGGAAGTGACACATTCCTCCGACTGCCTGCGCAGCGACTTTAAATATTTACCTTGAGTTACTTTTTTTCTTGCAAGGAACTGCAAAGGCTTGGAGATTTGTTGAAGAGGGAGGCGACAGATTCCAGACAGTCTGACTTTGTCCCTTAGCTTGTTTCATTTTCTGCAGAGATTTTATTGTTTCATATTTACTAAAGTTCTCATTTTGTTTTCTTTCCCTCACAAAATGCCCATGCAACACCACAGCATGATGCGGCCACTACCATGTTTCATACACAGGATTTTGGAAAAACAAACAATGAATTAGGACTTTAATCTCAAAACAAAGTCAGTTTTATATCAGAATTATGACTTTAATATTTAATTTCACAACAAAGACTCAAATTTACCAGGAAAAAAAATCTGAAATGTTGAAAATGTTTCACTTTTGAAATTCAGAAATAAAAAAATAAATAAATTAGGAAATATCTTGGAATAATCTAAAAAACAAAAGTTGATTATTTTTATTTTTATTTATTTTTTATTTAACTTTTGACTTTTGTTAATCAAAAAAGTCCTAATTTTTTTCTATAAAATTTCTGGGGTTAATCTCAACATTTCTGAATTTTCTTGAAAATTTCAGACTTTTCAAACTGAGATATTTTCATGTTTTATTTCTCAAAATGTGAGATTTTTGGTGGACGTTGACTCTGTTTTGTATTTGTGTAAGCGGCCCCGGTATGCCGTCGTAGTTTTCCGTATCAGGAACGTTGCCACACGTTGCTCTGCTGTTATCTCCTGTCACCAGCTATAAATACTCTGCTCATATTTATCTGATCTGTCGCCGCTGCAGGCTGCAGAGAAACCCGGGCTTCTCCCGTTCTTCCCCCTGAAGGCAAACCTTTACATTAAAACCTGTTTATTAAACTCTTTTACAGCGGAGAGTGAAATGTTTTCAGTTGGTTTGGAGCGAACAGTGACTCCTGACTCTGGAGAAGTTTGGCCCCTGGCGCTTCTTTCCTGATGACTCTCAGGAGGAATGTGTGTGAGATCCAGCCGTCAGAGACATGAACACATTTAATCTGCTTACCTTTGGAAGACTGAGCATATAGCTCCAAAACGAGCGCTCTGATTGGTTCTTACACTCAGTGATGTCATTCCTCCAGGGAGGAATTTGGATGCACCAGGTATCAACACGAGTTTCTCTGGGAGGAAATTTGTTGTTAGCAAGATAAGGCGGTTCAGAACAGCGAGAGGTTTAATCCAGCTCCTGTTTTGGATTTAGCCTAAGGAAGCACAAAGTGAACCATAAACTTTATAAACTCTAATTTTTACTTTAAATAAAACGTCATTTACACCTCAGAAGTGTTGGAGAAGTAATACTGACATTCAGAGTCAAATTAAATCCAGTCTGTTTGTCTAAAAGGTCGGCTTTGGTTGAAAAGGCCTGAACTCAAACTCTGGTCTCCCTACAAACGACAAGACGACAAAAGCACCGAGCATTCTGGGTAAATACAGCCAAAACAAACACGCTAACCTTGTGGGTTTTAGCTACAGGCGAAAGAGAAATCTTAAAACCGCTAAAATCTGATGCCACTTCAGTTTTATTAAGATTTTGTGAAGAAGGAAGTTGTGATTTGTGTCTTCAGGCGTTTTTGTCGTTTCCTTCAGTGGTTTCTAGAAAAAACTCAAAAAGGTCTTAACTTGAAAAGTCCAGAAAATACTTATACTTTTTAGATAAATATCATAAATCTTCTGAAAAATACTAAAATTTCAGAGTTTGAAAAGCCAAAAATTTGCAAGAAAAAAACGTAGAAATTTATCAGGTTCAAAAGTAAAAAAAAAATAAATAATTTTTTTTAAATCTTGTTTTGAAACCAATAAAATTTCTAAAAGTCAAAAACTTCTCAGTTTTTTCATACAAATTCTGGAACTCAGAAATGTTCATGGTTTTTCCAGAAAATGTGTCAGATTGATCTGAAGATGTGTTTTGGCAGAGACGTTCTCCTCCATCCTGATTGTTTTCCTCATAACAGCCGTCGAGTCTCATCTTAGTGCCTGGAAATCAGGTGATTTTAATCTGATTTTCCAATCTGAAAGGAAAAGAACGGTTTCCATTCATGCGCAGGAAGAAACTCCTGATGCTTTCATGTTTCATCGAACAGACCAGAAACACTTCATTGTCTAATCTCTGGACTTGTTTATTATATTTGCATTTGGCTTCGTGGTTTAAACCTGAGCTGGGCCTTTTGGATCAGGTTTTCACATTCTTGTTGTCGCATGCAGCTTTGCTTAGCTTGCGGTTCAAACGAATCAGATTAGCTTTGAGTTAAGAGACCTTTAAGCTCTTTTTATTGGTCCACTCCTCCTGCAAACTCTTTTCCACTTGCAGTTATTAAATGCATTTGAGTAACTTGTACTTTTATCTGTCTGGGCTGTAAAATGTATCAATTCTGTCCTTGAATAAAAAAGATTTTTCCATCTTCGAATCAAAGGGGAATAATTTTTGTCCTCCAATTTAGCAAAAAAAAATAAATAAATGCAACAAAGAATCAGTTTGTGTCCCTTAAAAAAATGACAAACATGCAGCGACTTTCTGCTCCCAATTTAAAACGTCATGTAGTTCTGGCAGCTGCAGTTTTATTGTTAGAAAACAGAGTCCATAAAGGCAAAATGGAAAGTTAATGAACTAATCAGTGATTCTGAAGGTTCAGACAGGAACATTTGATCCTAAAGGTCCAACCTGACAGCAAAACGTTTACATGCTCACATGATTCCAGCTAACTCAGCTCTAACTGCAAAATAATATCCGTTAGTGATCATACTAATAAAACTCCTGTTTCAAGGTTCACTCAGATAAAATTTTACAGCTCCGTCTTCGTGTTTCGCTGCACAACTCTAACAAGTCGCTGATTTTACAAATCCATTCTGGGAGTTTCTTCAGTGACGTTTCGTTTTGACGCCTTGTTGAGGTTTTTTCAACGCTGGTATCACGTATTTGTGTCTCTCGCCGTGACTCATGTTGCAGAGCGTGATTGCAGACGACCTTGGAGGCTCTGATTCAGTCAGAGGCTGTGAGAAGATAATCTCATAATCCCTGAGGTATGATGGTCCACCAAGTCTCTCCGTCATGAAAGAAGCAAATTAGCCAAAGCGAAGGAACAAAAAAAGAACGAATCAGAGTTTAATCTCGACAACCTACATTTGTTTCCTTCAAGTTTTTTATTCCAAATTGAAAGTTTCTGAAAGCATCTCAGTCTTTCTGCAGATCCTTTAAAGTTTTTCTCTGGACTTTAACTGAATTTCACCTCGGTGTCTGATTATTTTCAGAAGAATGTCAGTTAATGCGCTTTTAAAGTACAGCATGAATGTCGCATTTTCTACAAATACAAATCTGAAAACTGTGGCGTAAATGTTTATTTTGGGAGTATTCACACTGGCCTTGTTGAATCCACTTGAATCAAATCTTCAATCTTCAGATAAACCTCGTGAAGCAGGTTTTTAAGTGTAGCAGACAGTAGCTGTTGTCGTCTCTCTGCTGTTTGTCAGTGCAGCAGCTGCCGAGGCACAAAGCTTCTCTGAGGGCTTGTTTTGTTTTGTTAGCAGGACCCGAGCGAGGCCACGGGGTCAGAGTTCAGCGCCGACCTCAGACTCAACATCTGCTCCCATTCAGCAGCGCGCAGTGCGTCGCCCGCAGGACGAATCCCAAACACGGACCGACCTCTGAGGGGGTCGCAGGTCAAAGCCAGGCCCTGCTTCTCTGGGTCAGCATGTAGAAACACTCCAGTCAAGGTGTCTCCCACCTTCTCTGGGGTCAAAGGGCACATGGGTGCACGTTCGCAGCAGAGAAGTGGATTGCAGTTTGTTTGTGCAGGGTGTGAATGTGAGCCTACCTGTTGCTCAGGGTGTTTGAGTTCAGCCGCGACTCAGAGGCTCTCCTCTGCAGATGCAG
>VMRN01000171.1:118855-128901 GCA_010277015.1 Poeciliopsis turrubarensis | reverse complement strand
ACAAGCCCAGGCCGTTACCTAGCAACCCCCACAAGCCCAGGCCGTTAGCAACCCAACTGAACCCAACAGAACTGATCAGACTGAAATCTCATTATCCAAGAATAAGTTTGTGCAAAAACAAGTAACCTAAAGTGCAATATTTGTGTTAATAAGTTGTTTTTTGTGTGCAGGAATCCGGTGGGCGGTCCATGTGCTGGAGATCCCAGACAGTACAAGATCTGCAACACCAAGGTCACTGCAGCTCCACGGTTTCCTCCTGCAGAGAAAAACTGTAAAACGTTTCACAACAATGGCCGATGTTTGCTTTGCAAATTGGTCTCATAGGCGTGTCTGAGAAGTTTCACTGGGCATCAGCCCGAGTTTTCACACTTCACCCTGGACTTCCCTGTCGCCACCACTGGAATAACTTGTCAACCTTTCAGGAATTTTTCACACAATCAGTCAGTCAGATCTGTTTCATTTCTCTGTTTTCATCTAAAATCATTGTTGCTCATCTAGAAACTAAACTGAGACATTAAAACACGAGGGAACTTTCAACCAGCTGTAATCAGAAGTTCATCCACATCCTCTAAATACGACCTCAGCTTTTTATAAAACATATTTTTGTTGTCTGCAGGTTCATTCTGAAGATGATCACCAGGACGTTTCAGCGTCTGCATGATGCATGTCTGTGTCTGTGCAGGGGTGTCCTCCCGGCTCGGAGGACTTCAGAGATATGCAGTGTGCTGCGTTCAATGACCGGCCGTTGGTGTCCGGAAACTCCTTCAGATGGACAACGTTCCACGGAGGTCAGGAGGAAAATAACGACCTGAGCAGCCATCTTGGATTCTACAACTTTTACAACCTAACTCTAGAATACAGCAACTTAAACTGTCTTCTGATTGGTCCCTTAGATCTGTTATCGTCCAATCAGTTGAAAGCATGAAGATTGATGTTATACGCTGCAATAATGCAAAGTTTTCAGAATATTTTTGGTTTAGTTCCAAGTGGAAATGTCTTAGTACATTTGAAATAAGATTAAACTAAAATAAAAGTAACTTTTCAGCAAGAAATTGGATCTTGTTGAAGTTAATAATTTCTCAATATTGATGAAAAGTATTTGTTCCCTATACAGATTATTTCACTTATGGAAAAATGTCTTAAGTGAAATAATGTGACAGTGCACTGGAAAAACTGAGTTTTTTATTTTTTTTATATGAAATCAAAAATGAACAAATTACTAAATTTGTAACTCAATTTTGAATTGAGTTACAAAATTAGCTAAATGTTTGAAGTTGTTTCACCTGTTTCCTTTTTTCATCCGGGTGTTTTTAAATTTGTGGTTTTGTTTGATGATTCGTTGAAATGTTTGCACTTCAGAGCCTCCGTAGAGTCAGATTTTCCCAAGTTGAACAAAACTGAACTGTTTCTGCAGATATAAACATCTTTTTTAAATTGCTAATGCGCATATGAATCGTTTCTACATGTACAATCCTTCATTTCACAACCGTTTACTTTCACTTTACCAACTTGATTTACAAGTACAAATTAAATTTAGCACAACCCGTTCTGTCTGATCCCATCAATCAGCGATTAAACGATTCCTCAGATCTGACTTCAGATTTGTGAAACGTATTTTTGCAGCTGGGAAGTCTTGAAAGCTCACAGGTGTCTCCTGCTGCAGGTGTTATTGTGATTTTCTACCATGTCTGCCAGTTTCTTCCAGATCTTTCCCACTTCTCGTTCCCATTTCCTGCACTTTATGTGTCTCTCTCCCTCCAGTCCTGTTTCCTTTTATCATGTCTTGTTCCATAAAGACGAATGATTTACTGACTGCAGTTTCGCCCTGCCAGGCTCCGGCCCCTGTGAGCTCAGCTGCCTGGCGCTGGGACACAACTTCTACTACAACTTTGGTCACGTTCTGGACGGGACGGCCTGCGACCCGGAGCCCGGAGCTGTGTGTGTCAACGGACGCTGTCTGGTAAATGAAAACAACACCTGGACGTGTGTTAATCCCAGTTTCACATGTTATTAATCAAAATAAATGTCATATAAACCAGTCAAAAGTGCTCTGGGCTAAGAAAATAAAAATAAAATCAAGCATAGAAATAATATTATTTTATCTGTTTTTTTTATAGGAAAAAGGATCTTGCATGTTTCCTATTGAAAAAATAATAATTATAAAAGGATTTGAGTCACATTGTCCCAAAACGCTTTTTCCATTTGGCCAAGTTTAATTAAATGAAATTATTTAGGTGCAGAAAATGCAGCTTTCCTGTAAAAATCTTTGAATTAAAACAAAAATATTTTGTTTTTTACTCACCGTTTTCCATTGTAGGATATCTATAATTTTACTCCATATTCGTAAACTATGTGCACTGAACAGAGAATCTTTGCTTTTGTCCTGAAGCTCCGCACTGCAAAAACAAAATATTACCATTTTTTCTACTTTCTAATGCAAATATTATACACTTGAAATAAGGCTAAACTAAATTAGAAGTAATTTTTCAGCAAGAAATAAGATCTTGAACTATTTAATCAACATTTTGGAATATTTGGCTGAAAAGTTACTTGTAAATTACGTTTGTCGTATTTAAAGTATGTTAAGATATTTGTACTAGAAACTGGACCCAAACTGCTTGATAAGGTTAAATACTTTTGCATCAGTTTATTCTTTGCTTTAGGTTTTATTTAAATATTTATTGATTTCAAACTCAGATTGTTTGCTTTAGAAATAAACTGTAACTTGACTGTAAACCATCAGCTACATTCAGTGTTATTTGGTTTTCATGCCTCTGTTTGATCTGGAAAGGCTCCATCTGAAAAACAAGCAGCTCTTGTTAAATGCAGGTTAGGTTTGGGAAACTGGCCTTCGCTGCCGAAGCCGAGGTGTAGCTGGTGCTGACTGCTCTGACCGGAGCTCTCAGGAGAAGCGAGTCCCACGCTGAGCGTTTGGGCCAGAGTTCACTCATCGGTGTGGACTGCAGCCTTCAGGAAGCATTACAGCTCGGCTGAGTCTGCAGCAGGTTGTTCTCACACAGATGGAGAAGGCTGGACATGAACACGCATCTGCTGCACAATGTGTAATACTCAGGAGAGACGTCTGCTAGCAGAGGGGACACACAGCTGAGCGCCGGGATTATGGAGTCTCTGTGTTTACACACATCGATGTGTGTGTTTCTGGGCATGCTCTCTGTGGCATTTGGTGTAAATGAGTGGATTTATGGGCAGGGAGAGGTCAGAGCAGCAGAGGCTGCAACAGGAAGCAGATGTAGCCTGCAGCTGGAGTTGAGGAGCTCAGGTCAAAACGTGACATCAGCCTGAAGAACACATGGCTGCTTCAGAAAGGCTGCAGCGCATCCGCAGTGCTGATCTAAAAATCAGTTAGTTAGCATGTTAGCAGAAACCTGCACAACTCTTTTTCTCCACAGTACAGATGTGCAGTTGTGAACTACAAAGTGTTGATCTATCACATACAATCCCAGACAACCTGCGTTGTTTGTGGTGGTAATGAGAGAAAATGTAAAGTATGTCTGAAAGTAGCAGGATTTCTAACTGCGTCTAAACTCTGCAGCAAAGTAAACAGGAAGGATCCCAGAACAGCAGCTGGAGGCATTTAGAATAGCACAATGTAATGGATATACAGTCGGGAAAACAGTTTGCTTCTCAATTCAGAGAGTTTATTCCACACTTTTAGCTTCATCAGCCCAGAAAATGAACCTCTGCTCAGTTATTTGCAGGCTTAGTGGCTGTTTTGTGTTCTGTGCTACGATGTCACCAGGAGCTCATTTCCTGTTGTGCTCACAGACTCTCGGGGTGTTTTGTATCTTCAAAGCGTCTTTCTAAGTAAGATTACAGGTTCTATAGATTGTTGCTCTCGGGGCTGAGAACCTCCCTCTTGATTAACTCGCTCTGCAGAGATGAAGGCGAACAGGGAGAGCAATCATCGCTCCTGCTGCAGGATGCTCCACAGGCTATAAACCAGCCAGATCATCCTCTTTGTCTTTAGCTTTGACATTTTTTACATTTTAAAAAACAACCTCTTCAAACTCTTGCGCCCCAGAAACGTTGTTTTTCCCCAAATGTTAGCTACAGATGAGGAAATACAATATCAGAGAGGCAAACAAGCCGAGCCTGAGGGGAGGATCACTTGGCAGTAAGAAAAAGCTGAGTGCACTGTAAAAACACAACATGCTACCAAATATCTGCTGTGGTTTCTAGTGGAAACATATAGTGCACTTAAAATAAGACTAAACTAACTTCCAAGAAACTTTTCAGCAAGATATATGAGCTTGTTTTCACTAATAACTATTGAATATTGATTTAAAAGTACCAGGTCCACTGGTAGATTATTTTCACTCATAATAAGACATTTTCCTGTGTTGGAAGTGATAAGGTCTGCTGGTGTAACTAGTCATTTTTATTCATATTTAAGAATCATTGACTTAAAACAAGCTAGTATACAAATCTCACCAAGTATTTTTGGTCTAGTTTCTACTACAAATATCTGAATACACTTGAAAAAAGACAAAACCAACTTGGAAGAAATTTTCAGCAAGATATTTGAGTTTGTTTTAAGTCAGTAATTCTTTAATATTGATTAAAGAAGTACTAATTTTCACTTATAACAAGACATTGATCTACCTTTTAGTGGAAATATCTCAGTACATTTGAAATATTAACTTGTTTTAAGTCTATAATTCCTCAATTTTGATCAAAAGGTTGTTACACTGGCAGATATATTAAGGAATTGTTGACTTAAAACAAGCTCCTATGTCACTAAAAAGTGACTTTGTAAGTTAGTTCAGTCTTACTTTGGGTGCAGTGAAACATTTCCAGTAGAAACTAGTCCAGACTTTGTGTTTTTGCAGTGATAGAGAGGTTTTCCCATTTGTGTGACCTGCAGAAGCCCGGCTGCGACTCCATCTTTGGTTCGACGCAGCAGGAAGATGCCTGCATGGTGTGTGGAGGGCACAACACCACCTGTCTGCACCACAAGAGTGTGTACCAGAGCAGCGGGCTGGAGGCAGGTAGGACACACACACACACACACGCACACACACACACACACACACGCATTCACACCAAGCGCCATCATGCCTCTCTGTCTCCGAAATGTGAGGATAATTCCTGCTTCTTGTCTTCCTTTCACACCCAACAGCTATTAGTCATTCAGGCTTATATAGCCGAGTGTTATTAGCCGATTGAGTGAATATTAACCATGGAAACAGCTTTGCAACACAAAGGTGATTGGCTGCTTTCCCAGAAGGGCTCCAGCTAACGGCAGATTTCAAATGACTGTGGTTAAGATTTCAGGGAGGAGGAGCAGAAAAATCTCCCAGCAGTTCTGGCTTATTGCCACCGAAACATTTTTACCTGCAGTGGCACCTGCAGGTTCGCAGATAATATCAGGTCTGACTGCATGCAGTGGAGAAAACTAAATGTTTTTCTTCCCTTGAATCCATCTGCAACAAGCCTTGTACAGGAAATAATAACAGCTTCAGGCAAATGCTGACGAGTGATTGGAGTGTTATCGTTTACAAGCTGAACGCTATAAATTTTATAGCGCCTTGTAAACCGGGAGAAATCATTGTCAAAATAATGACATTGTGTGATGATGATGTATTAACTTATGACAATATTAGGATTATTTTTCTTTTTTTAGTCGCGGTGATAAGAACCTGCAGGATTTTGTATCTAGAAGCTGAATAAGTTTTAGGTTTTTGGGGATATTTAGGACGGTGTCATCTGCATAGAAGTGATCGTCTTCGCCTAACTGAGTCGTGTTTGTGAAGAATCAGAGGCAAAGATACTCCAACTTTCATTCTAGGTTCTACAAACACCATTATTTGCTGGTATGTTTTTAGTAACTTCAGATTTGTCCCAACAGCCTGAAGTTTATTAAAGCTGGTTAATGTTTAGATCATTCATCAGTTTGCAACTATAGGAAAATAATTTCTTCTCTATTCCAGAAGCTGTCAGTGGATGTCCTAAATTTACTAAAGCAATTGATGAACAATTAATCCAAACATTAATATGAAGGTGCATAAAAATGTGGTTTTAGGTATGTAGAAGTGCCAACAGTATAGAAATAACTGTGTCCGTCTGTAAACATTTGACGGATAAGATTTAGTCACACATGATGTTTGTGAAGTTAAATGTCTGACAGAAGTTTTTAACTTCCAGAGCCAGGACGTAAAACAGGAGCAGAATCTTGTTAACATGATGAAGCTCATCATCATAATGAAGAATTGCTTCTGCTTCGGTTTCTGTTACTAAAGCTTGTGTTTTTATTTGCCAGGCGGGCAGTTTGGATACAACGAAGTGACGATGATCCCGGCTGGAGCCACTCACATCCGAGTCACCGACAACAGCAGGAATTATCTGGGTAAGAGATATCGCTGCTCCCTTCACACGCATTGAAACTTATTATTACATCTGTTCCCCAGAGACCGGCGAGCGGCCCTCTGTCCGACTGCTTTCTGCACCAGGCTTCTTCTTTCCGAGTAACATAATCGCTAAGGTTATCTATTCTCATCGCTGTGTTGGCGACGCAAATAAAACAGACCCAGAATGGCACACGCTGTGGTTTGGAAGGGACGCAGAGCAGGTGGAGGTGCCTGTTTTCACCCGCTGCTATGGAAACCGCCTCAAATAACCGCCTTAAATAACCGCCTTAAATAACCACAGGATCATTTGTTCCTCTGTCACCCTGAAATCTTTAACGGCTTAGCCTGAAAAATCCATCATCAGAAGCATTTGAATCGGTTTGTATGAATACTCAGTAACTCCATTCACTGTTATTGATCACACAGCGCTGCAGAACGGTCGATCCCAGTTTGTGATCAACGGAAACTGGAAGATCAGCGTTCCCGGTGAGTACAGCGTAGCTGGGACCAAGCTGCTGTACCGGCGCTCTGCAGACACCTGGGAGAGCTTCGAGGTGCCAGGACCGACCCAGGAAGACCTGCATCTGATGGTAAGAGCCGGTTCACCAAGCAGGACATTAGTACACATAAGAATCAGGGATGCACTGATTTATTGGTGGAGATCGGTGGTCGGCCGATATTTAGATTCACTGACATGTGAAGCCGATCTTATTCTCCTCAGCAAAGATATTTGGTGTGAAAATAAAAACACTGTTAAATCAAACTACAAAACACAAACAGTTCAAGAATTAAATGCAACTATAATTATTTATTTCTTAATTTACTTAATTTTGAATGAAACAGCTCCATTTTCTTGCTAACAGTAGAACAGAAAATACAATGTAAGAAAAAAAAATCCCTTATTGCCCCTTTGTGGGGAAGTTCAGGGTTTTCAGCAGTGAAGTAGCAGAAAAAATGTAAGCATGCTAATTCACAAAAAGCTAATTTATAAATACAATAAGACTCTGTAGACCAGGAACAAATGTACAACATCAGGAAACAACTGTTTAGTCCTTGAATTCACAGATTAAACACAATTACTGTCATAATTATTGGTTCGCTGTTTGGCTTCACTGATTGGTTATCTGCTAAAGTATCAGGTCCCATGAAGCGCCACCAGAACAAAGCGCTGATTTTACCCAGGGAATAACAGCAGGCTTATGGGAGTTAAGGAGAATCTGTGGCGAGCGTAAAGTTTAGTCTGCTTAATTCAGACTAGAACAATGAAAACGCTGAGCTTCAGCTTCCTTCTTCTCTCATCTTCCTGCTGGTTTTTTGTGCTATTTAACTCACCAGTTTAGCTCAAAACTGCGTCAGTTTCTCCCATTTGTTTTCATGAACTCAAAACGGAGGTCAGATAAACCAGCATTTATAAACTTTACCGTTGATATTAATACGTTTGTTTGCAGACTAAGAGCATGATGTGGAGAGAGAAAGCCATTTCCAGGCACCGCTGTCCTCCATGGGAACCATTTCTGGAATCGCTTTGCAAGAAAAAAATTATACAAATGCAAAAAACATTAAAGTCGCAGTAATTTTAATGAAAAATATTGTTTTACATATTTGTTAAAACTGTAATGAGACAAGTAATCTGTGAAAAATTTAACTCCTCTACCTTCCCCCAGTGCGATACAAAAATAAGCAATCAGAACTTGGAGGTGGGTCTTAGTGCTGTCAATCAAGCCTGTGTGCGTGCTGCTTATGATACAGCTTTCCCTCGTCAGCACAGCCTGTGGTTTCTGCTCAGGCTAGTTAGCATAGCCACAGATGATGGCGCATAAACAGTTTTCTTGTAATGGTATGTTATTTTTCCACCATTAGCTCATTTAGCAGCATGTTCACAAGGTTGATTAACAGCACTAAAACCCTCCTACTGGCTCTGATTGGTTGCTTTATGCATTTCTTTATCTTCTCTTTGTCTTTTCACAGATTATCTGTTTCATATTGTCACAACATAGTGACAGTTTGGTAAAATATGTAAAAATATATTTTTTATAAAATTAAATTAAAACTAAAGCCTTTAGTTTTAATCCATTTCAATCCATTGTACGAAACCAGAAACTCCAATATTAGCACTTCCCAAGATCTGCGCTCTAAACAGAAAGTTAGTTGTTTGGTTGGTTAACCAATATATTTACTAATTCGTAACTGATTTGTTGATTTGTTTTTGTTTCTTTTTAAACGTGATTCTGTTTTCTTGTGTCCAGGTTCTGGCGACAGACAGAAACCCAGGAATCGAGTACGAGTACTGGCTTCCACCGGACCAGTACGCCCTGCACCATGGCAGGAGGAGCCCTCTGCGACAGGCTCACCACACAGCCAGCTACTTCCCCAGAGGACAACCCACCACTCCAAGCACGACCTCTGCCACGACCCCCAGGGCACCGCCCAGCACCGCCCGGAAACCCCACTGGTGTGAGTTAATAGCCTGAGGCATGCATGTTCTCACAAAAGTAGAAAAAATGGATCAAACACTGAAAAATAAAAATAAGAAACGACACAGTGAAGGCAAATTTACAAAGTAAAAAAGCATTTTGCAGTTATTAAAAAGGTATTTTCAACGAAATGTGCAGGAGATTTTAAGAGGACGTACTTTGCAAAAGTCAGGTTTTGCATGTTTTTGTACTTTGGGCCTTTGCTGCTTCAAAGCACAACACAGGTGCTTAAACAAACATCCAACTGGTTTTGGGTGTCTGGAAAATGTGGTGTTTCAAAAACCTTCTGTCTCAAATCAGCAGGTACTGTCCTTTAGCTAGCAACCCCAGTGAAACCTAGCCCGTTAGCTAGCAACCCAAGCTGAGCTCTAGCATGTTTGGTCAGTTGGTTTTACCAATGTATGTTCTGCACAATGGCTGCTGGAAAAGACAAGTGTTTTGTTTTTGACCTGCATCTAGAAACCACTTGCTGCATTCTTGTTGGTTGTGCAGGAGGCTCCATTTCTGCTTTTCAAAGTTGTACGCTTGTGCATCTGTTTGCAGCCATTTTCTTTAGCCATCTCTAAAAGCCCAACAATGGATCCCCTGTATTGTTACATGGCATAAGGACCAGAGCTGCCAGCAGATCCACAGATATTAGGCGGCACCACTAGAAACTCTTGCAACTGCAAAATATAACAATTAAAAGACCAAATGTACATGCAAGTGCATTGACATGGACCACAGAAACTGTTGAAGTGCTACAACAGAAGCTAACATCCAGCAATCTGCCTTATTTCCACTGGCTGTTGGGGTTACAGCCAATCAGCACTAAGGAAAATGAATGCCGCTCCTGGATTGGCTGCTTTGGAAACGCCAGTGCCCAATATCATTGCACCAAACTTCCCAGGCTACATTTCATGATGCTTCAGCAATGCTCTATGTAAGAAGCTGTGAATTGGTAAACTTTAATTTGTGGTTATGTTCCACAGAAAAACACTTTTCTTTTCCAGCAGCCGTTGTACTGCGCATACAGCGGCAAAACTGACCAAACGGGCTGGAGCTCCTCTTGGGTTGCTCAGTACCGGGTTAATCTTTGCTGGGGTTGCTAGGTAACGGGGACAGTGCCAGCTGATTTCTGTCATCAAATTTTGGATGTTTTTCAATCGGCTCATTTTTCAATCGGCTCATTTTTCAATCGGCTCATTTTTCAATCGGCTCATTT
>VMRN01000171.1:49381-94727 GCA_010277015.1 Poeciliopsis turrubarensis | reverse complement strand
AGTTTTGTAAGTTAGTTTTGTAAGTTAGTTTTGTAAGTTAGTTTTGTCAGACGCCGTTTTAGTGTTAATGTAGATAGAAGAAACAGGAGTTTGATGCCAAAAAGCTCAGAAATTTTTAGATTTATTTCACAGTTTCTGGAAAAAACATGGAAATTTCTGCTCAAAAAGTAAAAAAAATAAATAAAAATGCACAAAAAACTCAAACGTTGAGATTAATTTCACATATTTTATGGATAAAAGTTTGAAACTTTGTGAGCTTGGAAAGAAAAATTTTTAAACTTTTCTAAGTTTTCTGAGTTTCAAAAGACGAAAATTTATGAGAAGAATCTCAAAATTTCCAAATATTTTAGAGAAAATTTATAAAAGTAATCTCAAATTTTTTAAAAAAAATTCTCAAATGTTTGACTTTTGGAGCTCAGAAATGCCCAAGGTTTTGTAGAAAGTTTCTGAGCGTAATCTGAAAATGTCTGGAAGTTTTTTGGCAGAAACTTGCTCCTGTTTCACACCTGTTAAGTTTGGTCTTGTTACATGCTAGAAGTAAACCATAATTGGTAACATTTTGTCCTTTTTCAGGGAAATCTTTCACATCTTTTGTCTTCTGCAGCTTCTTTGAGAGCCAGTCATGTCAGCCAGGCTTCTTCTCAGTAAAATCCAAGTGAAAACAATGTCCTTTCTCTGTGGTTTCAGCTCAGCTGAAGTTTCTCCTCCTGGTCTGCGGCTCCTCGGCTCTCACCTGATAGGCCACCATGTTGAGGAAGTAGCTGTAGACGCTGGTGCGGCTCATCCCCTGCGTGGCCGACATCGTCCCTCTCATGTGTTTGTCGTCGACCACCGAAGCTCTACATTTGGCCATGAACTTCCAGCACCGGCAGCTTTTCCCCCAGAGAGAGGGCCTCACATCCTCCAGGAGGCCGGTCAGAGGATTAACGGTGGATCCGGTCCGGCTGGGCCCCCCGCAGCCCAGAGCCTCAGCCCGAGCCCCGGCCACACCGCCTGCCAGGAGAACCGCTTGCTTTGTTGCCCATGTCCTGCGTCGGTTCGCTCTGCGGCTGTGTCGGCTGCTGCCAGGAGAGAGGAGAGGGAGAAGCGGAGGCGAAACCCGGCAGCCTGCCTCATCCCTCGCCCCCCCCGGACCGGCCAGATTAAAGGAGGGAGGGGAGTTTGACATGGACCATGTGTCCGTCCCATCTGTCCGTTTTGTCCCTTCCCCCAGCAGAACGTCTTCCTGTCAACATGGAGCACTGGATGCTTTAACCCTCCACAGGCCTCCAGCAGAGCTGCAAAAACACTCAATCTGACCAAGTGCTTTGGTCGAGTTTCTGCTCTAAATGTCTTAGTTCACTTGAAAAAAGACTGGAGTAACTCTTCAGCAAGATATGGGAGCTTGTTTTAAGTTAAAAATTCCTTAAACTGATGAAAAGGTTCCACAGGCAGATTATTTCACCTATAGGAAACTGTGATGTTATAACTGAAAAAGAATAGCCAGTAGAAATGGTTCTTTATCAGCATTAAGGAATTATTTACGTAAAAGAAGCTCCTGTATCTACAGAAGAGGAAAAGTCACTGAAAAAATTAACCCTAATCCTAACCCAAATTCTGTAATTGACTGTAATGTTTCAGTTAAATGTTCTAGAGCAAATTAATGTAATTTTGGGGATTACAGATGGAAATTAGCATCTTGCTAAGCCCAGGATATTTATGTTATGTTTATTAATATGCAATGTCCTATTGGAATAAAATCAGCTCAGTCGGTTTTGCAACATTTGTTGGTCACATAAAACTTGTTTTCAATCAGTTACTCAAGTTTATTTGTAAAGCACATTTCAGCAGCAAACGGTTCAAAGTGCTTTAAAATGTTGTGGAAAAGTGGGGAAAAAATGTCCCATTTGCAGATTTCAGGAATGAAACGTTTCTTCTCCTTGTTTTTGTTGCAGCGAAGCAGAGAAAACTTTTCTACTGTTCGATTCTGTGAAAGCAGAATGTCTTTCCGCTGCACATCCTTTATCTGTAGTTCTGAGCTGAATGTGTTCATTAAACGACGCTGCAGAGCAGCGAGGATGACGACGATGAGCTGGAAGAGAGGGAGCCAGATTATATTTGGGTTAGTGTGCGGCGGGGCCAGCAGCGGGATAATCCCGGTGCTCCTCTCCGTCAGGATGACCTTCATCGGCCCAGAGCAGCTTTTAAAAGCTGCGGCCTGTTTCTGTGGCTGAGCCGCCCAGAGACGGTCCGGCATGTTTCCCTGCATTTCAGCCTCTGAGTTCTGATCCGACTGGAAGTCCAACAGAACCGCCTGGTTCCCATTCGCAAGCAGTTCTGTTCTCAGATCTGAGATTCTTTAATATTTCTGTCATTTTCACACACTGGCTGCATTTACTGCTAGAGGAGGGTCCAGTATTTAAGTAAGAGTGAAACTACCTCAACATATTTTTACTCAAGTAAAAGTTAAAAGTAGTAGAGTAAAAAAAGTATTTGCATAAGTACTGAGTAACTGATCAAATTATCAATCATTTCATATTTAAAAATCACATCATCAGAAGGACCGAAATGTAAAGTTTAATTGGAAATTTTGGTGTTTTAAGGATGAAAATGACAATAATTTATTTAAGTAACAAAAAATATCAAAATCAGGCAAAATACAATTTTCCAAATCAGTTTTTTTCAATATAAAACTTAGAAAACTTTCACAAAAACAACAGGTGTGTGTCTGTGTCTGGCGAATTTTGGGTTAAATCATGTTTGTTTTTCATTCAATGGGGAGAAAATTCAGAAATTTGATTCAAATAAGAACAGAAATATTTCATAATAAAATGACTCAAATAAAAGTTAAAAATAAACTGTAGTAAAATACTGCTAAAAGCACATTTTTCCAAAACGTTACTAAAGAAAATGTAACTAAGTAAATGTAACGAGCTACTATCCAAATCTGATTACTGTGGTTGTCTTGAAAATTATTTTTTTTAAATATATAGGTGAGGATTTCTGAAACTTTCTGAAATGTAAAAGTAATTGAATCAATAAAAACTGTAATTTAATCAGTTAATTCATGATTTAGCAAAGGGGCAATTGCTTTTTTATTAGGAACGTGATGATTTGGATTTTTTTTCTCCTTAGTAAATTAAATAATTATTTACTTTTATAATTTAGACTTTTGAAGTAACTTGGGTTATCTTTGTCCAATATTAACATATTTTTATGATTTGAAACGTTAAGTGTAAAAAAAGCAAAACCAGAAGAAATATTTCTAAATCTTCTGAAAACATGATATAATAATTATTTTAAAATATTACTTTAATGTCAGACCAGACAGCCAATCATGTACAGAATACAGAAACAGTCCATCAAAGCAGAAAAAATATATTTTTCATCCAGTTACAATATTTTAGATGAGAAACAACTAATTTGCTGCAGAAGCTGATTTTTTATTTTTATTTTATTTTCTGCCCCTGCAGTTGCTTTAAGACTCTTGTTGTTGTTGTTTTGTCTGTGCCATAAGAGTCTCAGTCTGTCCAGATTCACTTTCGTGGAAGTGCCAAACAAATAGGAGGTTAAATAAGGGGAAAGCTTCAGAGCTTCACACTCGGCTAAGAGGCTTGGACTTACAGACCCAGTGAACCGAGACTCTCCCAGAACCTTCTAGTAAATCTGCAGCCGCAGGATTACAGGCCGACCCGGATGGGAGGACAGCGTTGCAACAACCAGATGCTAACTGAATTAGCATCTGGTATTTCATACTAGATGCTTTCATTTGTTGTTATGTGGTTGTACTGCAGAAACTGCAAGAAACACAAAATCTTACCAAGAAAAAACTGGGAAATTGTTTGAGATACGAAAGTAGAAAATTTTCTTCATTTGAATTTTTTGAAATTTCCAAAAGTCAAAAAATTTTCAACCTCAGAAAATCTCCTAGATTTTTTCTAGAAAATTGTAGATTAATCTCAAAATTTCTGAGTTTTTTCTCGCAATTTTTTAAAATTTTGAAGCTCATAAATTTTTATGTTTTTTCGAGAAACTTTCTGAAATTAATCTCTTTTCTGTCTAAAACGACACTAATATGCCTCCATACAAAACTAACTTACAAGTAACTTTTCATCAAGATTTAATTGTTTTAAGTCAAAAATAACTGAGCATTTATTTTAAAAAGTAAAAGTTCAACTGGCAGATTTATTTCTGTTGTAACAAGACATTTTCCCATGATAAAGTGACATAATATGTTAGTGAAACTGGCACTTTTTCAGCAAGTTCAATGAGTTACTGACTTAAAACAATGCCCTGTGGTTTAGTGGGGAGTTACTTTTAAGTTATTTTAGTCCTTTTTCAAGTGTACTAAGATACTAGAAACTAGGCCGATATAATTTGTAAGCTCCTGTGTTATTGTAGTGGAAATGTATTCATGATCCATGACATGATAAGAAACCTGCACCGTTTTGCATAAATCAGCGGGTAAAGGTAATTGCAACGTTTGTTTCCAGAAGCGTCTCCTCTGGCTTCAAAAGCAGCCATTGTTTTACGTAATATGATTTGTTTGCTGCAGCCTGAACTGGGTGTAAAGCAGCGACTCCAGGCAACAAACACGTGTTGCTGTGAGTCCAGTCTGCAGCCCGGCATTCCTGGGGGCCCGTTCGCTCACGGATAATTGCTGCTGCCTTGTGGGAGAAGAGGAAGTGCCAAAGAGAACAAACAAAAACAAATTAGGAGATGCAAATGGCCGCATGAGTGAACGCGCTCGATCTATGGTTTCAATAGGCTTGCGTAATAATAGCTGGATGCAGGCCAAGCCTTGTTTGGGAAACAGGAGAAGGAGGCAGGAAAAATGATGCCTTCATTATGCATTCAACCCAACTGATCCACATTTATGAAAGAATCAACTAGATTACAAACATATGATAATTTTACCCAGTGCAGATTTACAATCAAAATAATCTTTTAAATTTACCAACATGAATCTTTCTTGAAAAAAAATAATAATTTTGGTCATTCTTGTGCAGAGCGATGGAAACATGAATGTTTTGTAATGTGGTAAACATGTGGCTATGAAATATTGTCCGTTAGTTTGGTAAAACCAGGTACGAGACGTCACTTTCAAACTTACCTATAACTTAATGTCAACCGAAGCAAAGGGACTTCAGAGAATGAATAGAAACCAGAAAATAAAAATGTGCTGATCTGGTACATGTGGAGCTTCATTAGGCAACTCCGCAAGTCAAAACACCTGGAAAGAACGGTTGCCTCAATCAGATGGAGATCTTTCAGACTTTTCTGACTTCTTGCACATTTTCTAGACTTCAGTCTACAAGGTTTAACCATTACTTATGTAAAAGTATCACGGATCACCAAAAATGTTAAGATCGTTTTTACAGATCGTTTAACAACAGAACCTATATAGATGGATGAATATATGTGTATATATTTGTATCTTTGTATAGCAGAGCTTCACTTATTCATTGCAGATTATCAAATTTTTCTTAAGATCACACATTAACTCCAAATTATTCATGGAAATTTTGCCAATTTGCACTTTTTGTTGAGCACATCTAAAATATTCAAATAAATTCAGCTTGGAAAGCGAAAATTCAAAGGCACAATGCTACTGGCTGGTACTTTCAAAGCAGCCAATCCAGGAAGGGCATTTATTTTCCTAAGCGGTGATTGGCTGAGCAGAAGAGCAGAGATAAGGAAGACTGTGGATGTTAGCTTCTGTGGTAGCACTGAGGTTGTTTCCAATGTGTATCAATGCATGTTAACGTAGATTTGGAGTTTGGGATATGAAAATAGGCCGTTGTAAGCATTTTTAAAGAGGGTCTCATCTCTTCACCAGATGGACAAAACAGATGGACAACAGGGACAAAAGTATGGTAGTACAAATACTTTTTCATTTGGAGGAGTCAAGGTGACAGCTTTAAATCTAAAAACCTTGTTTCAACCTTCAAGCCTGGTGGTGGCACCATTATGATGTGGGATTCAGGGAACAAGTTACTAAAAGCTTTCTTAGCAGTTTCATCTTTTGAAATTTAATGAAAACTCGTTTTTTGAAGGAATACATCTTGTTCTGCTTCTTAGCATACAGAAATCTTTCTTTACATTTTCTTTACATCTTTCTTTAAATGTAATTTGTACAGTTTCACACAACATGAGTGATAACTGGGATGTTTCTTGTCTTGGGAAGGAGGGGACGGGTGCAGTTTGTGGCTTGACAAACAAAACACTTGGCAAAGATCTTATGTGGAATAATCCCATGTGGCCTCTGCACTTTATAAGACATTACAATTTAAACAAACAACTGATTGAAAGGATTGGTGGGCCAAAATATCAAGCAAAGAAAGGTGAATACTTGAAGTACTGGAACTTTTTTATGAAGATAGTTTCTTAAAAATGAAAACCTGAGCAGAGTCAGTCTCACCTGAGCTCGAAACAAGCGTCCGGTCATCCTATTCCCGGGGCCAGGAGTAAAGCAGGTTCCAAACAGTCAAACAGCCATCAGTCATAGAGCAGGATGAAGGGGTTCGTACAACGGCAATGACTTCTCAGGGGACCTGATGCCATTTCTCAGGTCCCTCACCTCCACACGCGTCTCCTGAAGCACCGGGCCAAAAGAGCATTGATGTGGTTTTCAGCCCTGCTTGGAGCATTCAACTCCAACAGGTTTCCTTTTCCTTTAATCTCATTAAGACGGGTGGATTGTTAAAGCTCAAGTACATGAAAGACCTAAAAACGTCTGGAGGCAGGAAATCTGTGGTCGGAGAATAAACCTCTTAAATCAGACAGGAATAGCACAGGGAGGAACACAGTGTGACTTCAGTAATCCGGACAGTCAGCGGGTCAATCCGGTTACTGCATTTTCGTCATCAACCCTTAAACAGATAACAGCGAAAGAAAAGATCTGTGTTATTTTCAGAACTTATTAATTTGACTAGATACAAAAAAGGCTGAACTTTTAAACAAAATGTGCAACAAACTGTTGCTATATGCATTCTGGCCTTTGGCCGTGCAACATAGTACATGCACCATGTACCGACGGCAGTACCTGTACAGATGTTTACACTTTCATGTAAATTATTACATGACAAAAAGTATATTTGTAAATGTTCAGTAAATATAGTTGTTTTCAACCTTTTGTCTTGTACTTTTATAAATACATAATATGATCTTATGAATGTAGGGTATTTTTTATAAACTTTTAAAAAGAACCAATTTAGCCCAAAGAAGGATTAAATACACTACAAGTGCATGGTCCATAATATAGTGATATAATATTAATATAATAGTCTTAATAAAATTAATTATGTGTATGCTACTTTTTATTCCCAGTTGCCTCCTAAAGAAAGTGCAGCGATTCAAAGTAAGAATGTTGATATTGTATTTAATATTGTCCTTTCATAAAAATCGTTACTGTTCCAACCTACATTCCCGCCACAAATAGCTGCATTTTTCTTCTTTGAATTGAATGGAAGCGAGAGATCACGTGTTTCCGTTTCCCCGCGGAGCTCTCCTCTTCTACGTAAGCATCTCCGCCATATTGTGAGTGGCCTTGCAGCTGTGGGAAGCCTCGAGAAGAGCACTAAGCGCTGATATTTTAAACTTTTTCGGGCAAGATGCCTCATTCGTGTGCTGCGCTGGATTGTACAAAGCGCTGTACGGTCCAGACCAGAACCTCGGGCGTCACCTTTCACAGGTGAGGCTGAAAAATCACCGTGTTTGGACTGTTTTGATGGGTTGACGTCATGAACAAAAGTGTCAACTTCCGCGCTCAAATTCCAAAAATTTCTACTCGTCTTTTGATTTTCTCGAGAAGCTGATGTTCTCTGTGATGCTGTCTATGAAAACTGGGCTTTTAGAGAAATAAATATTTGTGCCAGTTTGAACTAGAGCCCTGAACTCATCAGCTGCCCTGGACGACACTGAAGTTAGCATCCTTCTTAGCTTCAGAAAAAGGGCTATTCCGCCGCATTTAACCAATCTGGACCAGCTTCTTTGCTCTTTAGATCGAAATATAACATATTTAAAATGATCAAACCTGGACCTGATTATCGTATGATAATTGTACATTCTACAACACACAGTCTGCAATTGGTAGAACCTTCACTCAATGCCTAAAAACTTGTGAAATGGAGACTTGAAGGATTTGTTGGGGGCTGCATGGAGGGGGGCGTTTGCAACTTTTCATGGGATCTGGTTTTAAATCTGTTATATGCACAGATTAAACCTGGAGAGAACCAATCTACGCCAGTCCTATATTCTAGAAAACATAACATCAAGAGCAACTTTTTAAATCCAAGTCCACAATAAATTGGACTAAACAGTATTAATATAAAATGATACAAATTGTTATTATTAAACATTTAATCAATTAGTGAAATTCAAATAATCTTTACTTTTAAGGCTTAACTATTTTATATCTGAAGTTAACGCAGATTTCTTTTTCTGGACTTTTATTTATAATTTTTTCTGATAAAGTACTTTTAAAGTAGAATTGAGTACATGGTCATTTCAAACCTGAACATAACTACTTTATGCCTACAAAACAGAATTTGTGACTCGTGTAACTTTGATTAAAAACTGTAGGTTTTGGTGTTCGATGTTTAACTGCTTTTTTAAACACTCGATAGGTTCCCAAAAGAATCAAACCTGAGAAAACGATGGGTGAAAGCGATCAGGAGGAAGGGCTTCTCTCCCAACACGTCGACCAGGCTCTGCAGTGAACACTTTAAACAGGAGGACTTTGACAGGACGGGACAGACTGTCCGACTCAGAGAGGGCGTTGTTCCTTCAATCTTCAGTTTTTCTACCCCTCCAAAAAAGGTATGTGCATCACTTGAAAATGTTTTCAAGTAGTTTAGCAAAATTCTTTGAGTATTTTGTGTTTCAAATCAGCGACGGGCAGCTAAAACAGCAAAGGCTTTACCCAAGAAAGGAGAGAGGCAGGAAGTGGCGAGTGCCCCGCCTCCCCCAAAACAAGAACCTCCACCCTGTCCTGATTTAGTGAGTGCTGAACATTTCTTTCTTTATCAACCGTCACAGTCAGTGGTCACTGCCTGTCCATGTCTGGACAGGTAGTGACCTGTCCTGAGCCTGATCCTTGTGTCTTACTAGGACCACTCCTATGCACTGCCTCCATCTTTGGGCGATCTGAAGGTAAAACTCTGCGAGGCGTTGGAAAGAGTCGAGAGTCTGGAAAGAGAAATGAGGAACGCCAAGGATCGGGAACGGAGAGCAAAGAATGCGCTGCATGTTCTGGTGGAGGATCTGAAGGGGAAGAACCTCATAAACGAAGAACTAAAACAAAGGCTTGAGTTATCATGAGATGTGATGACAGTATGGACTTGGTGAACATTAATTTAGGTGTAATACACCTTAATTCTCATCTGACTTTATAGTTATTATTTTAAGTGACTCAGTATTATTTTAAGCTTTAATTTATAAAAAAAAAAAAAAAAAAAAATCTTGCTTGTCGTGGAGTTCATCACTGATACCCTACTGCTGACGATGCTGGAGCATTTTCCACATCAGTGATGCTTTTCCTCCCATGATGGTAGCCAGGACAGCTTGGAGCGCCACTTTAGTTCAATGAGGCATCAGGTATTATTTATCCTGTTATTCATGAATGAATTTCTTATGACTTTGTCCTGAATTTTACTGTGGTAGCAACCTTGATTTTTACTGTGCTCTTAGAATGGTAGCCATGGTGACCCAAAAGGGTCGACAAAATGCAAACATCACAATGTATTGTAATTGTATTGCAATTACAATACAATTGGCGCAATACAACAACGCCACAAGGAAAAGCCACAACACAAGAAAAAAGGCACAACGAACAACACAAAGAACCACAACAACCTTTTCATTCAATTTTTGCATTTTGTTGACCCTTTTGAATAACCATAGAAAACAGTCATAAAACATTTTCCTCTTTAATAAAAAATATGTGTGTCTGTTTTACAGGGGGTTGATGAAACAACCAGTCTGGTTTGGTATCTCTCCAAGCACATCTGGAAAACTAAAAGCACAGAACAAGACAGTCTCCCTTCCTCCTACTATCGCCGACTTCCTCAGCAGAAGAACAGTTTCCACCCGCTTTTCTTCAACATTTGTTTTCTTTCATTTGCAACTTGGTGCTTGATTTATTTATTTTGTTTTTGTTCAGAAGAATTGTGTTCACCTCAACGAGCAAATCTGACAGGAATCACATTTTTGGTACTGACATGAATATAAACCATGCTGTTGTCTTTTCATTCCTGTTTTTACTTATGTCCTTGGTCGTCTCTCTTTCACCACAATGCCAAACTAAACATTCTTCAAGTTTATGGTGGACATGCAAAAAACTGAAAGACCTTTATTCTGCAAGGGTTTCGTGGAGGTGCTGTAGGTGCCTGGAGTGTGTTGTGATGTTGAAAGTGAGGCCTTAGCAGCACAAGACAAGTTTTGGCAAACAAAAAGTTTTTTAATAAATTTTTTGATGTCTCTTTATTTTTCTCATAACTCTTGACATTTATCAACTAAACCATTTCTGGATTTTAGTCAGTGGCTTGCACTGCTACCCTGCAGCAAGAGGATGTGGTGTAGCCCAGTGATGGATAATTTTATTTAAAAAATTTTGTAGTTCTGCAGAAACAATTTAGTTTTGGCCCTTATTTACTGTCAGTTTGGTCTGACACACCATCTTAACTAATCAAAAATGCAAAAAGAAAAAGTTTTACAGGTAAAATAATCCTTTTTCAATTCCTCTTTACATATTCGTTTATATTTTTGTTTATTTTGTTTTTTACACTCGATAAATTAAAAGCTCGGTTTTAAATAGACTAGAGAAACTTACTTCCGGTGTAACCCCATTTGCGCTCCGACGCGTGGCGGAACCTTTCTTTTTGTTCCGGTTAACTATCCAACATGGCAGCCGAGGGAGACGTTGATTTGGACCTGGAAGCCGAGGAAAACTGCACCGGGAAACCGGTGGAAAAGCCTCGGAAACATGACAGCGGAGCCGCAGATTTGGAGCGAGTCACGGACTACGCGGAGGAGAAAGAAATCTCCAGTTCGGACCTGGAAACGGTGAGAGCCGCGGGCTGTAACCGGCGGGCCGAACCAGAAACATGCGGCTGGAGCGGCTGCTGCTAACCGAAGAGCTAACCGGTTTGTTTGTCAGCGGCTCTTAAAAAAACTCGCTTTAAAATCTCTGACGTTTTTCTAAAAATGACCATTAGAAGAGTTGAAATGTTGTGTAATCGTCAGGCATTTAGTGTTAATTAACTACATGTTTCTAAGCTTTGTTGAAATCCTATCAAAAGTCTAATATTGTACTAATTAAAGTGTGAAAATTTGTTTTTAAAGTGTATTGAGTACACTTTAAATATTTACACCTTTTTTTTTTTTACTAAATACTTCATATTCATATTACACTTTTTTGCATTAATTCTAAAACAATATAAAAGTAAAAATAAAAATGCAGGACTAAGAGCATTAATTAGTTGTTACTGCAGCTTTAAATAAGTTAACTTTATAAATGCAATGGTAGCCAATTAAATGAGGCAGAAGGGGATTAAATAGCTTTAGAAAAAACTTAAATATCAATATGATTATAACAAAAGTGTAATTTTGAAATAAAATTATTTTTTCTTAATGATGTCGAGTGGTTTAAATCAAACCAAATAAATACTGTTATTCCTTCAGGCGATGTCTGTGATCGGAGACAGAAGATCCAGAGAACAGAAAGCCAAACAGGAAAGGTAAGAGCTGATACGACCCATTTATAACATATTTTCTGTTTTGTCCTGAGGATTCAGGAATAATCCACTTTAATTTGCTTTGGAGCTTAACTTTCATTCTGTTTATTTTCAGAGAAAAAGAGCTGGCGAAAGTCACCATCAAGAAAGAGGATGTTGAGTTGATTGTAAGTAGATTTCATTTTCCCCTTAAGATTATATTGCATATAATCAGCCAATAGTTAACTGGTTTACATGTCTTATATGAAGGTGTTTCAATCTAATTTGTTTTTAGAAGAGGGCAGAATATTTGTTTGCTCTGGATCCACATACATAAAGCTCTGCATTTTATGTACAATATAGTAATAATTACTGACAAAAATAACTTAGCTTAATGATAAGTCTTCATTGTCCAGTTACACTAAGATGTATTTTTTATAGCTGCACATGCATTGTCTATAAACCCTTGATTTGAGTCGGATGAGTTAAGATGTCTAAATGCACAACTTTACATAATAAATACCTCGGTTGCAGTTTTTTCCCCTTTCGTTTTGCACCAGAATCTCCTGTTTATTACACTGAGCTTAAGTAGTCGATATCTGGCTAATTAGTCAGGCTACCTGCTCATGTAGCAAGCCTTGGCTTCTTGACAGGCACGACGTTTTCAGCTTGCCAACGCTAACAGCTAGTTGGCGTTGGCCTTAACTTCTTCGAGTCGTAATAAAGATGTTTGCGCACGACTAAGACGTTGAAGTCCAGCGAAAAATAAACCAGACGATAAAATAGTTATGCCACCACAAAATGTACGATCTGTGATTAATGTATTCATTCCAATTTATATGTTTTCCTTGCCGTCACCTTCCTGTTCCTTCGCCGTTTTTTGCGGTGCAGATGTCTGAGATGGAGATCTCACGGTCGATGGCGGAGCGCAGCCTGAGGGAACACATGGGCAACGTGGTGGAAGCTCTGGTGACTCTGACCAACTGAACACATTCTCACACTGGACTGTTTCTCCCCACCTTAAAGCTCGCCGGAGCAATCCAATGGAGCTGATCCTACCCAAATCCTTCAGTTTTTTTTGTTTTTGTTTTTTCAAATAAAATTTCATTATTGTGTAAAAACAAGTGTGTTTAATTCAAATAGCTGTACTTGAACAGATGCCACAAAAACTAAACTGGTAGGTTATTTACAAAATTACACAAATCCAGCTGCTTCCTTAGACTTGTAGGCCGAATATCCAGGAGAAACGAAGTAGGACGATCAGTTCATGTGTTTGGAGAAGGACTGGACCTCGCAGACTTCCCTCCAGCGTTCACCAGGATCATCTTAGGTCTTCCTCTTCTTCACGGTGGGCCGATCGAACACGTCCCTCACGCCGGCCGCCTTCTGCTTGAAGAACTTGCTGTTCTGAGCGCTTTCCTGAGCCCAGGCCGAGTCGAACGACGTCGTGTCCTGGTCCACCAGGTGGGTGTACTTGGTGCGACCCGACCGGCCAAAGTTTTTCACCTGGTCGAAGCAAAAACGGTCAGAAATAAAAAACTGAACCTGGATGATAAATTCCCGGTATGCAAGCGAATCTCACCTGCATGACTTTGGGTAAGATGGTTTTGTTGAAGTGATCCTCCAGAGTAGGAGCGCTGAAGTCTCTCTTGTACACATCCTCCTCCTCATTCTGGGAAGGGAGCAAATGTTTAGAACAAAAACACAACAAGTGTGTCTTCACTACCACTGAGTGGACAAGACAGGCAATGAAAACAAATTATGGAGGTGGTATGCGTTTTCTAAGCACAGTGCCATATAGCAAATATGACTTAAATTTTATTTTACATCATATTTTATTGCCTTGAAATTGGGCTTCTGTCTCTTTAAAAACTGCTTCTCTTTCTGAAACTCCACCTTCATGAAATCATCACCACCTGGCTCTATTCCTTTGACAACGTTTCTGCCAGCGCTCCTCTGTGAAGCTCCTATAATGAGATCGGCGGATGTGCAGCACCATCAGGTGTTTGCTAATATCTGCTGGCTAGTCTGAAGGAGCTGAACAGGGATTGCTTTGTGTGCCAGAACCTCAGAAGCTTGGAAACCGCGGCTTCGGGGAGGAGCTCCACCTCGAAGGCGGGGCTACGTCCAACCAGGCGTTTTGCACAGCTGCATGGTTGTCATGGAGATTAAAGAATTTCTTAAACATGCATAAAAGTGTCTAAGCAAAACGTCAGGTATGTATTTGACAAGGGAACAATATAACATAATGGAAATTGTAGCAGAAAGTATTGATAAACTACCTAATAACAAATGGCTAATATTAATAACTAACTTATTTGATGAGAATGTGCTCACCATGAAGAACGCTCCTCTGTGGTAGTACTTCTGTAGGAACTTGTATTTGCCCTTCTGGGCTTTGTTGGTGACGACCTTGCCGCTGTTCCGGAGCTCTGCCCGCCGCTCCTCCTCCGTCAGGTTGTGGAATCGTTCAATCTCGGCCTTCTCCTTCTCCATCCTGAAGACAGACCCAGTCACCACCCTGCTCTGCGTCTCACCGTCTCCATCAGATCCGTTTACTCACGTTTCTCGTGCCTCTCTGTCCCTCTTGATGCGCTTCAGCTCTCGGACCTTCCAGGCCTCGTACTCCTCCTCCTCGTTCTCTCCGTCTGTGTCCAGCGCTTCCAGAGCGGCCAGCGTCCGCCGGTTCTCCTCGAACTCTTTCTTGGCCTCCTCCTCGACGATCTTCAGGGTGTAGCGGCGGCGCTCCTCCGCTTGCCGCTTGGCCTCGGCCTCCAGCTCCCTCTGCTTCAGCTCCTCGGCTTCGCGCTCCGCCACCGTGATTCTGTCCTTCCTGTCCACCAGTTAGAGTTTGGCAAGTTATAGACTCATTACTTCCTGATATTCAACTGAATGTTCAGAATAATTTCAAACAATCTGAGTAATTTTTTTTGTCTGTATTGATCATATTGCACAAAATGGAAACACATTTTGTCATCATGAGTCACATGACCAACAACTGAATGTTACTGCTGGCAGAAACAACAAAGAAGACAGCAGGAAGTGGTTGGATGAGGATGATGCTGCATGTTTTCTAATGATTTATCTTGTGAACAAACTTATTCACATGTGATTCTAATTGCTTCTCATTTAATGGAAACTCCATAACTGCAAAGTTGTGTTTTTTGACATTAACAGAATATCAAACATTTGTAATAGAAACAAAACTACTGATAAATTACTGATGCATTATTGTACAGAAATATTTTCACACTGCTAAAACAAAATTGTAGTTTTTGTGCCAATAATTTATTTGACTTCAAATACAACAAAACTAACTTACATGCAACCTTTCAGCAACATTTAGGAGCTTGATGTAGGTAAATAACTTCTTAATATTGATAAAAAGCAGTTCTTGTTTTACTGACAGATTATTTCACTTCAAACATGGGAAAATGTTTTGTTGAAAGCGAAACAATCTTGCCAGTGAACTAGAACTTTTTCATCAATGTTAAGGAATCATTAACTTAAAATAAGTTCGTTTTTTTCATGGGATATTTGTACTAGAACCTGGACCAACAGCTTGGCAAGATTTTGTTTTGGCAGTGCAGTTTTCAGAGTTCTTACTTGCGGATGAAGACCGGTTTGAGTCGTGGCTCCGCCTCGTCCTCACTGTCCGTGTATTCCTCATATTCTGACTCGGACTCGGACTCCTCCCCTGACTTCACCTCCTCCTCCACCTCCATCACTTCCATCTCCTCGTTCTTCCGCTCCATCGCTCGCTGGCGCATCATCGCTCGCCGCCGCTCAATTTCCTGCAGAACGATGATCAGACAGCAAGAATTTAACCAACGTGATGGAAAGGACTAAAAACGCAGAGGTGTTTGTGTAATGCCAACCTCATCATCCACTTCTTCCTCCTCCTCTTCTTCCTCACTGCTGTCTTCCCGCTCAGGATGCCACGTTCCCTCGTCCGAGTCCTCGCTGCTCTCGGCCACGACTTCAGGCTCAACGATCTGCCTGTGCCTCGCTAACCTGAGAACCAACGAGTGAGAAATGTCTTCATCCTCTAGAATTCCCCGGGAGTTTGAGTTACAGCTGAATGCCGGGGCGATACCTCTCCTCCACATCCTCGGAGGTCCGGTTGAGCAGACGCCGGAGACGCGGGTCGTTGACGTCCTCCTCCTGTGGCTCCACCTCCGGCTCCGCTTCCACCCCCTTCTTCACAAACTTGAACTCCTCGTCTTCCTCGTCTGAAGACTCCATGGGGGCGTAGTCAGGACGCTTACCAGACACATAGCGCTTCACCTTCACCTTCTCCATGGTGAGCTCACCTGCGTGACGCACATCAACAGGATGGCTGACATCAAGTTAATCTGAATACAGTCAGAAGTTGTTTCTGGTCTCAAACATCCACAGTTAGAAATCAGAAATCACTGATTCCCCTGGCTTCTTTTTGCCTTCCTTTGCAGTGAAACATCTCAAGAATTTAAGATCAACAATAATTATTTGGGACTTTAAATTATTGGTGCAGAAATGCATCAGTTTGTCCAACTTTAAAATCAACGAAACTCATATCTTGCACTTTTCCCTCAACAGCTGTGAAGGTTTACTAACATTTATTTTGACGTCAACCGCATTGTTTACTGACTTAAACAAATACAAACAGCATATAAAACCAAACCTTACAGTAAAAGCAAAACAAAGATAGAATCTCACAAAACATGATTTAAAAAAAGCAAATCCAGTTTATTTAAGCTCTAACATCATACTTAATTGAAAGTTGTAATTGTAGCATAACTTTGTTGGCTTGTGTCTTTAGACCTGAAACGTTACTAGACATAAACATATGTCATCTCTTGTCAATGTTTTCTTACACAGAAAACAGTAAATTTCATAACAGGAATTAACTACAGACTTTACAGTAAAAGAAAAGTAACAAACAGCTACTGAAGCTTGTAGCAGTTTGCATTTGGCTGATCTCCTTTTTATTACACTGAGCTTAATTACTTGATGTCTGCCTATAATATGATAAGCAGATGACATGTATATAATATCTATAAGTGGTTGTTTACAAACCTTTTTGATATACCTAACAGAACTATGAGGAAACTCCTAGTGGAGATGTTTTGGTGTTTTTTTTCTTGTGATTTTTAGCACTATGTGGACACGTGATAGATTAATAAGGTGTCTGACATCATTTCGCCTCATGCATAGATACCTAAAGAGCAAATAAATAAACAACCGACGTAACACCTTAAAATTCCAAATAAAACATAAAATATTTAAATGAGCAAATTCTAAGCTTGACACTCAGAAATAACATCAGACGTGTATTTGACCACATCATTTGTTATCCTGACCACAAAATAATTGTTTGCAGCCACCGGCACTGTGCTAAAATCTGGACATTATAACACTTCCTAAGCCCTAAAATCAGGGTGCTAAACTTAGACATACAATTCCAACACTTATTTTGCCCTTTATAACAACTTATCTAACATTACGTCCTCATTTAAACAGTTCCAACACTGTAACTTGTTCATTTCGTGTATTGTGTGCCAACGGTGACGTTAGCTGATGCTAATGTAGCTAAATGGCTAACCAACAAAAGTTCACCTTTCTCGTTCCGGATGGGAACGGCACCGGCCGTGGACTGGATCGGTGGAAGCTTCATGTTGGCGGCTTCGTGACTAGACATGATTGCCTGGTCAACGATAAACGAGCCGACAGAAGAAAAATGAAAACAATATTCCAACTAGCTGCTCGAGCTCGTTGTAGCTGCTGCGAAACGGAAGTTCGACCAAATACGTGAACGGACAGGAAGTGAAATTGTTCCGACTAACGTTTCCGCCGCTTCCGATGCACACGTAGCTTTACGTTAACATTTTATCATCATGTTTTGTCCTAGTGGCGTGGAATACACATTTTTTAAAACATTTCATATATATTAAAGGAAAAGCCTGAGATAAAATATTCAACGAGAGAATATCAGTTCTCTCATTGAAGAGAGATTTAGTAGATTTGGTGCAGTTTTGCGCCCCCTGTGGTTGTTGAAAGCAACGCAATAGAAATTAATCAAAATTATTTTCATGGGTAAATAGTAATATTGATTAGAATATACAGTTGATAATGATAACAAATGGTAATATTACTATTACTTGATAATATTACTTAATTTAAACATTTATTTTCACATCTTTTATTGTTCACCTTACAACATTAGCAAACAAAACAACATCTCTAAACCATATAGAGTAAAATTCCAAGTAAATATCTCCCAGCTTTTGTTTCTAGATGGTAAATTCAAGTAGTTTTGTTGGCAATTTTTAAATATTTTTAACTTCCCTCTGTGTCCAAAATGAATGTTTATTTTTTAGTGGCTGATACATTAGGTCTCACAATAAATAGTGGGGAAGTTTGATGAAAGAAAAGAGTCGAGAAAATGTTGCTTTCTTAATATTCAGAAATAAAATCACAGTTACACAATGTCCTGAAAGTACACAGCAGACACAGCACAAAATAAGGAAAAATGATTATTTTTATGGCTTGTAAATGATATTGCATCTGATTAGTGATCTAAACAGTCCATTCTCCAGGCGAGGCGGTTCTTTCAGAGCTGAACTCCTCTCTGTTTGAACTGATCGCCCAGCTTCTCCTCCAGAGCCGAGTTAGTTCCCTTTAGACCTTTTACCACCTCAGCGGCCCAAACAAAGTACTCCTGGACCCGCTCAGCCGACCAACCTGCCAGAGAAACAAGAAGAGGGTTCACATGTGAAAACCGAATACAGAAGCTTTGATGGACATGAATGTGGATGTTTTGTGTTAACAAAATGACACTGAAACTGCGCTTTAAGAGAGAACATGGTGGTGCGACTGAAGTTTCTTACATTGGAAAATGTTTTGTTACAAGTGAAATAATCAGCCAGTGGAAATAGCTTTTTTCATCAATTTCACAGAATTATTGACTTTTTCATTGATTTTAGGAAATTATTGTTATATCTTCCTGAAAAGCTACTTGTAAGTTAGTTTTTATTATTTCCAGGGCACTCAGGTATTTGCACTAGAAAGTAAAGCAAAAATACTTTGTAAGAATTTGTGTTTAAAATTTTGCTGAGAAATAAAGCTGAAAAGTGCGGTGTGAATTTGTAGGAGCATCTTTCGCTGGAAGTTTTTTGGGGAAATGTCTCTTCCACAATTGCAGACCTTTGTGAGAGCATTGCTAAGTAGATAAATAAATATTCCTAGATGTCAGATTGGCAGTAATGAGGGTATTTTAATAATGCTGGAGAGCTGAGCAGAAGAACAGAATTGCAGATCGTCAGTAATATTGAAGTATTTGTGCACTAAATTTGCAAAATTCACTTTAAAAAAGAACAACAGCAGCTTCCACAGATAAAGATTTTTTTGTTTTCAGGGTAGAGAGGTGCTGACCGACAGGTGTGCAGGCGTTCAGGTCCCTCAGGTTGTACAGCTTGTCAGCCAGTTTCACCAGTTTAGCTTGCCGGCTGCAGTGAGGTGCATGTTCCACCTGCAGGCGCTTCCTCTCCTTCTTTGGCAGACTTTTGTCGTCCGTCACCTCCTGGACAATTCGAGCTACGATTGGCCCGAATCTGTCCTCCAGCTCCTCCGGGGTGGTGTCTGTGTCCTCTACGGTGTCATGAAGCAAAGCGGCCTGCATGTCAGAGGCAAAGGGCTTAGCATGGCAAGAAAGGTCGAATACATCAGAGATGAATGAGAACATACCTGTAAAACCTCGATCTCTGTGACTCCTCCCTCATAGCTGAGGATTCTTGCTACACCTGAAACACAGAACCGCATCAGACATGTTACAATTTTCAGCTTAAGGGGAAATATAGTAAACGCCTCTAGCAGGTGGCCTCATCACTGCAATTATCAAGTGCTGATCTTGCACAGAGGCATGTTGACTGCAGATGTATCGATATAAATTGTGCATTTATGATTCCACATCCCATATTTATTGAAGTTTGCAGACATCTAGTTTTGTGGAACTTTTTAAAGTTCCTAAAACATCATTTCAGTTCCTCTCATAAGTGTTTTTATTGAGGTAATAATTTTTCTCTCTGTAAAATAACTTTAAACAAGAGAAGAGAATTAGGGACAAAAAGAATTCAGATTTTTAATGTAAGAATTTTGGCTCACATATCTGTCATAAAAGTAGAATTTCTGAGATTAAAGTTAGGATTTTGAGAAAACAATGTCAGAATATTGAGAATAAAGCCAACATTCTACTATTTAAATCAGAATTTAATTTTTTTTAGTGTTTCTAATTCTCTTCCGGTTTGAACAGCACGGAATTTGATCCGTCTGGATCAGCTGCAACAGTTTTTAAGATCAGTGCTGTTGTTTTCCAATCTCGGCGTTGTTATTAAAAGGACTGAAATTTGCTATCAAGTAATATGAAACTAAATATTTTGTCATAAAGTTTTTTTCGGCTATAGAAGGTGAATTTTCACCAAATAAATTTAAACTCCCCTTGTAATAAAATTCATACCAACCGATTGGATGATTAATGTACGGGGTTGCTTCTGGATCTTTACGGCGTTGTTTACGATGTTTTTCTGCAGCAAAATCAACGGTTTCTAACAATAAAGCCGCTTCTGAATTCATAGCTAAATGTAAATAAGGGAGTTGGTTGAGTTAGCAATAGGTCCGCCCTGTACTGGGTCCGGACGGAAACAGCAGCTCACATGATCACTTCCGCCCTGTCAGCGAAGGGAGTCCGGTGGCTGCTCCACTCTGATAGATTCACTTTTCGGCTATTAAAAATAAAGAAAATACACCTTTTTTCTTTTGTCTTATAGATTATGCATTAAGAAATTGCTTATTATATGTATTGACGTTTTCTGGTTAGCCTCGTAATTCAAGCTGACGGGTCTGTTTTTAGCCAACAAGCTAACCTTGCTGGAGCTTTACGTCAGCACTGATTTCTTTCTATCAGCAGCATCTGTGAATATACTTTTTATATTTCTACACTGGAAAACCTAAAAGGTAATTAATAAAATTTTATTCTATATTTTTTATACATATATGTTGTTTCTTTAGCTCCGTGGTTGTTGCTGTTTTAGCCCTGAATGGCTCACAGTGCCAGGAGAGATTCCCCGGAGCTCCCAGACTTGTCTCTGCTGAAGAGGCTGGTCAGAGATCAGCTCATCTACCTGCTGGAACAGGTGGGGTCACGATGCACACAACACCTGAGTAAGAGTTAGCCCCAGCTGGATCCCACCTGACACATGTCATCTGTTTTTTCCCAGCGGAAGTTAGGATGTATTTTTGATTTTCTGCAATAAATACAGATTAAAAACTGGGGCTAAAGTACAAACACAGTCAAAGCTCCTTCTGGCTCTTTCTTTTTGTAGACATCCTCAAACTTCTGTCGTAAAATTTGACCATTGTTATCAATGGAATTGTTTGATTTCATGTAAATTGGTGTGTTTCCTGGTACAAAGCTGGTTTTAAGAGTAATCCTCAGCATTCATTCATTCTGACATACTAACCTTCTGTTCTCTCACAGTTGCCGGGGAAGAAAGACCTTTTCATTGATTCGGACTTGATGAGTCCGCTTGATCGAATTGCAAATGTTTCAACATTAAAGGTAAACAATATTTACTCCTTTTTGCAGCTTTCATCTCAAGTTCTTTCAAAATATTTAACGTTACATTGTTGCAGCAACATGAAGTTGACAAACTTTACAAAGTGGAGCACAAGCCGATAGTCAGCATCTCAGATCAGTACGTTCTGCTCCTTGTTACTGGTGGATCTCCGTTTTTTTAAATATTTGGACAAGTTATCTGATTTTATCTCAATTTTACAGGATCTGCTTTCTGATTCGACCACGAATACAAACCGTGAAGTGGATTTGTGGTAAATAAAGTTGATTGTTTTTGGCTCATTCATGGAGCAAAGTGTTCTGCATGCAATGCATCGGTAATTTCAGCCAAATGTGCATGTTTGTTTATAACTTTGGTTTAAAGGTTTAGTTCATCTTGCTCGTAGTGATCTAAATTATAATTGCTCAATAATGGGCGGTGTTTTACAACTTATGCTCCTTCCTTTCAGATGTAGTTAATGCAGACAAGGCAGCGGGAAAATTTCGACGATACAAGATAATCTTCACTCCACAAAAGGTTTGTTCTTCTATGCTGCTGATGTCAAAAACTCATTTGTCTCGTATGTTTTCATTATTTCATAAGTTATTGGATTTCCTCCAGTTTTCAGGAATATGAGAGAAATAACCTCATGTAAAATTGTTCCAGTTTAAATCTGCAATCCCTTTTGAATCAGTCTCAGTTCAGTCCAGTTTGTTTCAAGCTTTTATAGAGAAAATTGTTGCACTGGTTTTCAAAATAATGCAGTTCTGACCTGGTTTACATTTTGTGAATGTTGGTATTTGCTCGCTGCCTTTCTGCGTCCTGTTCAGTTCTACGCATGTGAGGCGGTTCTGGAGGAGCAGGGAGTCTTTGGTGGTCAGTTGCTGCTTCGGCTTGTTGACAGTCAGCAGTGAAAGGTGACAGGGAACGCTGACGTTGTGCGTGTCGTCCTGCAGATGTGACCATTGATGAGTGGGCTTTCTACCTCCTTCCGCTGGACGAGGACATCATCAGCCTGGAGCTTCCTGAGTTCTTCAGAGACAACTTTCTGGTAAATTTGGAGTCTAACAGAGATGCTTAGACAGTTAACAAATTATTTTTATTACTACTAAGTTTGTATTGACAGTTTATGCAGGTTTGTAGCCTGGAAAAGTTTGGAATTTAAAAAGAGCTGCTTCTCCAAACTTTATCTTATTCTTTAGGTTTTGTTTGTCCATCAGTCCGTCCACCCACCCTGTGTTTGTTCAGTTCAAACTCCTTAATGAATTTTTTTAGTCAGTTGTTGTTTAAGAGTGCTTTAAAAATAAAGAAAAACATAAATGTTTCAAGAATTTAGACCTCAGATTTAGTCAGAAGTGAACAAATTAATGTTGAACCAATTCTGGATGCGTGCATGTATAGATAGACACGTCATCTTCTTGAGGATATATGAATCCATACAGACAACAAGTTCAGCTAATGAACCTTTTATTTGTACAGGCAGGAGACCAGCGCTGGGTGAGAACAGCTGGGAGCGCTCTGCACCTCCTTCACTCCCTCTTCGGACCGTTCTCCAAGGTCTACGGGATTGGACGCTGTTCCAAGGTCCAGAATGATCAAAGATCAAGAGTTTAACTTTCAGATCCGGTGGTTTCATCTATGTTAAGACGTCTGCTGCTGCCTCTTTGTCTGCAGATGACCTACGAGTCGTGGAGGGAGCAGGTAGAGCAGGGAGAACAAAAAGCTCGGCACGCAGAGATTGGGAATGTTTTCCTTATTGATCGAGGTGAGAAGCTGCGGATCATCAAACGGGATTCAGGCTGCGCTCCGTTTCCGCTCTAATGTCACTTTGTTTTTTACAGATGTGGACTTTGTCACTCCTTTATGCTCGCAAGTCGTCTACGAGGGGCTGGTGGATGATATATTTAGGATCAAATGTGGTGGGTATCTGACTTCAGTCAACAAAAAATGACAAAACGATGATTTTAAAAATGACCACAGACCCAAACGCTGAAAATTAAAGAAATATCTTTAGATTACATTCCCTAAGCAATCCCTCATTAAAAACTTTGTCCTCACATTTCAGAAAAAATTAGAAGTTTCTTCAGTGCAACAGAAACGTGTTAGTTAAATGGATTATGCAAAATTCACATTTTCCATGTTTTTACATTTCCAATTTGGTTTCCACAGTTTCTGAAACAGTCCAAGCGCTTTAACAAAACAACCCAAGCATTTTCATTGCCAATAAGTCAATGTCTTCTTGGTGTCTGGAAAATAAACCGTTCCAAACACTTTACAATTGTTAAATCTCATCCCACCAGCACTGTGCTGTTGCCTAGCAACCCCAGCAAAGTCCAGTCTGTTACCTAGCTACCCAAGCAGAGCTCTAGCACATTTGGTCAGCTGGTTTTACTGTATGAATGTTTTGTTGTTGACTTACCATCTAGAAACCACATTAGGCATTCTTGTTGGTTGTGCTGAAGGCTCCACTTCTGCTCTTCAAAGTTGTACGGTTGTATAATTTTGCGTCTGTTTGCAGCCATCTCTATGTGCGAGTTGCTAAAAAGTCTTGTTTATTGTCCAACAGTCAGAGGCTTTCTGCAGGTTTCTTTGCCGGCTCAGCTGTGCATCTTGTTTTTCAGGATGTGTGGAGTTTGGGCCTGAAGTTACTTCCTCTGACAAAAGTATAAAAGTCATGCTGAACTCTCAGGATAAGGTAGGGCAGAGGTCAAAGGTGTCCATCTGCTCTCGTCTGGGGCTGAAGATCAACGTTTGTTCACTTCTCTCAGGTGTTTAATGAAATCCGGAACGAGCATTTCTCCAACGTTTTTGGGTTTCTCAGTCAGAAGGCCAGGAACCTCCAAACTGCGTATGATGTGAGTGAATGTTGAGACGGTAACCGTGGTGACCGACAGAGTCAGAATGGATGGTTTTAATCCTCCTCGTTTCTCGGCCTCCTGCAGAAGAGACGGGGGATGGACATCCAGCAGATGAAGACGTTTGTGTCCGAGGAGCTGAAAGGTTTGAAGCAGGAGCATCGGCTGCTTAGCCTACGTGAGCTAACTTCCCACGCTGCACTTCCAGAGGATCACTACACATCCAGAGTCACCGGCTGCCGCTATTAACGGTGCTTCTCTTGCAGACATCAGTGCCAGCGAGTCCATCATGAAAAAGAAGACGAAGCAGGATTTCCAGGAACTGTTGAAGACTGAACACTGTGAGATTAATGCGTGTAGTTTGTGTCTCATTGGAGGCTTTTCTTTGTGATACAAGTATAGATATTTACACATTTATTAAATTTTGGGGGGGATATGCTCTGTCCTTATTTTTACCTGTGTTCTGGGTGAGGAATTTGGGTTTTCATATGTTGTGTGTTATGAACCTCCAAATTGATTCTTTTTAGTTCTGCAAGTAGAGAAACTTATTAAGCTATTAATTGTTTCCATCTTCCTCTTCTGTTTTTTGGACTTCATGCTTTTTCTCAATGGGAGTTTCTGGCTAAACAAAAGTATTGTGATTATTTAACAAATAAAAATATCACTGGCAGTTTCCCTTTTACACTGATCTGCTACTTCATTTTGTGTTTAACATTTCTGATCATCAATATTTTATAAGCAAAAGAAAGTTCATGTTTAACTGTTTGTTGTATTTCCAGGTTTTTTATAAATATGAATGTCTTCGTTTTTCCTCAGGTTTACTTGAAGGATTTGAAATCCGTGAATGTATTTCCTTCATAGAGGAGCACATCAACAGACAGGTGGGCTTTGCTTGGCACAGGTATTGAATAAAGGAAACTTTACAAGCAAAAACCTTCTGAGAAAATCTCAGCTTTGGTCTCTGTTTGGTCCTCAGGTCTCCATGATCGAAAGTCTGCGGCTGCTGTGTCTTCTGTCGGTCACGGAAAACGGTGAAATCCCGATTGTGATTGAGAGCAGGAATGTCCGCTCATTTTGATGCTGTGAAGACAGATTTGTGACTCTTTCATCTGCAGGACTCCTGCCAAAAGATTTCAAGTCGTTAAAAGCACAGTACCTTCAGGTATACGCACACACACACACACACACACACACACACACACACACACACACACACATCTTCCTCTGTTTCCCTGCTGACTTGTTCTGTTATCAAGTTAACACGAATGGTTCAACCTGGAAGCTGTGTGTTTAATAAAATGTTTTTACAATCTCCTGCTATCCATAAATTTGACCTTTGACTGCAAAAAGGTGCAGAAATGTTTTGAAAGAAGCTTCTCATTTTCTCTTAGCTTTCTGGATAGTAAAGCTGTAAATGCTGAGAAACGCTGACATGATTTGACGAGTGATCCCAGAGCTCTGTGTTTAATCCGTCCCATTTCCGGTGCTGGTTTCTGTCAGAGCTACGGCGCGGATCACCTGCTGACGTTCTCCAACCTGAGGCAGCTGGGGCTGCTGGTGGAGCAGCAGCCGGGGGAGACGCTCACCGTCATGGAGAGCAAAGTGGGCAAACTGGTCAATGACAGAACTGCAGGTAAAACGGGATCAGATCAACACAATCAGACAGGAAAATAAACAATAATGTGCATTTTTTTAACTCGTTGCAAACAGAATTCTCTTTTTCTTGTGGCTCAGCTTAAGCTGTCTCGTTGTTTTCTACATTTCAGATTTATACATTTTGAAAACGGTTGTTTTGTCTCTTTGAAGTGTTTCTGAGACATTCAGACAAACAGTTTAACACGGCCAGTATTACAGGTTCTTTGTGGTCACATGTTGAGCTTCTGAATTCAGATTCAATTTGCATGTGCTTTGTTTTGTAGTGAAATTGACAGACGCCTTTTCTTCTCTGGCCAAGAAGAGCCACTTTAGAGCCTTAAGTAGAAAACTCAACCTGGTAAAGAACAAAGATCATCCCAGCTATTTAAGTTTCCTCTTCTCTCATGAGGAAACTTGACATTATTACGTTTATTTTGGATAAAGGTCCCCAAGTCAGACGAAGAATATGATCTGCGTGTTCCTCGGGACATGGCTTATATCTTCAGTGGCGCCTACATCCCTCTGAGCTGCAAAATTATAGAGCAGGTGAGTCCTGTCACTCCCACGAATGGGAATTTATTTACAAGAGTAAAACATAATTTTCCTATTTTTTTCTTTGGCTTTTACTCAGGTGTTAGAGCGGGATGGCTGGACGGGGCTGGAGGAAGTAACCAGGCTGATCAACGGGCATGAATTCGCTGTAACAGGTTGGATCCCTGGGAAATTTCTTATAATCAAAAATGTGAAGAAGCTGCTTGTGCAATAAAATCTATTCCAGATCTTTTTCATTAATTTTTTTGTTTTTATTTCTGTCCAATATCGGGTGGCACAGGTTCTGATCCCAAGTCTAAAAGCGATGCTCAGCGGATCATCCTGGTCATGTTCCTTGGTGGATGCACCTTCTCTGAGATCTCAGCTCTCCGTTTCCTGGGAAAAGAGAAAGGTACTGTAACTTAAAATGCTTGAGATCATGAAGTTAACAGAAAGCCAACTTATTGTTACCTACTGGTTTAGCTTTATGTTTTCTGTTTTGTGCAATTAAAAAAAACTAAAGGAGGCTTAACAGGAAGTAGGCCTCCAGATAAATACCTGCCCCAGTCCCCAGACAGTCTTGGGTCGCCCCTGCTGCGTTTGCTTGCCTTAACTAAATCTTTTCTTAGTGAAAAGGTGAATAATTATGACCCTGCTGCTGTGTTTTCCAGGTTACAAATTCATTGTGGTAACAACTGCAATCACAAACAGTTCTCGGCTCCTGGAAGCTCTGCTGGACAGCAACGTTTGAAGCCATCGAGGAAACTTTACTTTTTATTGACTGGAAGACATTCCTATCGCCTCATGTCATAGATTCCTGTCAGCTCAGAATGTTTGCTAATGCTTGGTCACCTTTATCAATACAACTGTAAAAATGTAAATAAATATGTTTTTTTTTTACATCTGTGTTGATTTTATTTCATATTATTATTTCATAGCCGTTTCGGGCAGATCTATTTTAATCCCTCTAATTTAATAACACGGCACACCCACTATGGAAGTAGTGTATGCGTGGTTTTAACCTGGGCGTAAGCAAAGCGGTTGGAGGATGGGCGGTGAATAGACGGCGCCTCCGGCGGCTCGTTCCGGTTTGCTGTATCAAGCGCCCCCACAGCAAGAGCCAATCAGAAGCCAGGAACCTGTGGAACGCGTATTTTGAATCGCTGTGACAAACGGACCGAGGTGAAACCAGCCGGAGCGGAGATCTTGGTCGTCTTGTTTTCTCAAATAAAAGCGTTTTTATAAACTTTTCTGAAGCTGTGGGATTTAACAATGAGGAAGAGGTAAGATTCAAGCGTTACATCTCGGTGTTCAGGCGTTTATTCTGACGATAAAACGAAGTTTTAGCGAAGAGTTGTACACGTTAGCCAACAGCCAGTGCGGCGTTAGAGTAACGTTAAATCCAGAATCTCACATTTCCCCTGGTTTTTTTTTTTTTTTTACCTTCAGCCTTCTTGCTGTGTAGGTAACATGTGTAAATGATGATGTTTACGTTGTGTTTGCCGCAGTGAGGTGCTGGCAGCAGAGGCGGTGTCGTGCCTGAACAAGGCGCTGTGCCACCTGAAGGACATTTGGGAGGAGATCGGCATCCCGGAGGACCAGAGGCTGCAGAGGACGAATGTTGTCAAAAACCACATCAGGGTGAGGAGACTCCTATTAAAAAACTCAAACTGATGGACCAGCTGAGCGCTGATCCAGCAGATCTCTCTAAAATGAGGATCCAGTGGATTATTAGCTCATTTAACTCTCAGTCCAGCTAAATATAAATCATTTACAGCCCCAAATGTTTGAAAAAAGAGACAACTTCTAGGTTTGATAAATATCTACACTAAGAAATCTGTTTTCATTCTTTAGAGCAAGCATTTTAGTCTGATGTTTGGGTTTTTTGCTGAGTTGATGTTTGCAGTTTCCAGCTTAAAAACAGGAAAAATAGTCAGAAAAAACGACTACTGCTGCTTTTATTGCTTTCTGTTGAAATTCAATGCAGTTATTTGGTTAAAAACCTGATAAAACTGAAATTTGTTTAGGTTGCTGCCTAGTTTCTGGAACATGCAGATCAGGGGTCTGATCTGTTTTTTTTTTTTTTTTTTTCTTTATTGTTTTTTTCAGAAATGACTAATTTGTTCATTTAAATTATTATTTTTAATCAGGGAACAGTTATTGCTGATATAATTGTTTTACAATGGAAAATGTTAACTACAAAACAAAGTGATCGTATTTCTACGACTAAACAATAATAATGAATGTTTATGCAGAGACTTGAGCTGAAAAACTAACGTTGCTGCACCCAAACTTTTATTTAACTTATTTAACTTGCCCAAATATGGCAAACAATTTCAAAGAAAATTAGCCAAAGTCTTTTTTTAAATCTGAGAATAAATGTATTCAAACAAACCCGAACAAATATAAAAACTACACACTTTCCTTTTAATGAAAATAAATTTGCAAAATCACTTTAAATGTTTGGATGAATAACATTCAGACCTACAAAAGAAACAAATCTATTCTACTTTATTTTGCCACATTTACTTTTGACTAGACGATTTTGGCCACAACGTTTGGACACCCCTGATGTGAATAATAAAACACAAATTGATGATTATTGTGTGTTTAATGTCCAAAATGTAAATTGAAACAGTAAATCTGTAGAAGTTGTGGTCAGTAGGATTTCTAAATAAACGTTTAGCATGCCAGGTTACACTGGCAGGTTTTTAAAAAATGCCAGAAGTTCAGAGAACGTCTGTGTGTCCACCGACGGCATCTGCTGATTTCCCTGTGATTTGTCCTGCAGAACCTACTGGAGATGATGGTGAAAGAGGAAGAATCACTGAAGAAAAGACTCCTAAGCAGCATTCAGACCTGCAGGACAGAGATGGAGAAACTCTGTTTAGAGCTCCAGATTCCTGTTTTTGAGGTAAAATTGTCAAAACTTTGGTTATGTAGGAAGAAAATCTACTGCATGTCTAGTTTTTGCAGATCTACGCCTCTTGGTGCTGTTTTGTTAGTAGTGAAAATGGCTTTATTAACCTTCCCTTAATAATTTTTGTCTGTGCAGGAGGAAGATGGTATTAGCATGCTGCAGCAGGAGAAGAACATCCGGACTGAGGTGGAAGCTCTGATGACGGAGCGGAACCGGCGCATTCAGCAGCTGAAAGCTCTGCTGGATCAGGACCAGGACCTGTGTGACGTTCTGTGCTCCATGCCGTACGGCGTTGCCGCGGATTGCGTCCCCTCGCTGGAACAGCTGGAGAACTTCCAGCAGCACATCGCCCAGCAGAACGAAGAGAAGGTGGGAACTGGAGCCGTTTTACCGCTAACAAGAAACCGGCTTCTCAAAATAAAAAAATATGCAGGAATCCTGTTAGTATCCTTCAAACAGGATAATAAAAAATGCTTTACAGCTGAGACGTCTGATGCCTGGAGAGTGGCAGAGTCACTGAACCACAGAACCACAGAACCTTTCATTGTAAAAATGAAACGATGCGCAACCTCATTTGTCTCGTATGGTATCGCATTTATTCCGTTATTAAAATGTTAACTGAAAACTAAAATTAATGACTTCAAATTGTCCATTTGGTGTCATTCAGCGTAGTGATGGCTGATGGGTAAAGTCTGTTTCAGTGAAGAACATAACGGTTGTGATTTGAGTGAGCCGTTCCGTGACGCTGTGGCTTGTCTGTCCTCCCGAAAGGCGAGGAGATACTCTGAGTTCATGGAGCTGAAGAAGCAGATCATTCTGCTCATGGAGGAGCTGGACCACTTCCCAGAGACCAGCTTCGAGAAAGACGTCGTCTGTGAGGATGAGAACGCCTTCTGCCTGTCCAGGGACAACATCACGTCTCTCAAGCTGCTCCTGTGTCAGGCAAGAGCTCTTCACTTCATAGCAAAAAGTGGAACTCTAATGTTTTACTTAAAGCTTGTAAAGGGTCAGGCTGGGTTTACTGGATTCAGCTTCAGTGTTCCTCCTTGTTGATGCTGCAGCTGGAGGAGCGGAAGGCGGAGAACGAGGCGATCTGCGAGAGCCACAGAGAGAAGATCCAGCAGCTGTGGGACCGGCTGCAGGCTCCCCAGGAGGAGAGGCAGCTTCTGAACGAGCACATGGTGGCGTCCAGGAGGAGGAACCTGGAGGCGGTGAGATGACCTGCTCTCATCCTGTACCTGTCATTAAAGGGACAGTATCACCTAAATTCAAAGTTGTTTAAGCATTGCATCACGCTGAGTTATTCCCCAATTAAAACATACCTGGAATGTTTCCTTGATTCGTTTATGCATGTTTGAGAAATCCCTTCATCTCCATGGCAACCTACAGCTGTGCAAAACACCTGGGAGGACCGAGCCCCGCCTTCAAGGCACAGCTCCTCCTCAGAGCTGCAGTTTCTAAGCTTCTGCCTGACAGAACAGGACTCCTTCATGCAGCTCCTTCAGACTAGCTGGCAGCAATTAGCAAGCACCTGGTGGAACTGCTGAGCTCATTATAGGAGCTACTCTCAGTGAAACTCTGGCAAAACGTTTAACGGGTTAATAGAGGAGCCATGCTGAGATGACTTTCTGAAGGTGGAGTTTTAAAGAGATGGGCCCAATTTCAAATTATGTAGTCAAGTTCCTTTTAAGTCATATTTGATATATTCAGCATTTTAATAAAAACTGAAGGTAACATAGTGACTTGATTGTGCTATGAAATGTCACCATGTGGCTGGAAATACAGAGTACTGTGTCTTTGACTGTAAATATCAGAACCAGATGTTAAGTTTTATTTTATTTTGTATATGTTTTTTCTGTCCCTGCAGTTACAAACTGAAGTGCATCGCTTGGAGGAGCTTCAACTAAACAACATCCGAAACGTGACCGAAGCCATTCGATCAGAGATCGCCGTGTTTTGGGAAAAGTGTTTTTTCAGCATTGACCAACGACAAGATTTTGCACCATATTTTAGTGGTAAGTTCTGCTGATGGAATGAAATCGTCTTGTTTCTGTTTTTCCTGGCTCATGCTGCATTTATGTGTTTAGAGGATTTTAATGAGGAGCTGTTGGCTCTGCATGATGCTGAGATTCAGCGCCTAAAGCAACATTATGAGGATCACAAAGAACTCTTCGAGGGAGTCCAGAAGTGGGAAGAAAACTGGAGGCTCTACTTAGAACTTGAAGTAAGTTTGAAAAAGGAGTCTTAAAGTTTTTGTCTGATTTCTATTGTTGAGAACCAAGATTACAGAGCAGTAAAGTCAGTTTTATTTTACCAGTATTATTAAAAAAAAACCCAGCTTGTTCTACTTGCTGAGTTGTTTCAGAACCAGTTTTCTGCTTGTGAGAAGTTTTCAAAACACTTTAATATTTTTGAAAGAACTCAAATCAAGCAAGTTATTTCATGATGATTTTAGCAAACACAGAATAGCTCTTAATAGCATAAGAGCTTTACCTGTGAGCTTCCATCTCACAATGCTACACAGCCAGCATCTATATTGTATTGTGGATTTCTCTGTCATTTGTAGAAGAAAGCCACAGATCCAACACGGTTTGCTAACAGGGGAGGAAATCTCCTTAAAGAGGAGAAACAAAGGTCAGAGCTTCAGAAAAACCTCCCAAAGGTAAGAAATGATGTCAGGAGTTGCGTGAAATATGTGAAATCTGACAACCAGTAATACAGTGGTTGTGTTTTAAGCTGGAAAAGAAACTGAAAGCCCAGATAGACGCGTGGGAAGAAGAGCAGGGCCGGGAGTTCCTGGTGAACGGTCAGATGTTCCTGCAGTACGTTGCAGAGCAGTGGGAGCTGCACCGGATCGAGAAGGAAAAGGAGAAACTCGAGAGGGTGAGCAAGGTTTGACTTGAGCTTTGGTACAAGTTTAAGAAGTGTGTTAACTTCCTGCTGCTGAAATCCTTCCAGCACCTAAAGAAGAGCAAGCAGACGGAGGAGGACATGCTGTACGGAACCGCAGTGCGAACCCCAGCCAAGCGAAGGTTCCTGGGCACCACCACGCCCAATAAATCCAGAAAGGTTAGAACCCCACTTCTTTTAAACCTGAAACCCGTCCAGCACTAACACCTGTCCGTCTCCCTCTGCCAGCTGAATGCCACCTCCAGCATGTCCAGTGGGGCCTCCAACAGCACCATGCGCTCCGTTCACTGCGGGACCGTCTGTCGCTCGCCCGTGCCTCGCCTCCCTCTCTCCGCTAACAAGGTCAGGCTAACGCATCAGCTGCATGTTAATCTGCCTGCATGTTAATCTGCCTGCATTGCTCCGTTTTAGGGCAAAGAGACAGATCTATCAAAATATTTTAATCACTTCTTCTCATGAGACTAAAACAACAAGCTTATAGAATTTAAACATTTTCTGTTGCTTTTCTTTGTAACAATTCTCTGCTGTTACTGTAAAAATTTAAATCTTATCAAGTATTTGTGGTCTAGTCTCCAGTGCATCTTAATTTTGTCTTTTTTCAAGCGTTCTAACTTACAAGTAAATTTTCTGTAACTTTTCAGCTGCACTAGAAACTAGTTCACTTGGTAAAATGTGTCTTTAGCAGTGTATACATATCTGAATGAGTAAAGATTAAGCCCTTTTTATTTGATTTATATTCAAATTGCATTATTTTTCTTTAATTTGCCACATTAAAACTTTGGTTTTGAGCTCCATGGTCTGATTTTATTTTTTAACTTTAGGTCCATTTCCCTGATTTTAAACCTAAATGGGTTGTAACAAAGAGATGTCTGCATTTTTGTATATAAAAAGAAAAATGTTTTAAAGTTCACGAATTGCACTTCAAAGAATTTGTCGTGATTTGCAGAATCTTATTGTTGGTTTTAAAACGCAGCCGATTAGAGTTGGTTCACATGGAAAAAAGCATCAATATGAAATTGGTCCACAGCCAAATCAAAAGCCATCTTCAATATTGTTTTAGTTTTTTTTTATCTGTGCATCATATAGAGGAAAATAAAACAAAAGTTTCTTCGGTCAATATTTTCATCAACATTTCATCCAGAATGAGACAAACCGAAGTTTGTTTCTGTAAAAATGCAGCGTTTAGGAACTCTAACTCGATCTGTCCGTCTCCAGACCCCAGCGGCTCGGACGCCGGGCGGCAGTAAGCCCCCCCACCCCAGGACTCAGGACTGCAACAAGGAGAACGAGGCCCAGGGCAAGGCGACCCCCGTGAGTGGTGCATTGCAGACCCCACAGCGTAACTTCAGCATGGCTTCTGTAGCCAGCACATACTCAGAGTTTGTGGTAAATTAAACTTTTCTCTCTAACATATCTTCTCCCTCTGTTTCTTCATTTGCCTCGCTGCAGTTTTGGTGATTAATGATGTTAAACTTGGTGAACACTGAATCAGTTCAGTCAAGATCTGTTGGGAATCCTGAAACCTTTCGAAGCTCTAACTAATCCCTGTTTAACTGCATGCTTCAGATTAAAACAAATCTCCCTGTTTGTGGTTCAGGACCTGAAAGAAGCAGGAAAAGTTTAGCTTTGGGTGAAGCACAGACATTATAAACTATTAGCAGGAAATGGTGCAAAATTATGTAATTATATAATTCAGCTCAGTTTATTCTTATAGCAAATGTCTTAAAGTTCTCCACAAAATAATGTCACTTTTGTTGATCTTGCATGCATTGCAATTGATCCCAGTTATCAAAGCATGTAGTGACGGTAATAAATCCCTGGCATCGTTGCTGACTTTACAGCAGCAATCCTTCATACTGAGCATGCATGTAGTGACAGTGGAGAGGAAAAACTCCCCTTTAACAGGAAGAAACCTCCAGCACAAACTGAACCTGAATTGGTATAAGCTGCCAACTGGAGGGTTGAGAAAACAGCAGATTCACCAAAATCAGATGAAATGATGCAGGATAACTTGCTAGATTGATTCAGGAGCTTCTTAAAGAGACAGAGGCCCAATTTGAAGGTGCTAAATTGCAAAGTCAAAATGTTTTTTAATGTTTCATAAAAACTGGAGGTAACAGTTATTTGAATGGCACTGTGTGGCCGGAAGACAGTCCTGCCGCATTAAATTATTTTTGAGCGGCAGCTTGATGATAGATGTTTTCTGACATGTCAAAATGAAATTAGTCCACAGCCAAATCAGAAGGCATCTTCAATATTGTTTCAAGATTGATGAAAGAGCAGGAGTTTGCTTCTGAACTCCTGCTTATAAACATCGGCTGTCTTCACTCTGACATTCTCACGCCTGCTGCTGTTTTCCACAGCGAGATCTGTCCAAGTCCTCCAACCCCAAGATCCAGCACGACATCCTGAACTCCACCACCACCAACCACTGACTCTCCGTCTCGGAGGGTCACAGAATCCTCAAATAAAAACTAAACCTGCTCCAGGACAGAGGAGGATCACTACTGTTCACTGCTTCTTGCTTTTATGGATAAATGAAGGTATTTATATTCGGTGTAAAGTGACGGAGGAAGATGATGTTGGGAACTGATGGTGCTGTCTATTCAAAATGAAAATATAAATGAACACTATGTTCTTAGATGTCTACGGCGGTATATGAGGGCAATTGTAGAAAGTACATTTTCTGCCAAAAACGCAGAAATTTTCTAGAAAACATTTTTAAAATTTAAAATTTTTTTTTTCTTTGTCAATTTTCTGAGATTTAATCTCAAAATTTTACTTTCATTCTAGCAAATTTTCAACTTTTCCAATTTTCTTTTCTGGAAAATGTTTGTGCCGTCGTAGATGTCTGCCAGTTATTCAGATGTATAAAGTATTTTCTATTATAAATGCACAATTTGTCATATTATTTAGATGAACTAGCATTAAGCTTTCTGATGTTATGCAGACAGGGGTTACAGTCCAAATGTACTATAAATGCTGTGCACTTTTTGTTGAATGTTTTGCAACTTGTATAATTTTGTGCTCACACTGTTCTTTTTTTTTTTTTTTTAATTAGTTTTTGTAATTGTGTGCATTTATGTGTGTATCTCCTCTTTTCTAATGATTTTAGGTCATTAGACTGTTGATGCAACGTAGCAATGAACTCACATGGCTTCAGTATCATGGCTGATTTGGAAAAAGTTGGTCAAAATATAATAAATGCTTTTTTTTCTCAATAAAATACTGGATGTCAGTTTTGTAGGTTTGTGAACTGAAGAAGCATCAAACCTCCCACTAGTTCTGTCAGGAGGAACGAACCAGGTCGGGTCCAACTCTCAGCTGCTTCTTGTCCTTCATAAATAAAGTGGCGTTACTTCAGCTGTGACTTTTTACAAATAAAGCCAACACTGTAGGACCAAGAAGTTCCTTCATATTTAAATTCTGTGGGTTTGATTTAAAAATATTTTTTTGCCTTGCACATTTTTCTGGCTTTTGAAAATAGAAAAAACTGATCAAAAAGGACAGTTTAGTCTGATTCACTGCTGCAACAGTTTTTCTTTTGAAGACTGTAAATTTAACTGGGTTTGAACTTTCATGTTAATGTACATTGATCCAAGTTATTCTAGCTCCAGATGCATGTTTAGGATCCTACTTGAATCTTAGGCCTTTTCAAACTCAAGGCCCGGGTGTGAAATCCAGCCCACCAAAAGCAAAGAAAAAGATAAATGCAATACAAACTGCTACATCAAAAATTAACGAATTATTTAGTTCAGAGATGTTTGAACATTCAGGATGAAAGAAGTTACAGACCATGAACATTATATTCTTAAATGTATTAAAAGTGCAAAAAGCAATTTTTCAACTTTTTGCTTTACTTGCTCAATAAAATTAAAAGCATTTTATCAGAGACGGAGTCTAGAAGATTTTATTGCAGATCTTGGAATGTAAACATTGTCTTGCATGTCTACCCTGTTGAATTTTAAAATAGTTATCTGAATTTCCTTTAAAAACTATTGCTTTATTCACCCAAGTCTGCAAATAATTCTGATCGTATTTCTTATAAGATCTAAAATATGAAAAAGCTGAAGTTCGTTTTTTGTTTCTTTTTAAAAAAAATTTGTCTGGGTTTATTTTGAAAGGGTTGACTCCGGAAGTCGAAGAGAACGCCGGAGGGTAACCGGAAGTAAACACGCCGCTGTGTAACACGGTGGGAACGGGCTGTACGGACAGAACCGGAGCCTCGCGGGGCGGTAAGGCAGAGTTGAGAAGCCGCTGGTCGTTCTTCGGAGCTCCACCATGTCCGGAGCGGCAGCCCGGCTGCTCTTCTACCCGACTCTGGCCTACAATGTGGTCATGGAGAAGCTCTCCTCCCGGAGGTGGTTCGACCGGGTGGACGACACGGTCATCCTGGGGGCGCTGCCGTTCAGGTCCATGACCAAGCAGGTCAGAACACCGATCAGCAGAACTTTTTAAAAAGTTGTTCCATACATTCAGTAAACTCCTATTTGCAGGTTTTGATTGGAGCAGGTAAATATGATCTGTTGCTGGTTGTTTGTGTCGCAGCTGGTGGAGACAGAAAATGTCCGGGGAGTTGTCACCATGAATGAAACGTATGAAACCAAATATTTCTGCAACTCGGCTGAGGTGAGTGGGATCCGTTCGTGAAGGATTAAAGCCTGCTTCTAAAAAATAAAAGCCCTGGATCAGCCTGAGAACTGACTTCTGTATTTAAGGTTAAAGTGTTTCAGGCGCGCAGTGTAAGGATCTGATGTTTGGGAGCAGGAGTGGCGAGATGCAGGCGTGGAGCAGCTGAGGCTGAGCACCGTGGACCTGACCGGAGTCCCCACCCTGCACAACCTCCATCAGGGGGTGGAGTTCGCCCTGCAGCACAGGCGGCAGGGGACCAGCGTCTACGTCCATTGCAAGGCGGGCCGTTCCCGCAGCGCCACGCTGGTCGCTGCCTACCTCATCCGGGTCAGTAGAACCATCAGAGAAATGTTGTTTTATTTAACTCTAAATGGCAGAAGCAGGAAAATACAAATGTTATCAAACAGCCTCCTTCCCAGTCTGAAGTGCAGTTTGTGTTGTTTGAATAATATGGCTGGGTATGAATGAAGAAAATATAACTCGCTTTGGTTCTGTTAAAGGTGACATTTTGGCTTCTTTAAGCAGCTTAGGATTGATCTACCTCAGGAGTGTCAAACTCCAGTCCTCAAGGGCCATTGCCCTGCAGTTTTTAGATGTACCACAGGTAAATACAAAAAACACTGGAACGAAATGGCTTAATTACCTCCTTCTTGTGTCGGCCAGTTCTCCAGAGTCCTGCTAATGGCCTAATTATTCTATTCAGGTGGTGCAGCAGTGGCACATCTAAAAGTTGCAGGGCAGTGGCCCTGCAACTTTTAGATGTTTGAGACCTGTGATCTATCGGCTATGCAAAACTTGTTCATTACATTGTTTGCATAAAACCATTCTTTGATAGGGAGACTTTAATCTGCTCAGTTCTGTCTATGTTTAGCTCCTTTCAGAATGAGCTGTTTTAGGACATCTGTCACTTTAAATCCAAATTTAAATAAAAATGGATGCAACAGATGTGCAATTATACAACCGTACATCTTTGAAAAGCATTAGTAGAGCCTCCTGCATAACAAACAAGAATCCAGCAAGTGGTTTCTGGATGGTAGGTCAACGACAAACACTTGTCTTTTCCAGCAGCCATTGTACAGCTGATTCAACGGTGAAACCAGCTGATCAAATGTGCTCAAGCTTAGCATTAGCATGGGTTGCTAGGTAACAGCACAGTGCCCGTCAAAAGTGACTATCAAACAAACAATCAAAAAGATTTTGGCACAGCTCATTTTCCAGAAGCAATAAAATTATATAAACATTCAAAAAATGAATTGTACATAATATGTCTCTTTAAACAGAAATATGATGTTACATTTAAAAATATGACTGCATCCATTCCTGTAGTTCATACATTTCTCCCCATCCAGTCAGGAGAGTTTCTTTCAGCTTGTGGTCTGCAGGATGCAGCCAGAATAAAAATATTTCAGACCTTTTTTTGTTTCACTGTTTAAATCGGTAAAGGTCTGAGGTGTTTTTTCTCCCTACAGCTCCACAGCTGGACTCCAGAGGAAGCCTGTCAGCGGCTGGCGTCCATCAGGCCGCACATCCTGGTGCGCTCGGCTCAGCTGGAGATGCTCAGGAAATACTACCAGGATGTGTGTGGGGCTTCCAGCTGAGAAACCAGCCTGGCGGAGGGTCAAACATTCACATTCAGGATGAAAACTGGGCTGAGAGAAGGTGTTGTTGTTTTCACACAATCTCAAAGTTATCCATTTTCACCTGTTCTTGTATTTGTTTTGAAGTCAGGGTTTTGTGTGTTTTACGTGAAAATTGTTTCTTTTTACAATTAAACTTACAATTCTGTTTTGTGACTCTTTCGCTTTTTACTTTCAACTGAAAAGTGTAACAAACATATGGAACATATGGAAAATGGAATTGGTCATTCACTACAACAGACATTTTGCACTCTGGAAAAATTTTATTTCATCATTATATCCTATTTGTTAAAGGATATAAAAATAAAGCAGATGAAGGCTAATAAATATTTGTAACTAAAGTATTTACCTGTGTTTTTTGTTGTTGTGTGCATTTAATGCTTTACGTGGAAAACTGACCAGTCAAAACTTTTTCAAATGCATTTTCAAACCACGATATTCCTTAAAATGAACACATTATGAGTTCATCAGACCCCATGTTGTTTCATTGGATTATCTGAGAACAGATTCAAGGTTTGATCAAGTCGTATACCTATTTGATTTATTCTGAAACCGATGAGAGTAATTAAATATTTTTTTCTGCAGGACATTACACTGTTAGAGAAATTATTCAAAGGTTTGCACTTAAGCATTTTGTTTAAAATGCAACCTTTAGTGGAATGAAGTACAACTGATTTCAAGCACTGAAGTTTTGAATCCAAAATTGGAAGAAACATCTTGTACGTTTGTTTTTGTTCATTCAAAATGAACAATATTTTGTATTTGTCCTTTAGGTCCATGTGTTTCTTATTTTTAGGTGATGTGAAAAAGGAAAAGACATGGTCCCACCTTAAATTTCACATATATCCCAGGTTGTTCAAGTAGCTTAAATAAATGAAGAATAAACATGTTTTAACCTAAAATGCAGCAGAGACAAACCTACAGTTTATGTTGAAGAGAGACTAACTGTTTGTACAAAAGCTTTGCTGAATAATTTCTGGAATGGCTTCTTCTTACTTTATTTGCGCAAAAATATATTAAAGTTCTTCTGGTCTTACTTGAGAACAATTTCTGGTTACTCCACCCACTTGTTTATGAATTTTAATTCACTTGCTTGCGTTTTCTCCTCCCGGCCCTTAGGGGGCGACTCAGAGCCTCTACTCTATGTAAAGGGCAGCAGCAGAGTGTAAACATGGCGGCGTCGCTAGTTAGGTTTGTCCGTGGAGGTTTCGGACGTAGCTTTAATCGTAAGTTGACTTGAGAACTCATTTATGAACACAGTCTGTGTGCTTTTATTTTCACCTGCATTACTTAATGTGTTAATTTAACTGCCAAGTTTGGTTTTTAACCGCGAAATCTCCGACTGACCTTCGGTTTAGCTAACGCAGCAGCTAAAGAGATGTTTGGAGGTTCTCTGTTGTAGCAGATCAGAGTGCTCTGACGCATCACTGGGGGTATATTTATCGGTGGTGTCAGTGTTATAGTTTGGTTTTCCCTTCTTCTTCCTCCAGTTGCCCGGACTTCTTGCCTCCTGCCTCAGCAGATCAGACCGCAGAGCTCCACCACTGAGACCAGCCGTGAGTTTCAACAATCGGAATGTAGCGACACACATCACTGTGATATCTAATCTTTGAGACTAACATTAGGTTCATTTACTGGTGCAGCAGTTCCTGCCTCAAAGTTCTGGCTAATGATTTCTTTTTAGTTTTTATTCAGTTCCAGTTCACACCGTCATCGCAACACAAATTCAAAATACCAAAACAACAACAAACAAATAGATATATTTGTACAGTCGAAATAAAAAACGCTAACATACAAGTAATTTCTCAGAAAAATAGAAGAGCTCTGTTTAGGCCGGCCATTCTGGAATATTGATATAAAATGTTGTAATTTCTCTGGAAGATTGTTTTACTTATAACACGGAAAAAATGTCATAAGTGAAATAATCTGCCAGTGGAACTGATATATCTCATTCATTTCAGTAAGGAAACAACCTCGTATAACTTGCTAAAAAGTTACTTGCAAGTTAGTTTTGTCAACTTTCAAGTGAACTAAAATATCTCATGAGAAACTAGACCAGAAATATTTGGTAAGATTTTGTGCTGTTTGCAGTGAAACTGCGGGTTTGTATCAGGTTATATAATCTAAATATTTCCAAACTCAGAGAGATTCAGGTTAAAATCCAGCGGCTTTAGAGGTAGATCCATAACTTTCCAGCATATTTATTATCCCCTCTGCATCTGTTTGCTGCCATCATCAGCCTCAGTTTAGTGATTCTGCTTGGATGAATAAAACACTCAGGTTTAAAAAAACTGGTTGAGTCCAGCTTAGATGTCTCTGACATTGAAACAAAAGGATGTAAAGATTCAGCTAACAGTAAGTCAACACAAATGTTTTTTTGTAACTTAACCAACAATAACCAAAAAGTTTTTCTCCTCTGTGTGTGAGCAGCCACAGTCAGGCCTAAGGATGCGGTCACCCACAACCAGCTGGCGGCGTTTGGAGAATTCGTGGCTGAAATTATGCCAAAATACATCCAGCAGGTCCAGGTCAGTGCTGTCTCATCACAGAGCTGCTTCCTTCGTCAGCCACCTGGATTTGTGATTTATGGGCCACAGATTCACTCAGAAAGCTGCAGGTTTTAAATTGTTTCATAAAAATAATGGATGAAAATGTTTTTTTTTCTTTTTTTTCCCACCTTTTTTAGGTGACGTGTTACAACGAGCTGGAGGTGATGATCCATCCGGACGGGGTCATCCCGGTGCTGACCTTCCTCAAAGACCACACCAACGCTCAGTTCAGGAACATGATCGACCTCACCGCTGTGGACGTCCCGTCACGGCAGAACCGCTTCGAGGTAGCCACTCACCCTCACACACTTCACACCACTGAGATTAACTTTACTTAATCTGAATGGAATGAAAAAACATTCCAGCAGAAAAGGCGTGGTGTGTGAGAATAAGAGAGATGAGAGGAGCAGTGAGGGTCCTGAAGGATGGATGATTCCTCTTGGCTCAGCAGGAAGTGCACATAAGGAGTTAAAGAGTGGAGGCAGGTTGGACTGGTAGGAACCAGAGTTAGTGGTAATAAAGTTGCATGTATTTGGAAATGTGAACAATCACAGTAAAAAAAAAATAGATTTAAGGCTTGCAGTGAACGAAGCCATAATTGGAGATGATTTGGACCTGAGCAGAGAAAGTATTGAATAAATGTTGGCTGTGGAGCTGCTGGGGAAGAGAGAGACCACAGAATGATCATCCTCTGCCAAACAGAACAGCCAAAGAAGGAGAAGAGACAAAACTGGCTGCTGCTTTATTTTAATAAAATGTTTTGTCGCGGCTCTTAAATTGTTAAAGTTTTAAACCTACAGTAGGTTTCACTATGCAAAAACTTGCATATTTATAAATAAATATGCAAGTTTTCTGTCATTTGATGTTGATTTCTGCAAAATTGAACAACATGACACTGAATATGTGATTTGGTTTTTGTAGAAAATCCAGTATGAATGATTCTTTATAGAGCTGGAAAATGACAGAAACAAATGTTATGATTTCAGAATAATTTGGTTTTCCAGGTTTTTTTTAGGTAACAAGTAATTATACCAGTTTATATTTATTGAAAATCTGTGGAGAGATTCAGTTTTTTAGTTATTGAAGGTTTATTTACAGACTACATGATACTGAGAAATCCAGGAGTCAGTGAACTTTTATGGTTTATTTAAACTAGTATGTTTGACCATTTCATGCTCCTCTAACAATCTGAGCCTGGAGTTCTGGAGCGTCGTTAGGCAGAGATTAAAGGGCAATGACTCACATTCCTGTTAGTTGGAGACCCTGACATGACTGGAGATCACTGGGTTTGTTTGACTAAATTAAATTTTTACAGATCGTGTACAACCTCCTGTCTCTGCGCTACAACTCCCGTATTCGTGTGAAGACGTACACGGATGAGCTGACGCCAGTGGACTCCTCCGTTTCTGTCCACAATGCCGCCAACTGGTACGAGAGGGAGGTGAGTCGCCGCAGCTTCGCTAACGCTGGAGCTCGGAGGCGGGTCGGCAGCACTGACTGGGTCTGTGTGCGGAAACAGGTGTGGGACATGTACGGCGTGTTCTTCGCCAACCACCCCGACCTCAGGCGCATCCTGACTGACTACGGCTTCGAGGGTCACCCCTTCAGGAAGGACTTCCCTCTGTCTGGATACGTAGAGGTCAGTTCTGCCATCACCACTTCGTTCATTTAAACAATATTTTTGTTTACAACAACAAAAACAACAGAGCCAAGCAAACGCTAAGGACTCGAGTCCGGTTGGTTTGGGGAGGTTTGAATGCGAAATTGCACTAAAACTGTGAACTCTGGTCCGCCTACAAACTTCGGTCTGGGTTCAGTTGAAGGGAACTCTGGTGCAGTTCGACTGCATATGTGAACGGAATGTGGATCGGAGACCGCTCCAAAAGCATGAAGTGGACTATAACACCGGGCATTCTGGGTAAATACAACCAAAACAAATGGAAAAGTCTAGTGTTAGCAGGAGAAATGATTCTTAGTCTTTTAAAAATCTTACCACTGCTAAAATCTACATTACTCCGATTTTGTTGACATTTCTTGAAGAAGGAAGTTGGGCTGCTTCAGAGGTTTTAGTGTCATTTCCTTCAGTGGTGCTTGATGCAGCGCCCCCACAGGCGAGGAGGGGAACAGGTTTTGGTTTTGCTGAAAATGTAGCAAATGTTGCAACTTTGGTTCCCAATAGAACCGAGTTTACGGGGCGATCAGGAGAGAAAACATCCTGGTCGTGTTCTGATGAAGCTGATTTCCAGATGTTTGAATGTTTATTTTTTTCTGCATGTCTGTGGTTCTGTTAGCATCATTGACCTCCAGCAACACGAAAGCAAAAAGTTAATCCAACCAACGATGGTCGCTGCAGAAATTAGAGGATTTTATTGTGTTGTCTATTGTCAAGAATTTAGAATTTCTTTATAGTTATTTTTTGTTGTTGGTTTTTCAACCCCAGATGTGACTTCTATTATTTTCTTCACTTTTTCTTCTGGTTCTGTGTTAAATAATCAGTATAGACTATTAATATAGTGGTAGATTTAGAAAGGCTCAATGGTTGGATGGAGTTGGTCTTTCAAATTATATTTTTCTCCAAGTTTATCGAATCGTTTCCTTCATAAATGCCACATGCTCTGTAAAATAAATAAATGAGATGATTTTAAGTCATTTTTCCGTTTCGCTCCACAGGTGCGCTACGACGACGAGCTGAAGCGGGTGGTGGCGGAGCCCGTGGAGCTGACGCAGGAGTTCAGGAAGTTCGACCTGAACACGCCGTGGGAGGTGTTCCCGGCGTACCGGGAGCCCAAAGAGGCCCCGCCCAAACTGGAGGCCCCGCCCCCAGAGAAGAAGTGATGTCTCCTCTGTTCGCTTGCGATTCATCGGTTTTCTGTCGACGAACCCGTCTGGAATATTTATGTAAATAAAAGCTCCTAATAAAACCATGCTGAACCTGTTTTATGGTGCTTTGAGTTCTTTTTGATCCAGAGCCTCTCTAGTGAGAGCAGAGATGAAAAAGTTTGTTCTTTTTATCTCCAGCTTATAAAAATAGTTTAGTAGAAAAGTTTTTATTCATTCTCCTTGGTGAAACTCAGCAGTGGATGTTTAATTTGTGTTTGGTCAGAGGTTTACATCCTTTAATTTTCACAAATGTTTATTATATATATGATTATTATCATTTTCACAACTTTAATCATCACAAAAATCTGATCCATGTGTTTGAATTTTCTCAGATTTTTCCTCAAATTATAAACTCAAACTCAGCTACATTACCTGTATTTTCCCCATCAGATGTTTCACTTTTATAATTGCTTTTACAAATAAATCAATTTGATTTTTGTGATTCATAAAACCTTTTAACACAAACAAAAACAATTAAATAAAAATGTATAATATAAAATAAGTGATATTCACTCCCTTAAGCCTGAATCAGATTTGAATTCATAAAGTTCTCAAAAGGAAACGAGCAGATTGAATCGTATCCTGCCATCAGCTGTTTCCACATTAAAAAGTCATTTAGTAAAATAAATAGCAAAGTAACTTATTTTACCAGTACTTAACCCTGTTTTCTATATTTGTCTTCAACTTTCCACTGGACGCTCTGCAGTTTTTGTTCCTTTTATTATTATCATAATGTGAGAAACTAAAAATAAAACATTGCTACTTATTTACTGTTGGATTTAAAAGCATTCAGGAAAATCATACAAACACCAGGTGGCGCTGCAGAATAATCAGTATAATCCAAGGTGTTCTGTTTCGTTTATTTCAACGAACATCTTTTTTTTTTCCATTCACTTCACATGTAAAAATCTGTTTAGCATCTCAAATAGTTGGACTACAGAAGACAGCAAGGGTCAAAATATCATCCAGGGGTTTTTCTGGCACGACAAAACTTTGGAAAACTGTAGAAATGGGAACTGAACCACATTTTGACTCATATCTGAATATTAAATATATATATATATTTTAAATACACAATTTTTGACCGAAAGCGTCAGAAACAGGAACGGTTCACATAACAACACAGCAGGCGTCTGAAGCTGGACATGCCATCATGGGAAACATTTCTCCTCACGTGTTTGTTTTCAGTTACATGCATGCATAACACAAGTCTCTGAGCGCTGCACACGCCAGGGGTTCTGGAAGTTCTAGATAAGTTCTGGAGGGTTCTGGAAGTTCTTGAGATTCTGGATGGGTTTTGGAGAGATTCTGAAGGATTCTGTTTTGTTCTAGATTGTTCTGTAGGTTTGGAGGGTTCTGTAGGGCTCATAAAGGTTCTGGTAGGTTCTGGAGGGTTTTAGATGGTTCTGGAGAGGTTCTGGTGGATTCTGAAGGGCTATTCAGGGATCTGGAGGGTTAGTTCTGTATGGGTTCTGGTGAGTTTGGATGGTTCTGGACGGGTTCTGGTGAGTTTG
>VMRN01000171.1:37113-49371 GCA_010277015.1 Poeciliopsis turrubarensis | reverse complement strand
GGGTTCTGGTGAGTTTGGATGGTTCTGGACGGGTTCTGGTGAGTTTGGATGGTTCTGGACGGGTTCTGGAGGGTTGTGGACAGAACAAACATGATTTCCTGAGCTGCGTCGGGCCGGCTGAATCAACCTGGGCCGCTCTCACACTGAGGCTGAGGTGGAGAGAGTTTTTCTTGAGACTAAAGGAGAAACTGGGAGAGAAAAATAATCACAAGTTTGTTTCCTAAAAGTCGCTGCTGCCTTAAAGCTTTGGAAATCAGCAATTAGTGAGACTGGAAAATTCATATTTTCAGGCTTATCTTCAGACATAAAAATGTTTTCATGTTTACTCCACTCCCTCTGTCAGACACATGCAGAGGAAATGAGTTTTCAGTGGTTTGCTTCGCTAAAGTTTTCCTGCCTTTACGGTTTCTAACAGGAATCACAGCAAGCACTTTTTTCCAGCCTGATTTGGAAATGGTGTTTCATTTAAAACTGGGTGAGATTTGCATATAGAGCATACATTTTCAAACAGTTTCCTGCAGATCTGTGGAACGCTCTCCCAACATGTTTCCCCGCTGCTGATTCCTAACTCATTTTTCTTTTGCCAAAAACTGACTGGAGTAAAATCAGAGCTTTGCATCTCATAAATTTTCCACCATTTGCTTCTCATAAATTTTCACCCAATGTCATAAAAACACCTAAACGTTGAATAAAACTAAAGTTGAATCCCCGCGGTCCTCCAGAGGACAGGGTTGTTTGATAAGGGAAGGGTTCATGACAGTTTGAACTGTATAATTTTATTCCCAGCGGTGTGAAATTAGATATGCACATCACTGCAGCCTGGGAGAAGCAATTCAATTTTCCCCACAGTGGGCTCTGTCTGAAGACGTGAAATAAATGCTGCTAGAATTAGAAATCAAATTACGTCCCAGATCCCCGCAGGCTCGGAGGAGGCATGTGGTCAACAGTTGTGTGGATACGGAGTCGTGCTCCTCTTCCAAATCTGTGTCAGTTCTGTCCTGGAATCCTTCGCTCCCGCTGCCAGCGAGAGACAACACCGAGCTCCCAAATATTGGAAAGAAAACACTCATTTTGACACAAAAACCCAACACGGTTCACAGTAGTTTACATGCGGTTAATGACAAAACAAGTAAAGAGACATCTTACTTATAAGCAGAAACACCAAAAGTCTCACAGGAAGCCAACACTTCAAGGAATATTTCAGTAGATAATGAAAATTCTGGTTATCCGTCTTATCAAACCACTGAAGGTTAAAACGCTTCGAATTACTTTGATCAGATCAAATGGGCATTTATGAATGTCCAACTCTTTGGTAAATCTATTTCACAGGATTTCATCCTTGGAGAGAAATGCTTTCATTTTACAGCGTTTTGATCAGACTTTTCACTCATGGCTCAACCAAACTTGTCAATTAGCATTAGCTTAGCTGAAGTTTTTGCATTAAGTCCACATTAGAAGCTTCTAAAATAAACTCTACTTTATATTTTATTGCACGGTCATGGATGGAATCTGTAACATTTAAGCATCTCAGATTTTCATTTTAGTGTCACTTAAATTTACTTGGAATTTCAAGACTTCATTTGTGATTTTGTTGATAGTTATTATTGATCCGTTATAGAAAACCGCACCCAGATTGGATTCAGCTTGTATTTAATTAGACTGGACCTGACTAATTTCACCAGAATTAATTATCTAGTAAAGTGAAAATAGGTGATATTTGTGCTAACCAGTAGTGGGCACCCTTATGCTAATTGCTAATAGCTAATGTTTCATTTAGCAGTTTATAATGTCAAATTTAATTGGTACTTTAGCGTTGTAGCCTTTCCAGGGCAGATATAATATGAACTGACGATAGCGCTTTAGCATTAGCTCTGTGTTGGTAGCACTTCACCAATAGCAGAAGGCTCATAACTAGCTCCTTAGGGTTAGCACAGCTAACATTTTAGCTAGCGGTTCCCACCACCAATGCTAACACTTTCTCTTGAGCTCGTTGAAATTATGCTAGCAGGTTATTTTAAGCGGGGCTAATTTTGATTTTCTTACTTTTGTAACCTTTGTGCAAAATCAAACACGTTGTGGAACTTTCATTACAGAGCGAAATATTCACACTGAAGTGAGACGGACTCCTGACATGGGAAGCCATTAGCTATAAACTAAATAGATTTTCTCTGAGGTTCTGAGTCCAAAACTCCTTTGACTTTCAGAAGGAATTATTCCTGATACCCTCTGTGACTTTCACTGCAAAAACACAAAATCTTACCAAGTAGCTTTGCCCAGTTTCTACAGCAAATATCTTATTGAATTAAGGCAAAATTAATTTGCAAGCAATTTTTCAACAAGATGTAGGAGCCAGTTCTAGGTAAATAATTTATGAATATTGCTAAAAAAAAAACCATATTATTAAAAATATATAGCAACATAAATATTGCTAAAAAAAGGATTAAATGTCTTGTTTGAAATGAAATAATCTGCCATTCGGACCAGAAGTGTTTCATCAATATTAGAACAGAATATTCTTTTGCTGTTCCTGAGAGGACATTTTTCATGAGCTCAAGTGTGTATATGACATAGTATCAGCTGCCTGGAGACAATTATAATATAAACAGTTAGAAATGTACAGACATTTTCCATGGCCTCAGCATGTTGTCTATTTAAAACTGTGATTCCAAATTTTGATGGTTGTAGTGCAAAGAAGTACATAAAGTGGCTCCATTTTAATTTTTGGGATTCCACCTGCAGGGAATTATTCCACATATTATGGGAAACAAGCTACCAATTTGCTGAAAAGCTACATGTAAGTTAGTTCTGCCTTATTTCCAGTGAAATAAGAAAGCAGAGCAAAACCTCTTGGTAAGATGTTGTGTTTTGTGACGTGAACAGGGATCCCACCCAGGATGCTCAGTCATTTCTACCCAGCTGGAGTTAGGGCCTCTTGGCGGCTTCTGATTGGCTGGTGGTGGCAGTGGGGGAGCTGGGGCTGATGTCGGGGTAAACCAGGAACCCGGTGAAGGTGATGTACTTGGCGTGGTTGCTGTAGGCTCCGAATCCGTCCCTCTGGTGGGAGTAGAGCCAGACGACGTCGCCTGATTTCAGCGCCAGCATCAGGCTCTGGCTCTGCAGGGCCTTCTCGCCCTGGCTGTCGTCGTAGATCATCGCCTGGACCTCCAGGCGGTTCTTCATCAGCTTCACAGACAGCGTCTTCATGGGCAGCTTGCCCACGTTGAAGGAGAAGTAGTACGCCCCCGCCACGCGGCAGGTGAACACGCCCTCCGTCACGTTGAAGTCCTCGCCGATGTTGACGAAAGCCGTGTCGAAGCTGATCGGCCGATGCTGCGGTACTCCCACCTGGTCGATTCCCAGGATGCTTTGGGTGCGGCCGACGGAGAAGGCGGATCTCCCGTCATCCTCTTCGTCCTCATACTCCTGCTCCTCCTCCTCCTCCTCCTCCTTCTCGGCGTGTCCTGGCCTGGACTTGGCGTCCTCTGTGTCCTGCTGAGGGTTGTAGGTGGGCTGGTGCTGCTGGTGGTGGTGGGTCTGGTAGCTGTAGGTGTCAGGGTAGATCAGGTAGCCGTTGAAGGTGGTGTAGTGCCCGGTGTTGCTGTAGAGCGCGTAGCGGGGGTCGCCATGGAGACGGAGCCAGACGGTGTCCCCAAACTCCAGCTGCAGCATCACGCTCTGGCTCTGAACCTGAGGATTTCAGCAGATGGTGTTATCACAGCTGGGGAGGAAATCCAGAAACATGATCCGATCACAGAGGGATGAGATTCTATGACTCATCAGTTCCCCGTAAACACAAACACAGAAGGTTTTAACTGAGCGCCGACACGATGGGAGAAACCATGAAGGGGCAGGATGCATTTTCCAGCCACATAGTGGCACTTTATAGCACAATCAAGCAACTATGTTACCTTCAGTTGTTAATAAAATGCTCTATATATCAAATATGACTTAAAAGAAATGTGACTTTAATATTTAACACCTTGAAATTGGGCCTCTGTCTCCATAAGAAGCTCCTGCTCTTCCGCCTTCAGGAAGTCAGCACAGCATGGCTCCTCTATTAACCCTTTAATGTTTCTACCAGTTTCACTGAGAAGTAGCTCCTTTAATACGCTCAGCTGATTTACCGTTACTCCAAGTGTTTGCTAATTGCTGCTGACTAGTCTGAAGGAGTTGAGTGGGGGAGGAGCTGCACCTTGAAGGCAGGGCTCGGTCCACCCAGGCATTTTACACAGCTGAATGGTTGCCATGGAGATGAAAGGATTTCTCAAGCACTCTTAAGGCCACAGTCTGTTTTTTTTTTTATGAGGGAATAACATTCTAACACCATGTAAAGCTCAAAAAATAAATTTTACATGATCCTTCTTATGCTTCCTTCAACAGGTCAGGATAAGTTTATGGCCAAAACATGTTTATTAAATTTTTTTGTTTTGCACAAATCATCCTCAATGAGATTTTATTCTCTTGTTTTAAAGAATCTTGTCACTTTAAACCAAAATCAGCTGCTGCTGGCCACGCCCCCCAACTCACCGTTTACACTCACACATGAAAATAGCAAAGATGTACATCTTTCAAAAGCATCAGTAGAGCCTCCTGCTCAGCCAACAAAAATGTAACAAATGGTTTCTGGATGGTAAGTCAGCAACAATATACTTGTCTTTTCCAACAGCCATTGTACATTTCATACATTGTTAAAACCAGCTGACCAAACATGCTGGGGCTCAGTTTGGATTGCTAGGGTTAAATTGAAAATGTGAGACGTTTTTGGGGCTTCAATACAGTTTCTGTCTATGCCTGTAACCTGAAAGTGAGCCGTTTTTCCAGCCTACCTTCCTCTCCTCCCCGGCGTTCTCCTCGTAGACGATGGCCTGCACCTCGTTCCTGTTCTTCATCAGCATCACAGACAGGTCTTTGTGGGGGAACTTCCCCACCGTGAAGGAGAAGTAGTACGCCCCGGGGATGCGGCAGCGAAACAATCCCGCCTTGGCATCAAAGTCTCCGCCGATGTTGACGTAAACAGTGTCAAAGGTCACGGTCATTTTAGGTCCACCTTCCATGCTGTTAGTGCGCGACACGGAGAAGGCCGAGCGCAGCTCTGCGTTGTCCAGCAGGCGGGCCAAAGCCCAGGCGCCGCCGGCCTGGCCCAGGCACAGCAGGCCAATCAGAACGCTCCAATGCAGCAACATTTTACCTGAAGGAAAGATAAACAGAGACAAATATTTAGAAGAGGAGACACACGTTAGATTTAGCAAATATCTTGGGATTCTTAAAATAAGACAAACCTGCAAGTAGCTTTTCAACAAGATAAAGGAGATTGTTTTAAATCAGTTATACTGGCAGATTATTTCACCCATAACGAAACGTTTTCCCATCTTATGAGTCAGAGGAAGATATTTGCACTAGAAACTGGACAAAAATACTTGGTAAGATTTTGTGTTTTTGCAGCGTGTTCATCTTCTGAACTGCACTCCAGAAATATTTTAATGCTACGTTAATATCTATTGAGTCAAAATGAGAAGATTAAATAATATTTGCTTGTTTTACTAGAAGAGCAAAAAGGTCCAATTTTCCATACAATTAACTCTTGAAACTGCCTCTACATTTAGCAGGTATTTATTCTGCACTTGACTATTCTACACAAAATCAGGAAATCAATTAATAAGTGGTAGAGATCATTATAATGGCATGTTAGGGTCATTGTAGATAGAAAAATAAAGAAAGAAGAGCAAATTTCCACTAAAAACTTTATCTCAGAAACTTTCTATAAAAAACAAGGACATTTCTGAGTTTCAAAACTTTTGTAATCTAGTTTTTTCTAGAAAATTTCTGAGATTAATCTCAACATTTCTGAGATCTTTCTAGCAAATTTTTGACACATTAAACTCAGAAATATCTACATTTTTTTTCTAAAAAATTTCTGTAGTTTAAAACTCAGAAATTGCCATGTTTTTTTTTTTTTAATTTTAGACGTTTTGAACTCAGAAATTGTTTTTTCTAGGAAGTTTCTGAGATTTTGTGCTGGAATTGTATTCCTTTATTCTACCGTCATAAGCTGAAAATATTCCTTATTTGACTGATATAAGCAGCAGCAACAGGAAGTGTCAGCATTGCTGTAATTTCACAAGCATAACAATCACATAAGCAGCCTATAATGACAAATGTACTTTAGTGGATTTTAATATGAAAGACAGAACATGAAGTACGAACACGTTCATTAAAAATCAGCGAGTCGTATTAACTCATTTAAGCACATGGCTCTCAGTTGAGGATGTAATTACCCGTCTCTCTGTCTGCCTCGTTGTGCTGCTGTGATGAAGCAACACAGAGCAGATGGGTGGAGGTGTCAGCCCTCCACCCAGACAAAGAAACAAGGATTTAGCTTATCGTGTACTTTGTGAGGCTCCAGCAGAGTTCAGCCGATGCTGCAGCTTTCAGGGCGGTTTATCAGTCTTAATTAGCATTCTGTGTCACACAAAACCCTGAATGAGGCATGAGAGCAAACTGCTCATTAAGCAAATTAAAAGAAAATAACATGTCAAAGAGTCATCCAGCTGTGTGTGCCATGGATGAAAAACGCATCTGCTTTGATGTGAGCGTCAGCTGACTGCACTAAATATGAGTTTGAGACACATTTTGAGTTATAAATGCGCCGTAATCTGAACCTTTGCAGCCATTTGTGTTAAAGTTGCACACATATCGCAGGATTCAGTAATCATGTTAGATTGGTGATGATTATGTTTTACTGATGGATTTGAGACAGATTAACAGATTATTCATTAATAATATTAATGCATCACATGTTGAAAGAAGTAATTCTTTGTTCTCAGGACACAGTTGACATTTATCTTGATTTTTTCTGGCCTTTTAGAAAATGAAGCATTTTGCTGAGGCTGTAGTTTATTTAAATGTACATAAATATAAGTGGATTTTCCATTAACTGTTCTCAGTAGTTCAGTGAGACATGAGATTTCTTGCTGAATTGGCTGCACAATCTCTAATTTGAACACATATAATGTGCAAAACAGCTTTTCTGAATTTGTCCCTCATTTCCTGATGCAATAATGTCATTGGATGAAATTCGTTTTGCCATTTCATGAAAAGCTTTTAGCCTGAAAATCACTGGATGGTGATTAAGAAACTTCCTTTTATTCAGTTTTCATTCCTAAAAATCGCTTCTTGTACAGATTCAGTGGGACTAAAAAACCCAACTGTGTGATTTATATTTCATTTGAATATGTATGTAAACATGCATGTTGCAGTTACAGAGCAGTGAAGTCATTAGCATGATTTATCTATTGTCTGTGGCTGCTGCAGCTTGTGTGACGAAGCTGGAAAACATGTCACAAAACAATGAAGTGAGAAGCTTTAATGGTTATGATTTATTATAAATCAGTTTCTGCTTAACATTCTGGATGTCTAACATTCTCTCACATCAGCTTTTGCAGTAAACTGTTAAATAATGTGTCCTGCTTTCCCTCTAGTCTCTCTAATCTGAGCTGAAAGTATATTTTTCATTGCCGAAGCCCTGAGTTATTTGCTCTTGAAACTAAATGCTTCTCTTGTATGTTTAAGCAAAATAAACCTCTTTAAATAGAAGCTAATTAAAGTTGTTAATTATACCAGGGCAGCGAGTTTCAGCTGATTGTTTTTGGCTGATTAGCTGTCCCAGATCAGCAGAGGGAGAAATCCATGCAGCGCTGCAGATCCAGCTTGTTGCAGATTCTGATAGAAAAGGTGCAGGGATGCGGACGCAGCTCCTTTGCATAATGGCAGCTCGCACTAAGAAATAGTGTTTGTTTGTGTGTGTAATGGCAGCAGCTTTAACTGGCCGTGTCGACAGTGCTCCGCAGAGAGCGGGTTGCTTCAGGTTCAAACTGAAATGAAAGAATAGATCAAAAAACGTCTTCCATAATGAGCACCCAGGGGAGGACGGAGGAGAACAGAGGAACGCACAAATGCACCCAAACCCTTAAAAAATATACTGCAGTGGGTTTAAAACTCCCCTACCCAGTTGAATAGTTACACAACCAGTCAAATAACTGCAAACTGTCCAGTTTCTATGTTTACTGGGTTGGATTCCCAGTATCAGACCATTATTAGCTGCATGTCTTCATGTTGCCGCTCCACACTCTTTTCTGTTCAATTACTGTTCAAAACAGGCAACAAAAGGCAAAAGAATGCATATCTTTATATTTGCATATCTAGAAGCAAATGTTTTTTAGCATTAAGTGGGAAACTGTTTGTTTTAAATGAAAATGAGATGATCAATAAATCAAATGAGCTCAGCTTTATTTTCCAATGTTAAGTGGATCAATGACCATCCGCACATTTCAGCCATGTTTTACTCCAGCCATGAACAGAACCACACTGTATGAAAACTTCCCAAACAAACAATACATGCTTTGCTCCCTGAGATCTGAACTGTATCTATAAATAAAGGGAGCGGTAGAAACGTCCTCCCTGTGGACGGATCAATAACCAATGATGGAGACGACCTGAAAAGGAGGACAGCAGGAGGAAGGGAAACAAAAGACACGGAAACAGAGGAGTGTTGATGAGGAGCCACATGAAATGCAGAATTTCCTGTGGGAAGGGATTTAATACAAACCATGAAGGTGTGCTGCGTCTGTGTGGCCTATATAACTTTATTGTGTGGGTGGAGATGTGTGTTTTTCTGTTGTTTTCTGACTGCGTAGGCTGCTTTTGGTGTGTGTGTGAGGAAATGGGTGTGTGTAAATGGCTATTTTTGTACAACTGTGAGTTTACATTAATAACTTGTTTACCCTGAAATGTGAACATTATGTAATTTTCTAGGTTGAGGAAAATGTGCTTCCTAAACGACATGTTCGTTCTCGTGTCAGCAGGAAGTGTCAGACTATCGACTTTTAGATTGATTTGATTGTCGGTGCAAAATACACAACATGGAGATTTCTGGGTTTTTCAGCTTCTGTTGTTAGGAAACAAGTCTGCATCACTGCACCAGCCTGCGCAGTCGGCTGTCAGCTCCAAGAAAAACAGGTCGGAAATAAAAATACGGCAGCGTTCTAGTTAAACGTGACTGGAATGCACACGTTTGACTTTCTGGCCAAACTTGGTCTGTTTTCAGTAAATGTCAGAACAAAACACACACAGCAAAAACACAAACTCTTACCAAGTACTGTGCAGATTGCAGCCCAAATATCTTTGGACTATGTTGCCTTGTTTAGGTCTAAAGCTAAAGTTTAAAATCGAGGAAGTGGACCTAAAGATAAAAAACAAAATCTGACCATAACAAATGAAGTTGCAATGAGGCAAATTAAAGAAAAACGATGCAATTTAAATGTAAATAAAATAAGAAGCACTCAGTTTTTGCTAATACAGATTGGTCTACGCTGCAAAAAACACAAATTTGACTAAGCATGGATTAGTTTTTTAATTTTTAACTAAATAATTCCTTTAGTATTGATGAAAACATGCTGGTCCCCTGGTAGATTATTCCACTTATTGTAACATGACATTTCTTTCATTTTACAAGTGAAATATTCTGGCAGTGTAACTTGCATTTAGTTAGTTTTCTTTTTTTAAGTGAACTAAAATATTTCCACTAGAAACTAAACCAAAAATACTTGGTAAGATTTTGTGTTTTTGCAGAGTATTGACTGTTGCCATATGTTTTATAGCAACGAAGCAATGCAACAGTTTTTCGACCAATCCTCTCGCCCAATAACAGCTGGATAAACACATCGGCCCCCTCTCCACCCACATCGGCCCCCTCTCCACCCACATCGGCCCCCTCTTCACCCACTGGAAGAAAAATGTAATCAGCTGTTTATCATTTTTCAAATTTCAGATTTAAATGTATTTAAACCGTCATTAAATGCATCGTTGAATACAAACTGAGGTCCAACACATCTGAGACATTCTCTCTTTTTAATTTTCCTTCTCACACACACACACACACACACACACACACACACACACACACACACACACACGCATACATGCACCTCCTTTTATTTTAAGTAAACAAATTCTGCTAATGAACAGATCTGTGTTTGCTCTGCTGGGAGTTTTTCATGTTAGAATATGCATGTAGTTTGTACCTGTGTGTGTGTGTGTGTGTGTGTGCGTGTGTGTGTGCGTGTGTGTGTGTGTGTGTCCATGCTGCGCCATCTGCTGCAGGTGATAACAAACACATTAGCTCTCAAACTGAAGCTCAACAGCCACCCTGCAGCTCTCACCTGCTCTGTGAGGATTTCTACCTTCTGCAAACTTTAATTCTTCTCCTGGAACATGATGTCGAGTTTCCGCTGAAGTTTCCTCATTTGAATGTCAAAGGAGTTGATTTAACTGCTGCCGAATTTATCCCACACCCATGACTGGAAATTTTAAGTCTTCTGCTTGAAACTTCGGTGAAATTTGTTGCAAAAATAACTGACCTTGTGTGTGAAAGTGTGAGAGAGGGAAGAAACTCTGTAGTAGGAGGTTTCATTTTATTAAGAAAGCTGTTATAAAGCAGTCGTCATTATTATTTTCAAATTAGAAACATTCATTGAAACACTTCAGGATAATAAATGGTTTAAATTAATTACCGCTTCAGTGACCAAACCAAATGATGCTGCATTCCAGTTTTACTGGAAAATTCCAACATCTCAGTCTAAAAAAACCAAACTTAATGTCTGCAAACTGGGAAACTGGAAGCAACTCTGAACCCGAGCTCCACGCCCAACTTTACGTTTCAATATGGCCGCTGCTCGCACGGTCAGTGGGAAGATGTGGTGGAAACATTATTATTTTACAACATATTCAATGTTATGTGTGACGCCTGCAACTTCAAACTAACCAACTTAAAAGTGATGTATGCTTGAAAGAAAAGCAAAATGCAAAATCACTGCAAGTATTTCTGGTCTACTTTAATGCAAATATTTTAGTGAACCTGAAATGAGACAAGATGAACACATGACTGACCTTTTAGCAAGATATAGCAGCTTGTTTTAAGTCAAAAGTTCCTTAATATTCATGAAAATGTACCAGTTCCACTGGCAGATTATTTCACATTTAACAAGAACATTTTCCACATGTTACATATTTATATAACACATATGTGTGGAAAATGTTTTTGTTATAAGTGAAATAATCTGCCCGTTAAATTAAGACTTTTTTCTTATTTTGGAAGTTTTTACTTAAACCAAACTCCTATGTTTTGCTGAAAAGTTATTTGTTTTCATTAGAAGCTCCTTCATCTCTCGCACCTTTTTCTTGAATTTCTGTTTTTCTTCCTCAGAAATAATGGATGGAAATGACTACAACATATTAAAAACTCATTTAATTTTAACTCTAGGCCTTCTTGAGCTTTCGCAATTCGTCCAATAATAAGAAGTTATGGCAAAGTTTTTTATTCAGAAAACTAAAGAAAAAAACCTTTTAAATCAGTTTCTACAGTGAGCTGAAATCAAATCCGTCCTTGGATGAGCTGCTTCAGTCTCTTTGTGCAGTTTTATCTCCCACTCCGCTCCGTCGCCCCTTTTCTCTCTCATTAGATCAAAGCTTTGCACAGATCTATTGTTGCATTGTATAGGCGAGGACGCCAGCCTGCACAGCATAACAAAGAGACACTCATCACACACACACTACGCTCCACACACACACACACACACACACACACACACACACACACACAGACACAGACAGGAGTTATTGTTTTCCATGCTCCTCCTTTTACATGAACTGTGATGTTCCAGCTGTTTGGGTGATGAAACCATTAGCAGATGGTTCCTCAGCTCTGAATGTTCTTCATTTAACTTTTACTTTTACAACAGCAGAGATGGTAAAGCAGCCAAAAATACCCAACTGACTCCACTTCAATATACGTTTGTTCAGGTAAAAGTGAAAAAGAAAAATAGGTTTACAAAATGTTTGGGTGAAAATGTCACTGAAGTTCAGAACCATAAACAATTTGAATTAATATTTTAAAACGATATCACCAAACTGACAAAATATAACAAAAATATTTTTAAAAAGCACTCAAGAAGAAGAAACACTTGTTCACATATTTTTCTCAATAGTAAATGTTACATTAATACAATAGATAATGTGACCATGTTAGAAAAGAGCCACTTACTGACTTTGGTCCGAGAATTAATTTCTTCCCTGTTGCATACTGTAATGTATTTCCAGTGACCATATGTAGAGTTTACTGTATCTCATCAATCTCCAACAAGCTCAGCAGACAGAAAATAATAATAATAATAATAATAATAATAATAATAATAATAATAATAA
>VMRN01000171.1:26934-37103 GCA_010277015.1 Poeciliopsis turrubarensis | reverse complement strand
AATAATAATAATAATAATAATAATAATAATAATAATAATAATAATAATAATAATAATAATAATAATAATAAAAACAGAGCTGGTATAAAAACAAGAAGTCAGTGTCTCATGCATATTTGGTTCAAATGTTTGTTCTTTTTTATAAAAGTTTTTGTATTGGATAAAAATGTTAGTAAAGAGTAGAAATAATTAAGACCAATTTACTCAAGTAAAAGTAAAAAGTACGTTGGAGTAAAACTACTCCTATAATATTTGTTTTTCTAAAAAATTGTTAAAATAAATGTAACTATTTGCCACCTGCCTCCATTTAACAGCCTGTAGAACCGACTAACTTTCTGTTTTAGGTCAGATTTAAAGTTTTTCACAGCTGCATGTTTTCAAAAAATACACAAAATTTCCCCCTGAGGTTATTTTTAAGATTACAGTCCTACAGAGTGACCTGCTCATATTTGGATTTAGTAAAACCGTCTTTGGATGCATTTGTGCTCCTGCAGGATTGATCAAGGCGTTGCTGGGAGTTCAGACAGTCGTCTGCTGTGCAGCTCCGGTTCGGGCTGACCGGTTCTGTTCTTCCATCCTCTCAGCAGTGAGGCGGAGGCAGGATGGGCTCGGCCGATTCCCCGTCTCCCTCTGCAGTCGGAGTAAAGAGCGCCTTTGTAAAATGACTTTCAGTGGAACGGCAGCCATGAAAAGCACAACGGCACAAAGGCGACGACGGGCTGAGATCATCTGAGGGGAGACGGGTTTGATCCAGATGAAAAATAATCTCTGCTTATCGGACTCTGTGTGAAGTTATGTGGGTTGTCTTTGAGTCGTTTCAGTAAACAGAAATATGAACTGATGGAGCTTCTCCACACTGCAAAAACACAAACTCTTACCAAGTATTGTTGGTTTAGTTTCTAGTGCAAACATATTAGTGGCCTTGAAATAAGACAAAACTAACTTACAAGTTACATTTCAGGAACATAGAGGAGCATATTTTAAGTACATGATTTCTTAACATTGATAGAAAAGTACTAGTCTTACTGGCAGATTAGAAACCTACATAGAATATAGAACTTTCATGTTTTAGAATGGCCTAGTCAAAGTCCAGAATTTGATCTGAAAATTGTTAATTGCTGATACGTCCCATTGAATCCGACAAATAAGCAAAAATGTTTATTTTTTCCAAGTGAAAAGTTTGTAGAAACATTTTAATATGCAGAATAAATCTTCTCTGCCACTTTGTGTTGGAAAATTGTAAAACTTCCCGTGAAATAGTCTGAGGTTTGTGATTCTATCTGCACCTCGTTATAAATATGCTTTCATAAAACTCATGCCGAGTTCTTAGCAGAGTGGGATGTTTTTTAATTAAAGCTGCAAATCAACTGGAGACGGGGCAATTTAGGGAAAATCATTTTTTACAATATGCATCAGGATGTTAGCCACCACAAATCAATGCTTCGCTGCACATTTTCACTTATTTTCCCAGTTTAGACAATCATTGAGCTTTATATTTCTGTAAGCTTTTACAGCTCATCTTTTCTGAGTTGTAGTTTAACAGATAGAAATCTCGGTTGCATAACATTGAATTATTAGGCAGCTGCCTGCAAGAGGGCCGACAGGAAGCTGAGGAACTTGTCTCTTTGTCGTCTTTCTGTGCGGTAAAGTGAAATCTGCTCAGGTAGCAGGAATCTGTAGGAACAGATACTCTGCAGCTTCCTCTCCTCTCTGCCTCAGACTCTGTTTTATCTGCTTGTTCATTCCAGATGTTTCTCATCTGACCTTGATTTTATTATATATTAGCTGGAAACTGTTGCGATAGCAACCGTAACTAGAGAAAATGGTTCATGATACCAAATACAGTGATGCTGAAGATTCATCATAATGCAATAAAAACTTCTGCAAGTTGCTGGAAGCTGTAGGGTTGAATCTGAACAGACAGCAGAACAGGGCCGATCCAACTCTTTTTGGGGCCCAAAGCATATTTTCATTTCAGGGCCCCAACATTACCAACAAATCATCGACACCAGATTCCTGAGCTACAGTTTTATAAATTGACATGCTAGCTTTTGCTCTTCAGGGCCCCCTGGTGGTGTGGAGGCCCTAAGCAGTTGCTTAGATTGCTCTGAATAATAACATATTTATTTTCTTACTTTCCACATTTAGTGAAAATTCAAAGTCCTGCTGAGGATGTTTTGTTTCTCGCTGTCTTTTGTGTGCCTGACATTTTCAAACGAGGTCAAAGAAAAGAGCTCCCAGAGGACGTTCTTTAATTAATCACACCCTCGCCTGTGATTGGTGGCTTTAGGTTGGGTTGTGTGGCAGATTGGTGCGTTGCATCGCTCTGAGCTGCTCTTTCAGACGGGATCGTGAGGAGGCAGACGGGTTGTACCCATACTGGAGACGAGAAATCAAACCGAACATTATTTTCCAAAGTGTCTGCTGCAAACAAAGATGTCAATAATTCATGCTCTCAGTAGATAATTGCAGGTTGCGTTGAGCCTCTGGAGGGTCTGTTGTTCTTTGACTGACGTGAAATGAAACAGCAGGTTATGGGACTTTACCTGCTAAAACAGAAACTTTAGCAGAAAGTTCAAGGCTTTTATTTTTCAGCAGTTATGGAATGTTGCAATAAGCAATAAATCAATTAATCACATGATAAATTAAAACGAGTTCAATAATTTCCATGTGCATAATTTATCGTTTTTCTCTCTTTCTTTGAGAATTTGTTCTTGCATTATTCTTGTTATGCCATTGCCATTATTTTACTTTAAAATAATTGCTGTAAACATTTTTGTTTATAGCAATTATTATCTGGTTATGTATTTCTTTGTTGTTGTAACAATCCTGTTTACCACATTCATATGGAAAATTCTTCTTTCAAAGACGAGTGTGAAAATTGTGTTCTTGCTAAAAAGTGACTTAAGTTTTTCCTTTTATTTTAAGTGCAGTAAGACAATTGCACTGTAAAACAGACTGAAAATACTTTGTGTTTTTGCAGTGCATCAAGTTCAGTCCTCTGTGCGTCGCCTCCCAGTGGACTTCAGTGACCTTTCAGATCTGACCAATGAAACAGTTTTGAAAAAAGAATGCAAAGAAATCAATATGTTCAATCGTCAATATGGCTGATTTTAAGTGAAAACATAACATTTTAACTTTATTCCGTTTGGTTTGCTCCGACATGCTTCCCGATTTACCGATAGAAAGATCCCTGTAGTTTATTGTTTCCATAACGATGGAGGCTGCCGGGGTGTGTTTGAACGCTGCGGAGTGTGACTGATGTTCTGAAGCCGCCGCCGTCGGACAGCAGCCTGCTGGGAGATAAAAATCCGGGTGCAGTGATCTGAGGGAGGGCGCATGTGAAGCGCCTCTCCTCTGGACTGAAAGTCACAATGAGAACACGCACTTGAACTGAGGCTGGTCATCAAAGCGTGCAGCCGAGTGTGAGGCTTCATCATCAGGACCAGAAACCTTACAGGTGATATGAGGATGCGAAGCCTGGGAACCGCAGGCTGAATGATTACACTCTGAGCTGTTTATGGAGTCAAGATTTCTGTGTCAAAGAACAACGCTCATTTAAATAAGCAGAGCAGAAATAATTTGGAATTCCAAATTATTTCTGCTCTGCTTTCTTTAAGAGAAATTAAAGCCTCCATTGTAACTTCATCCCTTCATCAAAATCATGCATTTGATAGTTTTGATATTTTTCTTGCCTGTTCCTTGAATCTCACATGGCAACCATTCTGAATGCTTGCTCTCACAAAGCTCTGCCTATTTCCACAAAGCTCCTCCCCTTCAACTCCTCTAGACTAGTGGCAGCAGCAACTAGAAAACATATGGTGGAACTGTGAGTCTGATGAGTTGATCATAGAAACCACTTAACTAACCGTCCTTCGCTCCTAAGAACAGTTGCAAGTGACACATTGAGAAGCATTGCTGTGATTATACGCTGAAGGCAGAGTGTCAAAAAGAGCAGGAGCTTCTTAAAGAGACAGTGACCCAATTTCACAACACCAAATTGCAAAATCTGATATTTACAGCATTGTTTATAACAACTGAAGTTAACATAATTACTTGATTGTGATATTAAATGGCACTGGGTTACTTGATACTTAATGCCGCCTCTAGACTCAAAATGCAGACAAGTTGAACTGAATTTTTATCTTTTCACTCAAATGTATGTTTCTAGTTGAAAATGTTTGAGTGAATATGGAGAAACTGTGTTTTTTTTACTGAGGGTTCAAAACTCAAAATCTTTACCAATTATTGGTGATGACTAGTTTTGAGTGTAAATGTCTTAGTATATTTGAAATAAGACTAAACTAACTTAAAAGTTAGTTTAAGTTAGTCTAACTTAAACTAATTTTTCTGTTCTAATTAAATTATTAATTTCTAATCATTTCTAATTAAATTATTTCTTGATACTGGTGAAAAAGTGATGGTTCTAAGTGAAATAACACATTTTAACTAATAACAAAATGTCTTGGTCCATTTTCAAACTTGATAAGAAATTTGCTCTAGAAGGACAAAAATACTTTTTAGGGTTTTGTGTTTTTGCAGAGTTCCTCCCCCTACTTGTTTTCTTCTGTCTTCCTGCAGCTTTTGTTTTCTCTCATACAGACAACAAAGGGGGAACATTTTGGGTGTCAAACATGAGTTTCATAAACACTTCCTGTTCCTGTTTTCTTCCTCTGAATTGAGCTTTTTTTAAAAAAAAAAATCACTTTGAGGTCTGACACCATGTATCGCTGATTCTTCTCCTTCCTCTCCAAACGCACAAAGAGGAAACAAACGGAGCAGATCTGCAGAGGATACTGAGCATTTTCACCCCAGATGCACAGCAACAAGCTGTGCATCTGGCCACTCGGGACAGCAGTGAAAGGCAGCTGAGGGAGCGGTTATCTGAAGGTGCAGTGACAGACCCCCGCTGCTGCTTTCCCGCTCATTAATCCCTCCCTGGGCCGCTTCTCGTCCTCCGTCCTCAGCATGTCACCATCAGACAGCTGCAGACACCAGGACCTGCCTGGGGACCGCATGCATGGCAGCAATGCAAACACAAACAAAGAGAAACATGAAAGACAAGAGGCTGAGGTGTAAGCCAGGACTTACAGCCGGAGCAAACAATGGAGACCCACTTCTGAATGCAAATCCGCTTTCGAACTGTTCTTTTCATCAAAGTCAACCTGGAGCAGAGTCAGGTTTCTAAGGCTGTTTTCACACATTATGATGAAATAGACTTGGTTCAATTGGGAACCAAAACTGCAACATTTGTTACATTTTCAGCTGCTGCGTTTTTCTTCCTCTCTGCATTGAGTCAAACGATCTGAACCTTTTGAAAAACCTGTTCCCCTCCTCGCCTGGGGGGGCGCTGCACCAAAGAAACACAGAAGAAAGCGACACAAAAACCTCTGAAGAAGACTCTGAGCGTAACTTCCTTCTTCACATAATGTCAACAAAATTGTGTCAGACTTTAGCGGCTGTAGGATTTCTCCTTTGTCTTTGGTAAAAGATCACGAGTTATTTTTCCCATGTAGCCTAGCTTGTTTGTTTTGGTTGTATTTACCCAGAATGCCCAGCGTTGTAGTCCGCGTCCTGCTCTGGAGCGGTCTCCAGCCCCCTTAGCACCAGATTTCACTTCAACTGAACAGAGACTGAGGTTTGTAGGTGGATTTGATCCCACCTTCCCAAACGAATGTATCCTAACTGTTAGCTGGAAAGCTATGGCTACATCATCTGCAGGAGAGGATTGTTGGTATTCTCAGTGCTAGCATGTAATTCAAAGCAAAGACCCTTGCAGAGCTGCTGGCATCTCTCAGGCTTTCACTCGTTTCTTTCTGTCTTTCAAGGTCTTTCGTTTTGCTTTCAGTCTCTGGAGAGCGACGCTGCTTCAGTGCACTTGTCTCAGTCTGACCATCCAACATACTGTATGAAATATAAATCTGATATATTCTGCAGATCAAAATTGACAGAGTACTGACTTTAAAATCCAACATTTTTAGGTGGATTCATCTCAAAAACCACTGAGTAACTGGATTCTCTGAACTGGGCCGAATAGCCTCACATCAACATGTGTTTTTCCATTTGAGTTATTTATTTGAATTTTTACAAAGCCAGATAATAATCAGATGTTTGACAAATACAAGCCTGAATCAGGAGTGAATTAAAGGCGTGTTTGTGTCTCTTTCTTCGTTTCTTCAGCCATGCGTTTACATTCAGTCCTGCACTGCCTCTAACATGACTGGTGTGTGTTCAGTGGTTGTAATCGCACTTGTAATGAGCCAGAGAGGCAGTCAGGGAGTCCAGTCTGCTGCCTCGCCGTGTCCCGTCTGTCACGGATGGATCAAACCCTGCTGTGTTTGCTGGCAGGACACCGACTCTCTGCTATCCTCTGCTTCTTCTCCTTCTGGCTTTGCAACATCGATGAATGAAATGAGACCAGCCCGGTTTCGGACGCTTTAATCCAACTCCGGTCCGTTTGCCCAGATAGGCCGGTCCGTTTGGGGAGATGTGAATGTGAAATCGAACTCTGATCCGTTTGGGTCTCGGTTCACTTCAAGTGAACTCTTTAGCAGTCAAACTCCACTGCAGTTAGACTGCTGCTGGGTAAATACAAACAGAACAAACGCATTAGCTGCGCGTTAGAAATGACTTGTGGTCTTATATAAAAACAAAAGAGAAATCCTATAACCACTAAAATCTGACGCCACTCCGTTTCTGTTTATATTTTATGAAGAAGGAAGTTGAGCTCAGTGTCTTCAAAGGTTTCTGTGTCGTTTCCTTCACTGGTTCTTGTTACAGCGCCTCCACAGGCATGGAGGGGAACAGGCTACTCAACGGGTTTGGTTGGTTTGTGAAAGAAAATGAGTAACAATGTTACAATTTTGGTCGTCAATCAAACTGAGTGGACCTGATTTCTCTGTTGTCTTTGGTAAAAGACCACAAGGCATTTCTACGGCTATCGCTAAGCTAACGAGTTTATTTTACTTGCATTTACCCAGAATCCAAAAGTCTGCTTGGTGTTTGCATAGGCATTCGAACTGCACTGAGTTCACTAAACCGGACCGAGGTTTGTTGAGGAGCCAGAGTCCGTTTATGCATTTCACACCCAAACACACTGGACTGAAGTTGAATGAACCCTAAAACTTCTCAGCTGCTATCCGTACCTGGACCTGGGAGTATTGCCTGCTGGTTTGTTCCTGGATTTGTTTCTTTTGGTTGTTATTTGCACAATGTGCTAGAAAGGCTCCCAACGCTCCGTTCCAAGCAACAAGAAAATCACAGGATTTCTTTTCATGTAGTATTGGAGGCAGACGTTTAGTTTCAGGAAACAGTGTGTGTTATCTTCAGGATGTTGCAGGAGCCAGATTAGTGTAGCACCGAGGGATTATCAGATGGTGACAGTGTGTTGCTCAAAGCGTCCTCCGCTGTAGCACAGTCGTCTCTTTCTGCTCAGGGTTTACTCTCACTGATCCAAACCTCAAGGTGTGAAGTTTAAAATAATCCGACTTGTGTTCCCATCATCCACTTCTCACATCGCACTTCATGCTCACACTCCCGCTGCCTCCTGTTTAAATATGTGCTTTCCTGAGGCTGGTCAATAATCTCATTCTGATTTCAGTCTGCTTTATTTTGCCCGGTGTGGGATCCACTTTGAGCTTTCAGGCTCGGGAAACTCGGAGTGAACTGCTTTGAGTGCTCAGTTTGCTGTTTGCAGAGCTGTGCTTGACATCAGCAAAAGCATCTTTGCAAAAAATAAAAAATAAATAAAACATCCACATTCAGCTTTATTTGGAGCGTGTTGCCAGAGTAACTGTTGCTGCAGGAAGCTGGTTAAACACGACTTATTGTCCGAAACTTCAGAAAGTCGTGCAGCAGCAGATGAAGCCCTCCATCACACCAGCTGTTCAGATTATTGGCTGTTCATGAAGAACCTCTTGATAAATGTAAACCCTTCGTGACACAATTAGCTGCTCCTCCTGCTGCGCTCAGCACAGCGTGTTTTTTGTGGTAAAACTGCAAACAGACATGAAAAATCCCTGAACAGGGCAGAATATTTGCTGATTTTCATTTTGCCAATAGATGATGATGAAGCAGATATGGTGAAGCACTTTTGCTCGCAGCCTCCTTCCCTCCTCCCCCCCCGGTAAAACAAATATGGCGACACATATGGGATTATGTATGTTTTCCTGCAAACATGTTGAAGGAAGAGAAATCTGAAAAAGCTGAACTGCTGCAGTGCAGAGGACCAGAATGCTCTGCACACAAAATCCTTCATTCAGAAGGTGAAACTTTTGATTAAAGAACATTTTAACAGAATTTGTCGCACAAATATTGGAAGATATCAGCAGAAGTTGCTTAAATTATTTCTTATTAGACCTGTTCCTGTTTATAGCGAGGAAAATATTAGTTTTCTTTCTCATTTTGACAATGTGTCACTAATTACTGCATAAAAAACACATCTCAGTGTCTCTATTAGTGCTTTTAGTATCAACATGATTTGGACATATCCAGAAGTCCAATAATATTCACTATTTATGCTGTTTTTTCACTAAACCAACAGTTTAAGTCAAGAATTAAACTGTATCTGTTGCTGCTTAAGGAGTCACTTTTCTATGTTCAAGCAGCAGATACAAAAATAAAGTTAAAGCTTTGCTTCTTTATTTAGAACAAAGCTTCGTCTTTTTTTTGATCAGATGTTTCTGCTACTTTTATGTCTGCGCTGGATGATGCAGATTTTTTTCCGTATTCTCGCATCTCTTGACCTCGTTTCCTCCCTGACCAGGAAGCAGCGATTCGTTCCATGATTGAAACTTTCCTCAGTGAATGTGTTTCACTCTTTTCACTCTGTTTGGGTTGTCTGAAATGTCTAAAAAAAAACATGTTTAATTATAAAGAAATAATTAGAAGTGGGAAAAGTTTGACTCACTTTTTCTTCCAACGTTATTTATTTGAGGTTTACAGATGATTGTTTCTATCGTCTTAAAGCCACAGTAAAGAGTTTCTAAGGTTGGTGGCTGAACCATTATTTCATTTTTTTCCCATTTTTAAAGAGTTGCAGCTGTTTTTTGGATTATTTCACAGCTAATGACCATGAAGGGAGAAGCTGGCGTCACATGATGGACGCTGGAATACTTTGGTAGCTCAAGGTCGACTCAGGGACAGAGAAGTGGCTAAAATCCCAGAGCATCACTCCCTCAGTGCCGTGCTGAGCTTCACACTTGGAAAACTTCTTTTAATGATGAAAGTTTAATTGTTTAGAAATGCCCTTACAACCCTTCCCAGATTGATTAGCTGTAATCATTGCGTCTCAAAGGTCAAGTTTTTCTGACTTGGGAGGCAACAAGCCAAACCATCTGTATTTATGCAGATGGTTTTATTTGCTGTTAATTCGTTAAACAGTAAATTTGACTGAAGCATCTGCTGCTGCTTTCAAAGCTAAACTCCCTGGAAGCAGCATGACGGATCAGCGTTTCACCTGCTGCTTCTTCCATTTTTCAACATATTCAGTTCAATTTAAACTATTTTAGACTCTAATAAAAACAAGATTGTATATTTTTTCATTTTGAACCCTATATGAAATATATAGGAAAAATATTAAGAGGCCACTGCAAACTTTGTTCTCCTGTCAGCATGTCTCTGAAATTCCAAGCAAACATTTAGTATTTATTTGCAGAAAATAGTCAAAATAACAAAATAGATGCAATCAAGTTCATTTTCATTCAGGAACAACAATATTAATGTTTTAACTCGGGAAAAGTTCAGAGATCAACATTTGGTGGGAAACCAGGAGGTTTTCATGAGTCCAGTGCAGCAGACTCTTCATTTTTCCCAGAGCTGTGTAGTTTTTCATGTTTGTGTTTATCTGCATGTTTCCATTTGCAGAATTTCCTCAATGTCTGAATATAAAACATATTTCTCTTCTGTCACATATTATACGAAAAAAAAAAAATCTACACCAGCTGCAGGTGTTTCCGTCAGGATTATTCAGAATCACATCTTGTGCTCTCAGGCGCTGAATATAAGTTTATTACATCTATGCTGTGTGTGCGTGTGCGTGTGTGTGTAGGTGTGTGTGTGTGTGTGTTTTGTTTTTTGTGTCTCATAAATCTTGCTGTCTTTGTTTGCCCTCATGGCATGAGCAGCTGCCAGCAGCCCTCAGTAAAGAAGGGCTTCAGAAGCAGCTGGAT
>VMRN01000171.1:0-26197 GCA_010277015.1 Poeciliopsis turrubarensis | reverse complement strand
TGTGTGTGTGTGTGTGTGTGTGTGTGTGTGTGTGTGTGTGTGTGTGTGTGTGTGTGTGTGTGTGTGTGTGTGTGTGTGTATGTGTGTGTGTGTGTGTTGTGTTAAATTGGCGGGGAGGAGCAGCAGTGCCATAAGAAGCGTTCAGAGTAAACGGGCTGCCAACTTCCTCCCTCCTGCTCTTTGTTGGAGTCATTATCTCACCTCTGAGGCTGCTGGGTGAAATGAAGACACACAGCAAGTAACGCTCTGAACACTGAAATTCATCCCACTCGGTCTTCCTTTTATAATCTTATTCAAATTCCACAGTCTGTTGCTCACTCATATTTAAATGAGCACTTGACTAAATCCCTCCTGTGCGTTTTGCTTTTCTTGGCCGGCTGCCGCGCTCGGTTGCATCCCAGCTTTCAGGACACTTTCTCGGCTTGCTGCCGCGCTCTTTGTGCTGCGGCCAATGCGCAGATCCAGAGTTAAAAGAGTGGGCGGCGCGGCGCAACTAAACACGGCGGATGTCAGCCGGGTGGCGTGCGTCAGCTGCGGCCGGGTCGGTACCGGACCGGGGAGCCAGCAGAGCTCAGGACTCTGGCGCTGAGAGAAGGTTCTGTTTACTCATTTCACTCATTCTTGGAGTTTAAACAGAACCAAGAAAAAATACAGAAAACAGCCAAAAGGATAATCTTCAGAATAAAATCTAGTCTCTAGCAAATCTTTTTGAACTTTCTGAGGGTTTAAGGATTAAAGAACTGAATGTTGAGTTTGTTTTCTGAGAATGTGTGGATATTCAGTGTCTGAATGTGAAGCTGCTGTCACACAGCAGAGATTACACCGGTCTAAATGTGATGATATACCTTTATGTCCTTCTATCAGCACCGATTTCTTGAATTTTGGGAGATCAGTGGCTGATTTTATCTCCTGATCAGCCTGCATGTCTGCTCTGCATGAGGGGCAGGCCGCCCCACCAGGTCATGTCTGCATGCTGGCAGTTAACCCAATACTCACCTCCTGTTGCCAACTCAGCGACTTTCTGGCTTTATTTAGTGACAAATCAGACAAAAAAGCATCATTCGAAATCGGAACGCAGGTCAGACTTTTTAAAAATCATTGATCGGCCAGAAAACTGCAATCAGTGCGTCCCTGAATACAAACACACATATTTATACATACTTCGTTTAAATGAATTTCTCTTGGGTGTAATTACAACAGCTAGAAATGTAATTTATGATGGGTCAGCCTTTCTCACCGGACAATGTGGACCGGTTCTGGGCTGATTCTGAGCTTTCAAATCACTTTAACTGCAAATAATGTTTCCTTTAAATTATCGTGCTGAGCAGCAAACAACATATCACCAACTGCAGCTTAGACTAGCTCTCTGATACATTAGGAAAGTAGCCATGAAACCTGATGTAAAAACATTTTTCCAGACGATGTCAAACATTGAGAAGTTTTAATTCTTATTATAAAACTTTATAAAGCCAAAAACAAACAAACAAAAAAAAAAAAAAAAACCTCAGAAATATTTACGGCCAATAGCAAACATCCAGTCATTTAAAGTTAAAATTTCATATAAATACAAAGAGGCTAACATAAATGTCTGGCTGTTGAACTGGACTTTTCAGGTAGTGGCATTTAATAGCATTTAATATCTATAGATAGTGGTGGCAGGACCACTATATATATGGCAGGATTTGGGCCAATTTTTCATGGTTGGACTTATTGTCACTTCCTGTTACATGGTGAAGGACAGGTGAGGACTTCCTGCACCAAATATAAAAATCGTGTGCCTGTGTGCTGAAAGATGGAGCCAAATGTTGGGAAATGTCAGACATGGTTCTGGAAAAGCGCTGTGTGTTCGTCTGTGAAAGAAGCCGTGTTTGGGGATCAAAAGGGATTTTTCTACATTTGGCGTAAGATTCTTCCAGATTGGTGCACAAATCTGCACTTTTTGATGTGTAAAATATTCCTTTGTTGAGTAAAGTCCATGTCAACAGATTTTTTCTCTGGAGCAAAACTGACATTAGGAATTGCTGTTAGTTTTAGCTCTGGATGCGATTTCATGTTGATATTTAATGTTTTATTTGTGCGTATGATGGCTTTCATCTACACTTCCCCAAACATGTGCATGTTAAAGTGTTTATGTGGCGGAGCAGAGAGTAAATGTGGCTGTTTGTGTCTCTGAGCAGGACATGAGAGGAGGGTTTGTGTAATCTGAGGGCATCTGAATGTGAGACGTTACATTAGCACCCTGGTTACTTTTCTGTGACTGTGACATCTTGCAGAGGAACAGTTTGACAAAGAACAAGTCGAGACAAATCAACAGGCACAAAACTGCAACAAAGAGGCAAATAATGATATAAAAGCAGCAACATTAAGAAATGGAGTCATCTGTAGCAATCATGTTCTACAGGATGTAAAATACTTATTTTTATAGATTTCGTTCCCATCCTTCAATTTGTGCAAAATTATCTGCAATAATTTAATTTTTTTTTGTATTTATAGTGAGAAAAGCTGTTGGTTAAGAGTTTATTTGATATCATATTTCATCATATTGAATGTAAATTGCACTTCCTCGTTCAATAAATTAGGATAGTAATGAAAAAACAACTTAATTTTGGAACTTTATAACTAAACTGGAAAATTCCTGAAGAAATTTAACCGGGGCCTGCCAAAGTGGGCCCATCGGTTTGGACCCAGCGTTCTGATGCTAAAAATTAGCATCAATGCTAAGCTTAGCTAAATTGTTGTCAATAGCCTGTGGAGAATCACAAGCATGTTGACTAACATGGACTTGAACCATTCAGTATGTTAAAATGAGTGTGTATGCTAAAATTAGCCAAAATGCTAATGTCAGTAGCATCATTAGATTGTTCTCTGTAATTGACTTTCTACATTGAGTGCCTTAAATATTGCTAATAAGTAAGAAAAATAGCTAAAAGCTTATTTTAGGTAAAAGGCTAATGCTAACACTCTGCCTTCCTGCACAAGACAGTCCCCTAACCTGAGAGAAATGCAAGCTAATATTATTGCACCAACTATGGCGGTGCACTAACCTGACAGGAATATGGAGGCTTTTATTTTGAAATTTTCATTAAGCTTAATTTAGAATTGCCACACTAATCCTGTGTGAAACAATGGTTGGTTAAAATCAGTTATAAAATGCCCAAAACACAAGCAGTTCTAAAGTCCAGCTCATTCCTCAGAGTTCTGCCATAGTTAGAACTACAGTGATGGGTTTTTGTAGTCCTAATCAGCTGCTCTGGCCTGCTGTGTTCCGTTGCTATGGTAACGGATCCTCTGCTAACTGTGTGTGAGTCAGACAGGGGGAGAAAGATTTCTATCTTTGTGAGACACCCAGTCAGTTTTTATGAAAAAAGCAGTCCAAACAACTCCTTCCCGTTCGGGAACCGTGATACGTATCGGAAAACCGTTTGAAGCGTCTGAGAGGGCTATTTGTCGTCTCCGATAGTCCTGCAATTCATATCTGTAGTTCACTGACAGTAATAGCAGCGATGAGAAACAAATGGTCTGCGCTGAGCTCTCAAATTTTTCAGAAAAATTTGAAAATGAAAACTATGAAAACACACAAACCCTGAGCGCCAGGGCAACTGATGCTCTGAAGCACCTTGACAGAAAACCGTAAACCCTAGCGAAATTTCGGAAACATTTTACCAGAGCACGCATGCGTATCAATGTCATGACCGAGTTTGATACCGATAGGGCGATATTTGACGGCAATTTCAAAATTGTTTTGGGGTCAAAATGGGACTCCTTGCTGCACTCTACGGATCGCCAGTTACACTCCAGTTTTCCTCTGGGATCTTTGGGGGTTGTTTTTTCCCTAATTATGTCGCCATGGTAACTCCAAATCCCACCACAAGTAATAGCTCCAATGCTGCCATCAAGCTGCACGTTTTGATACCACATTTGTGGTCACGCAGCGTTACAAGCGCATTAACGTCCATGAATTAATAAAGACGACAATAAAGAGACATTCTGTCAGCTGAAGAACAATAGTTTCCTGCCATGCAGTGCATGCATCACTGCTTCCCTGTGCATTGCTCTGGGCAGACACCAACGAACACATTACACAGGTTAACTACACACAGACTGAGTTTTCAAGGACTTTGTTTCTGTTAATGACAATTTTCCAGTTTCACTTGAAATTTAAAGTGTAAAATTACATCAAACCAATAGAAAACTATTTTCAAAAACAGAAATACAGGTTTAAGAAATAAACCTGCATTTATTGAATTTATTTCTGATTTATTGAATACGTTACGCCTGGTCGTTTAAATTTGGATGTAGTAGCGTTTCTTTAATTCAGCTCACTACATTAGGATTTGAAAATGAACAAATCAATAATAAATAAATAAATAAAACTAAATATTGTTTTCTTTTATTGTTGTTTTGTGTTGCACTTAAATGTCTCCAATTGTCAAACAAATTTTCATATGAGACAAAAAAAATTTGAGTAAATACAAAATGATGATGTGAAAACTATTTAGGATCTTCTACATACTTGGGTTATCTTTGTGTAATGATATTAAAATTATTTTATTATTTAAGACATAAAAATGTGACAAAAAGGGGAAAAAAAGACTCCACATGTGTGTGAATATTTTTCATTTTACTCAGCCATCCTGTCTGTTTTCATTTCTCCCACTTGGAGGATTAAAAATACCCGTCTGTCAGTGACACACTCCACATTACACTGTTTTTAAATGATTAATTAGAAAAAATATAACAGGAGCTGAATCAGCCCCCTTCCCTCTAATGGCCGTCTATTTCTTGGCTCTTTTTTCTGCCATCTGCCACCTTCAGCAGGTGTTCCTCCATCCTGCTCCCTGACAGCGGCTCACAGGACAGATCAGCTAATGACCCAGACCAGCTCCCAGTTAATGATGGGAGAAGACGGTAAATTGGTCCCAGTGTCCCCCTCATTCCTCTCCCGTCCCGCTCAGCATTATTTTTAGTCTTTTAGTCGGTCTCTGACTTTTCATCATCGCAATCCCTCCATCCACCTGGGAATCAGCCAATTAACCTACAGCTTGTGTACATGTGGCAGGCAGAGGGATGAGAAGCGGCAGAAACTTGCTCTCTCTCTGTGCGTGTGATGAAGCGAGCGAGAAGATGCATTTCTGTTGAATGTCAGAGTTGTCTTCACTGGCATTAATTAGTGAGAAAAGCATCTGCTGCAAATGCAGCGGCTGCCTGGAAGACCTTGGAAATGTGTGTAAACAGGCTGTGTTTATAAGCAGAAATTGGAGATAATTTATCATCAACACAAACAGAATCGTTTTACTTTTTAATTTACCAGTATGAGAATTAAGATCTTTTCTTAGACGCGTTGTGACGGCATGGAGAGCAGCTCAAGGCGGGGTCTTTATTAAACAAAACAACCGACTCATCTGCAGAAATAGAGATAAAGCGATGCAATGACACCTTAATTTTCTTCACATTATGTTGTTATTGCTTCGTGCCGCCCATGCAGACAAATGTAGAGAGGAGGAAGACGGATGGATCCTTGGATGACAAGAAGACAAGGTGCTAACTATTAAAGTGTAAAACATAGGAAGGGAAGACTGCTGAGGACGCTCTCTGCAGAAAATATTGCATCATTTTCTGCAGAACCCAAGAAAATCTTAAATTAGAAGGTAAATGTAATATTTAATGTTGCTTTATTCCGAGGGTTTAGTGTTTTTATTGGGCCTCTTGAGCAAATTTCATACCAAAACATATAAATCTGAGCTGGTCTGACAATAAAGTTTGTACTTATTCCTTTGTTTCTCTTTGTGTGAATCTGCATGCCTGTCTCTGTGAGAATGATGGGCAATAAAAGGCATTTCTATTCTACACAAGGCTGATATGAGGCTTGTTGTGAATCTATGAACTACATTTAAAAGTCGGCTGATTTAATGGCAGAAATAAACTTCTTCAAGGATATATTTGTATCAGAGGTTTGTCAATGGAGTTTAGTTAAGGGTTTAAATCAATAATTAAAAACCAAATGTGTCATGACATTCATGTTTATGCAGCGCTCTCTATGTACTGTCCTGTTTTATATAAAAACGGAAGATTTCTTTGGAGTTTATGAGAAAACAGAACCTGGAGACATTTAGGAGGAAGTCTATATCACCGAGTCGGATGACTCAGACGTTCGCATCCTTCGCGTTTCACTGAAGTCTCTGTGGAAATGTGTGCAAATATGAATGCAAGTAGATGAGTAAATGATTGAGTATTCCTCCAGCGCTGTGCTGGAAGAGTCCGGTTTCATTAAAGAGATGCTGATTTCTCTCTGGTTAATTATTCATCACAGTGATCCAGCAGAACTCACAGCCTTCGCACTGCGACCCGACCTCCATGGAGCGGAGCCACGGCTCCCGCTGCCCTCACCGTCTCAATTATGTAGATTTTATGAACTCATGTCTCGTTTGCTTTGTCTTTCTTTTGCACTTAATGTTTTACTATTTGATCTTTTTGAAGGTTTTTTTAATCTGTGAGGTGCTTTTTAGAAATTCTGGCTCTGAATCCAGAGTCTTATCCTGCATTTCTATAAAACGCAGATGGCAGCCAGGTGTAAACCGGACCCTGTGCAAACCTTTAGGGCTGCGTTTGCATACCAAGCAGCGGTCATGCTGCAGCCATAAATCATCATCTGCCTCATAAATATGAAAAGGTGATGAGAAAACGATACAGCCTGCATCTCAAATGAAACATATTTTAACTTCTCTGCTGTTCAGAAACCCTTTTGCTGTTTTAAGCACTTGTTATTATTAACATGAAGGGCTGTGGAGAGCGTTGCTTCAGGTTGAGCTGGGCTCTGCAGCCCTGGGCTGCCCTAGTTTCATCATTTGGTCGTTTTTTATGGAGAGTTGCCAGTAAATATAGCTGCAGTGGATTGAGTTTCCCTGCAGAAATGAGAAAAAAGCCTCTGTTGCTTCTTTTAAATTCAAGGATTTAAAACGACATATTTGCTTCTTTCAAACCCAACCATCTTAAAATAATCATAATTACGTATTTAGGCTAAGTGAGTGCTAATGAACAGTCAGTATGTTTCAGTGACTTCAGTTTGTAAAAACCTGTAATTTACTGAAGCCAACCAGGTTGGTTTCAGTTTTACCGACTCACTTCAAAACAGTTTTTTTCTTTTCTCGTGGAGTTCCACAGGTTTCTGTTCTTGGCTCAGAACGTTTCCCAGAGATATACGTTCATCAGGAATTATTACTGTTTCATTTATAAGAGTGGAATAGATTCATTTCTATTGCAGAGCTGATGGCACTAAAAAGCCGGATGGTTTAAGAAAACCTTAACATTTGATTTTTTTTGCTTCTAAATTCAGACAAAATCGTTTGAATTCTGTGTTTTCTTTGGCATTTAACAGCACAATCATGTAACTGTGCTACCTTCAGTTGTCATAAAATGTTATATCAAACATGACTTAAAAAATCGACTTTGTAGTTTAACGCGTTTAAATTGGGCTTTGTCTCTTTAAGAAACTCCCGTTCTTTCTGAAACTTAGCCTTCAGGAAGTCATCACAACATGGCTCCGCCGTTAACCCTTTAACAACATTTTTACCAGCATTTCTCAGCAGCAGCTCGCCTAATGAGCACCATGTGTTTGCTAATTGCTGCTGGCTAGTCTGAAGGAGCTCAATGGGGCAGTCACCGGGATGGCTGCTCTGTGAGGCGACAGCTTGGAAGATCGGACCTCGGTCCTGGAGGGCGGGTTGGACCCACCCAGGCGTCTTGCACAGCCGAATGGTTGCCATGGAGATTAGAGGATTTCTCAAACATGAAAGAATCAAAGCAAGACTCCAGATTTGTTTTTGATAAAGGATTTGACGATACTGCCTCTTTAAGTTGTTTGTAAATCTTAAATCAGTTTTCATTCTTCTGTCTGTCTATTTTTCTGTTCATCTTCCAGTCACTGTATTTCCCGACGATAGAGCGCACCATGCTATGAGCCGCACCTGCAAGTGTTTTGAAAAAAAGCTGGAAACGTGTATATATACTGTAAGCCGCTGGTATTTCCGCCGCGCTCGGTTTTCCATAAGGACGCAGCCCTCTGATAAATCTGCTGGATTCATTAACGATGCAGCCCTCCGTCTCCATGGTTTCATTTACGTGCAGCGGCTCCATTTCCCTCCTGCACTGCCAGATCGACGGCCACAAGCTGCATCACATGAGTTTGAAGAAATTTCTCCGTGGTGCCTGCCGCCAGCATGTTCTGGTTCTAAATGAAAATTTGCGCTTTCTTCTTTGATTTCCAATTTTGACTTCCAATGATTCACTTCCTGCTGAAGAGCCCCCTGGTGGTTGAAGAAAAATCCACAGAAAAGTCGCACTGGGCTACAAACCACATGGCTCAAAACGTGGGAAAAAAAGTAGCGGCTTATAGTGAGAAAAATATGGTAGTTACAGAATTTGTTTGTTTGTTCATCTGTTTCTTCTTTCATTCAGTCTTTCATTCATTCATCTGATCAGCTGATTGGTCTGCTTGTCTTGGTTTGTTTCAGCATCCAGTCGTTCATCTGTTTGTCTGTCCGTCTGCCTGTTGGTTGGCCGTTCTTTCATTTGTTGGATCATCAATTCATTCGTCTTTCCATTTGTTCATTTATCCAACCATTTGTTTGTCTGTCTGTTCATTTGTTTCTTTCTTTGTTCATTTGTTCGTCCATCTGCTTTGAACAGACATTCATCCGTTTGTCTGTGGCTCTGTCCGTTCCTTCATCGCTTCGTTGTTTCTCTTGTCTTTTTAATTATGTCGGTACATTAAGAACAAACTGTAGAAATATATTCTGTGCATCCACTGGGACGTTGTATGGAATTGCAAACGACTGAGTCTATTTTGAAGAAAACCGCACATTTCCATAACTCTTGGAAGTTTTTTCCAACTAAAATGACTTTTCTTGTCTTTTTAAAATATTTTTCTGGTAGAATTGCGATTTTATTATATTCTAGTAAGTAAAAATTATTGCCTTATAAAACTCAAAGAGGTAAAAGCAACTCTTTGGCAATATGTAGCCATTTGTAATTTATTTCTTTTTTCTTCTTAAGAAAAATATTGATTAGTATCAGAAAAAAGACATGGAATTAAAAAGTTAGAGATTTTATATTTAAGCCAAACTGCCCAGCCTGCATCTGTGGCTTGGAAATCCTTCTGCGTGTTTTTGCACACGGACAACGTTTGACTTTAAATCACTGACCTGAAAACCAGACTCCCGGCCTGCAGCGGAGTCGATTCATGACTCATGTGAGCTGTGAGTGACAATAAGAAACCGACAGAAATGGAAATTGTTCCCGTGGAACATGCAATCTGCTGTTTGTCACAGATCATGCATTTTAAAAACTGGATGTGTCAATTAAAAGCAGATTATGTGGGCTCATCCACAGAGCTGGGTGACAAATTCGGCCCTGTGCTCAGTTACTTTCCAAAATGTTTTCAATGTGACTTTCAGAGTTTTTCTTTTTTTTTACCCACTTTGTAGGTTTTATTTTTCTCCCTTGTAACTTTAATCCCATTAGCGCAGGCCGATGCAGGTTCAGCTGGAAACCCTGTCGGTTTTTCTGTACATGTCCTTGACAGTCACTGCTATGGACTTTCTTCCCATCCTTTTTGTCATGCCGGCTGCGTGTTCAGTCACCCCGGCGGTGGGTGGAGTTACTGCCACAGCGTGAGAGCAAATATCCCCGATGCTGACGGCAGGCAATCATGGCATCACACAGGTGGCAGTAATCTCTCCGTGCTGACACGACCGCCTCAATCTGCCTGCATGTCCCGAGGCCTCCATCGCAGACGGGATTCAATTTGCCTCCATCAAAATGCAATTTCTCCGCTTCTCCATCAGTGCTCACCACTCCTCCTCCGTCCCTTCCTCCTCTTCTTCTTCTTCATCCCTTCATTTTTTCTTGAATATGTTACTCGTCCTTTTATTTCACACCTTTCTGTTTCGCCGCCATTGACTGTCTCTCACTTCATCTCTCGCTTCACGTCTCAGGCTGGATCCTGATATTTCCCCCGGGCTTCTGCCAGGTTTTTATTTTTTTGCGTTGTGTCTCTCTGACTGATCTGACAGCGAAGAGCCAAATGGGATTTGGCGGCAATATTATCCTCTCTCTAACAGACACTTGGTCTTAGACATATTGGAGTTTAGTGATGATGAGAGTATTAAGGAAAATGAGAGTGGCCTCCAGCCTCTACAGGGCCTCCGTCGTGCTAAGTGGATGAAAGCAGATTTGAAGCGGCCAACTGATGGACTTCATTACAGAGGTGGATGCGGATGGAGAAGGCAGAAGACGTTGACTTGTGCCTGCAGGGAGTCAGGAAGACGGGGCCTGAGCAGTGAGGAGAGCTTAAAAGAGGAATTTACGGCTCTGCATAAATGAGTGTGTCAAGAGGCTTTGCTTGAGGTGTTTCTGCAGAAAGGCGCGCTTCGGAACGAGATGTTCAGAGTACTGCAGCTGATGCTGGCTGAACCTGCAGCTCATTAACACTCAGGCGCTCTTAAAAGATCATGACTTGTTATAAAGTGGAAAAAAAAACTGGTTTTAAACAACTAAAGAAGCAAATTAAACAAAAAGAAAAGGGTCATTGTTTAACCGAGGCTTCAAACGAGTCTGGTTTTCACTTCAGACTCGTTTTGATCAGGGACCAAAATCTCAACATTTGTCACATTTCCAGCTGCTGTGGTTCTTCTTCTCACTGCACTGAGTCAAACCAACCAAACCCTGTGAGCAGCCTGTTCCCCTCCTCGCCTGTGGGGGCGCTGCACCAAGAACCACTGAAGGAAACGGCATGAAAACCCGTGAAGAAGAAGAGTAGCATCAGCTTTCAGCATTTGGAGGATTTCTCTTTTGTTGTTGGTAAAAGACAACCAGACTCTTGTTTGTTTTGGTTGTATTTACCCAGAATTCCCTGCTCTTTGATCCACTTCCTGCTTTTGAAGGGATTTGCATAAACATTTGAAACCCAGCAGAGTTGGTGGAACAGTCAGAGGTTTGTAGACGGACCAGAGTTCACTTTTTTTTGGTCGATTGTGTTTTCACACCTCTTTGCATGAATCAACTGAAAAACTCTCCTTAAATTAAAGCTCCATTTTGTTTTCATTTCTTACGGTAAGAGGATGCTGCAGGATAACTTGATTATATATTTATATGTTATTTATTTATGCTAAGTGGAATACTAAATATTTGTATATGTTTACCAGAACTGCAGCAAAATGGTACAGGGTGAATGTCGTTTTTAAAATATCAAAGTATTTCCTAAATGCAAAGATCTAAAGGTTTGAGTCGCCTTTTTACCAAATGCTTTTTTTTTTTAACCCCGAAGTAATTTCTTGGAGAAAACTTTTTTAATTTAGTAAAAATAAGCTGAAGTAGTGCTTCTCTTACTGGTGTAGAAATGAGTGTAATGCTGCATCACTCTCTCCACACCCATTGTTCTATAATCTGCAGCTGATTGAAAGTGTGTGAATATTCAGCAGCAGACAGAAACTGGTGCAGAAAAGTAAGGAAGACATGAAAATGTGATGTTGTTAGACCCGAGTGGCTGTCGACGCATTAGTGCAGATCTAAATCCTGTTCATGAAGCCTTTGAAGTCCCAAAAAGCTTTCATGGACATACTTATCCATTTATTGGGTCTAAAATAAACTCCTTTCATCCGTCTGCCACGTTTCTGTGCATGTTTCAGGCAGGCTGGTATTTATCTCCTCTCAGTCAGTCAGAAATAAACATCATCTGAAATGCTAATATACAAGTTTACAAAACGACATGACTCAGTAAACCTTTACTTAGAGTTTCATTTTAGCCCCAAGGTTGCTGCTTCAGCATGTTAGCAGCGCAGGCCTTCATAACGCTGCCATGTCGGGTTATTGTTGCTAAGATACCGTTAGACAATTTATATGCGCAAGGATTTTATGGAATAGTGAAAACACGTCTCTCGCAAATCTTCTTCAGGATGATAAATTTATCAAACGCTTCTGAGACGATTTGGCAGAATGCATGAAAACAGAGGAAGGAGCAGATCCTGACAGAAACCATCCAACAGGAGTTAAATTTACACGTCCTGTCAAGGTCGCAGCGTTCGTGCCTCTCAGTGTCATTGAGCAAAGACTCAGATCCCACGCTGCTCTCCAGGGCCTCTCTGATAGGCTGGCTCACCTCCACCATGTTACCATGAGAAATTAATGGTAACAAAGACAGGAAGCTTCAAATGGTGCAGCAAGAGCTGCTGCTTCATCCTGACACAAACACAGAGCAGCTACGCTTCACATTAAGAGTTTGATTATACATCCTGGGCAGGTCGCCACTCCGTCACACGGCAACATGAGCTGAGTTTCCTGTACCCATAAAAAATGATGTAATAAATTTGCTTAATGCAAATATGGCAATTTTGAAAAAGCACTGTATCGGTACGAACATATTTAGCAAAACTGCAATGGAAGCACTTTTTCCACATCATGAGTCACATGATCAACAACCGGATGTTACTACTGGTGGAAACGATGAAGAAAACGACAGGAAGTAGCAGGAGGACAATGGTTTGGTTTTTGCACAATGTGCAGCAAAACGTTGTGCGTTGAATCCACAGCTCTACTGGAAAATCACAGGCCACAATTTTCCTTTTTTGCGAAAATTATCACCTTTTTTGCCAAAAAATTATTTACCAAAAACAAGATATATATTTTAGATGCGTTACAAGAAATTATGAATGCATATCAGAATCTCTCTAGAACTCTTATTTTAATAAAAGACTCCAAAAGACAAAGTTGATCCAAACACAAACAATTCTGACTTTTAATAATGTTTTGGTCATTTCACTCTAACTGGCAGCAAGATAAAAACAACCCAGTTTTGGTCTCTCTTTTTCATCCAACAGCGTCGCAGACTTCATAATAAGTGTTGCAGGTTGCAACGTTCTTCAAATATGAAGAAGTTATTACTTGTTTTTTTTCAACTCTCAGAGCACAAACCTGCACAAGCAAAATCTTCAGCCGATGCCACTGGAAGATCACCTCAAGCAAAAAGTGTTTCTCAGGAGACAAGAAATAAATTCTCAAGTTGAAACTCTGCAAAAGCAGATATTGGTTTTCCTCATACTGCCGTAACCTGTGAAGCTCAGCGCTGCCCTGTTCGCCGGCGTTCTGCTCCATCACCCTGATCAGAACTGACAGGGACACAGAAAGCTGCTGAGCCCCGGATCCCGGCAAGTCTCACCTGACAGGACATCAAGACTGTCAGGCACCTGAGCTGATTCTAATGTGTAAATGCAGCAAAACACAAAACCCGACACTGTGGCGCTGGAATCCTACGACGGCTTCCTGGGGCCTTTGCAGGTATATATGTAAAAAAAGAGGAGTAAGGTTATGCCAAAAAACTAACATTTGTAGATTAAGCTCAGACATCTAGAAAAACTTGAAAATTTCTAAATTTAAAAACTTGAAAAATTGCTATGAAAAATTCAGAAATGTTGAGATTAATCTCTTTTTTTTTTAGGAAAAACAAGAAAATCTTTGTTTGAAAAACTGAAAATTGCTAATAAAAATTAAGAATTTTTTAGATTAATCTCAGAAATCTAGAAAAACTTGGAAATTGCTGAGTTTGCACATTTAAAAAAATTGCTAGATAAAATTGGAAATTTTGCAATTAATTTAAAAACTTTTCTAGTTTTCTGAGTTTCAAAAATAAAAAACTTTAGATTTCTCAAGCTCAGAAATTTCAGAAAGAAGATTGCTGAGTTTTTGTTCAAACAAATTTGTGTCTTTGGAAACTCAGAAATTTCCATGTTTTAATAGAAAATGTTTTGCCAAAATTTACTCTTCCATGTTTTGGTTTTTCTTCTGCCTGCAATGGCCCTGCACTGTTGATGAGACTCACTAAAGACTTTTCATTGAGCCTCGCAGAGGACGAGGGCTTGCATTGATGATTACAGTAAAGCTTAAAAAACTTTCTGAAAAGTTTCCCACAAAATCAGTCATTTTATGCTGAAACAATCACAAAAACACATCCCACATCCTGGAGGGTCTGGTTTTTAGTCTGGATTTTCAGAGAGTATTGAAAACTTTCAGCGTACTTTTTCTTTCCCATTTTACTTGCAAAATTCAAACAAGAATATAAATGATGAAGATAAAATCTTCATAAATTAAATGCTGCAGAAATGAAGCTACATCCTTTCCCCGTGACTGGAGGCTACGTTCATAAATCATGTCACGATCACAATCTATTAATAAGATTTAGACTCTGATGAAGAAGCACACAAACCTTCAGGAAGGTGAAATGGGTCATGAAGCCGAAGTGAACTTGTTTTACTGAAGCAACGGTTCGGTCTTAAAGAGAACTCAGTAGAATACGTGTTGCACAAAACTGCAGAGAACTGAGTTTCACTTGTTTGTAGACTTTTGGAGAGTTTCTGTGCCTGCCTGGATGTGACACAGTGGCAGGTGGGCAGGAACAGATGAGAGTGACAGTCACTGTTCTGCTATTTTTAAGGAGTCGCAGGCAGTAAAGAAAGAAAAGTTCTGCAGTAAAGTTGAGTTTGAGTTGCTGGAAAGAGACCAGAGGAGATGATCTTGAAGATGAGAAGAATTAGCATTAATCATTTGGCAATTAACCAATTATTCTTACTTTGGATCTCAGAAGATTAAAGCCTGAATTCTGACAAAAAGTGAGATAAAAAAAAAAGATAAAATAACATGTTTTGATTTTCAAGGGAATCCATTTATCCAAATTTATTCAAGTGAATTTTCAGCTCCTTGTTTGTGAACCTGTTAATTAAATCAGTTTAATCATGTGAAATGTCAATAATTGAAATTTATTTTAATTTAATCGCGCCTTTGGTTCTGCTGGAGGACTGTGCTGCTCCACTCCCTGGTTATTACTCTTATTTATTAATTCATCCAAGACTATTAGGCATTTAGTTGCTGTGTTGATTCTGAAAAACATAAATCGTCGTCATGTCACAAGTAGGTTATGTCTGATTGCTTGTCTGCGTTCATCACACCCCACAGGAGTCATTTCTGCTTTTTTCTGTTTCTTACAATCGAAATCAAGCAGCAATGATTTAATTTGTCCCAGATCTCCAACATCAGACATTTTTCCCTCCCCAAACAAATTGCCTTTAAGCTTTTCCCCTTTATTTTGCTTTGCTGGTGTTATAGGTCGGGGTTCGGTGTAAGAACTAAATGTTTGTAGGGCAATGTATTCCTTTTTGGAGCATAAACTGAAGCCTGTGGGCAGATCTCCTCGCTCCTCTGAGTCCAATTATACAGCGTGTTGTGTGAGCAGACGGGTGGTGGTGCAGATTTAGCCCCAGATCGAGTCGGCACCAGTCCTCCCTCCTCCCAACCCGCTCTGACGCCCTCTGACTTTCCCGTAAACTCAGCTTCAGAAACGCCTGGACACACACGGACACACACACGCACACACACGCACACGCACACACACTGCAGGCAGAGGATTCTGTTCAAATTTAACTTGTGCCGCTGCTGCTTTGTTTATACTCTCAGACGTCTAATTAACAAAACTGAATTTATTTAATCATGTGGCTGAAGCCGGAAAATTATTCTCTCTGCAGTTGCGTTTTTGTATTCGCTGCTTCGCCAACAGTCTTATCTCTGCACAAACAAAACAAATATTCTTAATTCAGTGTTTTCTCCTGCAAAACCTTCAGATGAGATTTGTCAGCTAAAGCTATCGACTAACCCTGCAGCTTATTTTAAAGCTCACAAATCCACAGTGCAATGTTTAGTTTCATGCTACAATATAACTCATCCACTGTCTGTGAATATCTGTTATTGAAATGTCCGAACAACAACAGAACTGGACAGTAAATACATGGAGCTACATTAAAAATATCAGGACAAATGTATTTATTGGGAATAAAAAATGACTCTGGTTTGTGAAATAAACTGATTCATGGCAAATTAACCAACCGTGTCGACTCAAGTGGTTCTGAATTGGAGTTTGTGCAGAAAGCAACAGAAGCTCCAATAAAAACATATTCCAGCTAAATATGTTGAATAGAATCAGCTGAATTGTGCCTGCTGAGGAGAGAACATTGACGTTTCCACACCAGACAATCTGCTGGATTTGGTTCGATTGGGGCCTGAAGTTGCAACATTTTCAGCCGCTGCGGTTCGCTTTCACACTGCACTGTGTCAGAGCAACCTAATTTAAAAACCTGTTCTGCTTTCAAACACAGAAGCAACACTTTTAACACCTTGTAGTCATTTACTCTGATGTTGGCAGCAGATTATTAATAGATAGATCATAAAAATATCCTTACAGTTTATTTTTTCCAATAAGGTGACCAGATAAACGTACGGTAACTTCCCCAATCTGATTAGATACAGAGATCCAAAACCCACATAGTAATAATAGTTCTCACAGTCAAAAAACACTACAATGTAGTATTTCAAATATTTAAGTTATTTTAATGATTCTATGTTTTAACACCTTTTAAACTCTGTTATATCATTATTTAGTTTAACATTTCCTGGCAAACTCTTCCAGATCTTGCAGATTATTTCGCTTGTACAAACACATTTTCCCATCTTAAAAGTGAAATAATCTTCCAGTGGAACTAGAATGTTTTCATTAATATAAAATAAGGAAAGTTTTACTCAAAACAAGCTCCTGTATCTTGCTGTCTGTATTTACACTACAAAACAGTTTTTGTAGTGCAGCTACACTGTAAGAATTGTTGTGAGCTTCTTGTTAGCAAACCTCCTGGTTTCCTTCCAAGAATGTTCTTTTCGCCGTCCCCCGGTGGGAGAAGGACTCTTGGCAGAAGCAGGACTCGCAGGAGAGATTACGAAGCAAGTCTGGCCTGGAAAATCCTCGAAGCCCCCTGCTGTTCTGCAGATCTCTGTTCAGGATGTGACTCCCACTCTCTGCTGCTCCATAGGTGGTTGGAAGAAAATTTTCCACAAAAATGATCAAAAACGGTCAAAAACATTAAAGGACAACTCTCACCTGCAGGTGGCAGTATTTGTTCTGCCGCCTGCTGCAGCCTCACATGATGTGATCGATAAGGTAACGAAAAATCATGTTTGACGTCACAATAAAGGGAAAATACTGCAAAATTACTTGCAAATATTTCTAATTTAGATCCACAAAATTAGTGGTTTTGATTGCAAAAAATAAACACGACCAACAAAATCCTGGAGGCCCTGACCAAAAGATGTTGGATATCATTAATGTAAACAAGTACTGATCGATTACTCATTAATGTTTTAACAGCTTGAACATTCAAGTCCATTTGTGTTTGTGTCAGAATCTGAGCACTTAGAACAGCAGGATTAACCGACTGAAGTTTCACAGCGACAGCGGTTGCAGAGGATAAAAGCAAAAACAAAGGTTTATTTTTCGTTTCTTATTTACACGCGTCATCATTGTGTATTTTTGGATCAGCTTAACAGCGTGAGGCCCTGTGGAGTCTTTAAAACCTCTGATCAGAGGCTGAAGCTGTAATGACGCCCAGTGGGAGGAAGATGATGCTCCGTGCCAAAAACCTTCCTCCTCTCTGAACGCATCTGCTGATCAGCCTCCTTCCACGCCTTCCCCTCTTTTCACTTTGATACCCAGCATCTCTTTTCCTCCTCCGTCCCGACCAGCGCCGTTCATCGTTCAGCGCTTCCATCCCCGTTAACAGATGCCTCAGACACCATTTAACAAACAGCACAGCGCGTTTTTGACAAATTAACAGAGAACACAAGCCTGTCATACACCCAGGTCTGCTGCCAAGGCATTTTGTAAATCATTGTCTGCTTTTCAAAGCAACAGCTCAGACCAAAATTATTAATACCCCCTGGCAGAAAAAGATTATAAGAAGTTTGTTGATTTGTTGTAGGATGGGATGCAGTTAAGGTTTATGTGTCAAAGGAGGTGGTCCAACATTTTGGGCGAAAAATAGTCAAAATTCACTTTTGGCACTTTTATTTTTCACATTTATTTTATAGTTGAAGACGTTTTTATTTCTTGACATTTTTGAGTGATGCACCAAATACTCTGGACCAACGTCGAGTCAGAAAAATACACAAAGTGAAGAAAAACGGGTCCAGCAACATTTGGATCATTAATACTAATTCAGATTTTTCAAATGGCTCTTCTTGGATCCTGGGACAAATAAAATTATATTCTCTTGACTTTCCTACTTTGAAGAGCAGGAAAAATAAATTATTCCTTGTGCCACATTTTCATGTCATGTTACTCGTAAAGTGTAGATTTCTCCCAGTAAATAGATAATTATTACCTTTCTTTCATAGCCAACGTAAAACAACAGAATAAACTGAACAAGGAGAAACTGCAGAGAGAAGGAGGAATAAAGTCGTCATGGATGCATCTTCACATCACAATGTTACAATCAGACGTCCAGTGCAGTGACAATATTCCTGCAGAGCAACGTTTGAGATGTGTCAGCTGAAATGTAAGTGAAGCTGCAGCTGCATTTCAAGTAGCATATGATCCAGACGGAGGGAAGTCATTACGTTTCACCAGCAGGAGAGGAGCAGGCGAAGCTCAGACAAGTCAGCTCGTCTCGGTTCAGGCTCTGATTTTTGTTCAGACTTACCCAGAAGGAGAATTATGGAAATAGACGATGTCTGTAAAGCTTCCAGAACGGTTTTTATCACACCTGACAAAAAGTCACATTCATTACTATTTAGTTTGGAAACGTGACACCTGAGAAATTAAACTAGATGTGCATAAAATAAACATGCATCCAGCTACACAAGACAAAAATCAGAACAATGTAGGTTCAAATGATTCATTCAACTCTTCTACTGATTTCTTATTTTTTGGTGTTATCACACCTGATTGTCTGGTAGACTCAGACAGATTGGTTTGAATATTTGTTAAATTTTCAGCTGCTGTGTTTCTCTTTCACACTGCACTGTGTCAAATGAACCAAACTGTTTTACCATCCTGTTCCCCTCCTGGCCTGTGGGGGCGCTGCAACAAGAACCACTGAAGTAAGGGCCATATTTCAGCAGCCATAGAATTTCTCTTTTGTCTTTGGTAAAAGACGGCGAGTCATTTCTCCCAGTAGCGCTGACTGATGGGTTTGTTTTCATTGTGTTTACCCAGAATGCCGGGCGCTGTCGTTCACTTCCTGCTTTGGAGTGGTCTCCGGTCCGTTTGGTGTTCACAAATGTATCTGAACAGCACCAGAGTTCACTTGACCCGAACCCAGAGGTAGATTTGCGGGCGGACCAGAGTTCTCAGTTTTGGTCCGATTCAGAGTTTGATTACAACCTGAAACAAACCGGACTTTCAAAAGAACTGGAGTTCGATTAAAGCGATCTAAACAGGGCCGGTGTGAATACACTCTCAGACTCTCCCAGTTTGGTTCTTTGAGTTTCCTTTGTCTGCAGTTTTTCTCTTTCTTCAGCTTTTTCTCTCTGCTTTCAAAGAAAAAACGATCCATATCAGATCAAACTCAAGACACAGATCATTGCTGCAGCCGCTCTGACTTCACGGCACCCACACTTCGCTTTGTTCATGAAAGCCGCTGAGACTTTCCCATCTGTCCATGTGCCTTTTCCCAGGTGACGCCGATCCCATTCACACCCTGCAAATAGAAACACCTCAGAGGAGATGTGTGTTTGTGGGGATGAGACGGAGGCAGCCTGGCTGAACGGTGAGCCTGGGTCATGCAAGAAACAGGAAGCGATTTGGTTCAGAACAGCGATGTAAGTCCCAGATAAACACGGATACTCTTGTTTTTAAGAAGCTCAATGCAGAGGCAGATGTCTCTGCAAACAAGCTGAAAATAAATATTTTTTCTTCCCAGATTTAATTTAAGAAGTGGCCAGACGTGCCCCACTTTCACTCACGGTTTGTTAACAGGCTGCAGGCAGCACTAAAAACTAAAACCTTATAAATGTGCTGCAGCAACTTCAAGCAGAAAGAAAAGCTCCCACATGGGGTTCACCTGCATTTCTCACTCAGGAGCTAAAAACAGATCAGACCTTCCTGAACCCTGCTCTCTGACTGACAGGCCCTCATCTTATTACTTATTCCTTCTTGGTGCAATGTTTTGAATCTGATGTAAATTTTAACTGAATATGACTCTATTTCTGGGTCTCAACCATTTTTTTGCTCTTTATATAAATTTTACAGCCGCTGCGGCTCTAAAAGTTGCATTCGTTGCCAAATGCATGGTGCAAAAATGTTGCTGTTATTTTGGAACAGAAGAAAAAAAAACTTCTGGAAGATTTTAAATCGGTTTGGGAGATGAGAAAGAAACGGCCTGACGCAACATAACATCACAAAGTTTAAACGAGAGGCTCTGGCAGCAAACCGACCTGTGCACCTTCTGGTGACTGAATGAAAGTGTGTGTGTGTGCGCGTGTGCGTGTGTGTGTGTGTGTGTGTGTGTGTGTGTGTGTGTGTGTGTGCGTGTGCGCGTGTGTGTGCAGACTCTCAGTAGTTTGGTATCCTTTCTACTATCACTGAAGCATTCTCCCCTCTCCTCCTGTAACGTGCTGTTGCTATGATACCAGCCGCAGATCTTTACTCCCCCACTCACAAACAGGCCGTGTTCGTGTGAGACATCTTTTCCCCAAACATGCACACACACACACACACACACACATGGCTTCACACCTCAAAAGGTCACCTGTTTTGCAGTGTGTTCCCGCCTCTTGAAACCTGCAGAAACTGTAAATATAGATATCAGTGTTAAGCAGAGAGCAGCTGGAACGATTTAAACAGAGACATCTTTTACTGACTTTAATAAAAATCCTTACTGGTTTGTTATCCTTATGGTAGGAACACATTTCCCCAGAGGCTTAGGAAGTGTAGAAGTGGGCAACACTTCTGGGTTTCCATCTGCCGTCTGTCCGGAGACAAATCTGAGGCTTTAATGTTTTCTGAAATATTTATTTTATTTGCCAAATGCAATAATAATTAGCAAGATATTTGTATAGCAGAGTTCATCAACAAGGCAATTCAAAGTGCTTTACATCATGAAAATAATACAGTAACTAATTATATGTGACTGAGGAGAGAAATTCAACAGACTGTATTTGTTTCCAACGTTCTGATGCTCAAACCTTTGTGATCCTGAGCTGTTGAGGTTTCTTATTTTTTGCTCTTTAGTCTTTGATCAGTTTTGTTTCTGTTTCATTTTAGTTCAGTCCTTCTGGGGGATTCTGGGTTATTTCTCGCCCCTAGTTATGCCTTGTTTACACTCGTTCAGGGTTTCAGGCTGAGGATAAGAAACTCTCGGACCACCTAACGCCAGATTTCTCCATGACACGTTTGACTTCCTCCAACTATATGAGTACGTCTGACGTTGTTTTCTTGATACCTGTATGTTCAGTTTTATCAATAATTGTTATTTTTCAACACAATCCTTCGGTAAGCTAATTGGAGAGTCGCTCTTTGAGCCAATCAGCGGTTGTTTACACGCAGAACCTTGCGGACCACTCGGAGTCGCCCACGGACCACCGATGGTCCCGGGACCACAGTTTAAGAAACACTGTTCTGTACAAATGTATTTTCCTTAAAAAACACTGTAAACGTTTTATGGACGTTTTTTTGGAAAAAATCAGAGTGAATGTGATCAGATCAGTCAGTGACTGAATGCTGCTGCTGTTCTGCACGCAGCGGCTCCCATTGATAATAAAAGCCTGCAGCACATTAAATTAAACCGACACCTCTCAGAATAAGCCACTCTGTCTGCCGGCTTCAAAAACTCTCCTAATTTTAGTTTTGCCAGAGAAGAGATGAGAATTTGCTGAGCTCGAAGACGGGACGCAATGAGAGATGACTCACTCGAGTCAAATAAACTGCTGAGCGGCGAAGAGCCTGAGAAGCAAACAGGAAAGACAGAAACTCATTACACAGTCAGAACCATTTGGAAGACAGAGACATAAACAAACCCAAACTGTGTTTCATCTCATTAGAATACGCATCACTTCTCGTTTAAATACGCATCACTTCCTGTCTGGTTAACCAGCGTTCAGACTTGAAACAAAGCAATTAGAAAGTAATTCTCCTTTTGTTCAGGAAAGTGGTTAAAACTAACAAAATCTCTCCATTTATCACCGTTGTAAACATCCATCCGTCCGTCCGTCCATCTGTCCATCCGTCCGTCCGTCCATCCATCCGTCCATCCGTCCACATGTAGATCTTTAACAAAATCTAAAATATACAAATACAAATTGCACCCTGGGCAGAGAGCCATATTATACACTTTAGGAATTGAAACGGCTTGATTTTATATTCTATTATATTTCCTTACAGAGTTCACACCAGTTTAATAATGTCAGTATCGTAAGATTTCATATTAATGTAGTCGTATTTTCTCCGTTTCATCATGATTGCTGTAAAAGCAAAATCAGTTAAATTTGACTATTTAAAACGCCTTAATTTGTCCATCAGCTAAAGTAAAATACTGCAGCTTTAAAATGGGATTTATTAAAGTTTATGGGAGTTTTGGTAGCATTTTTTTCTGTTGTAAGTTAAACATTGTTTTGCCAGGAAATGGAGGGAAGGCTGATATTCATGTTAATAGAAATGCAGTAGAAAATCTGTTTTCAGTGTCAGTTTGCTTCAAAGCAGCAGCTGATGCAACCGTCCTCTGCACCTGATTAACTTCAGGATTCCCTGGAACCGAGTCACAGCTCCCGACCGCAGAGGCTCCTTACATTTTAGAAAATGGCTCAAATGTATAAATCCTGACATTTCAAAACTGACTGAAGCTGAAGTATTTTCATGTGCTTCAGAATAAACATTACTGTTTGTTATGGTTCAAGGCGTAAAGGACCAAAATTATATCAGAGCACATTAGACGAGAAACAGAAATGCTCACATTTTGGGCAACTTGTGGGAAAATGTAAACTTACAAACAAACATGTGAGCCCAGTTTTGCTGCATAATCATCGGTTCCTTATGCTGATGAACTGATGTTATTCAGAACCAGGAGATGAGAAGTTATGCACCAACACAAGCAGGAACAGATCTGACCTTTTGGCTCATTCTGCAGCCTGAAGTTTGTTGGTGCAGTCAGTAAATAAAGATTTCTTGATTCATTGCAAATTTCTCTCAATAAATCTCTGAGTTAAAACATTAAATATGTTTTGTTTTTTTTATCATTCTTGATGCTAAAAGTGCTTTTGTTCTGTAAACCTCATTTCCAAAATGGATTCCCATCGGGCATTTTTCCAGAAAAAGTACCAAAATAAATCTCCCTACATGCACATCCATGCCACACTTTTTAGATTTTTTAGTTCAATAAATGGTTAAAGCCACGAAATCTTTTATTTTCACTGATTTGTTTGTCTTGGACACATAAATTACACTGTATTTGCTCTTGTGACTGAAAAACATGGGGAAAAAGATGATAATATTTTTCAAAGCACTCCACACAGGAGAACAGGCCCAGATGCATATATCTATAAATTGCTCCCTGCAGCAGCAAATCCTGACTCTGAGTCACTGTCACCTTTAGAAAGCGAAGGTGGGAAAGTATGAGCTGGTGTGACGCCTGCAGGAAAAACAAAACGAGTGGAAATTAAATTCAGAAAGGCGTGACTGATGAAGAGTTTGCTTTCTTTGAACACAACATTCCCACCTAAATGCATTTTATGATCCAGTAAATTTCACTTTGTGCCACTAATATAATTCCAGAGGGTTGTTTATTTACTCTAATTTTCTGACAGCTGCTTAAATTGATCATTTGTAGCAAATGTTTACAGCACGTTACATCCTCTGCTTCATCCTGGACACAAACTGTGCAGAAGGGAGACAGCGGCGCGCTGCTGCCTCCTTCTGGTAGGAAGATGGATGTTTAAAGAGAAGTGTCATCTGGTTATCTAATTATTGATATTGATTAAATTCAGTAAATTAGTGAGAAAACTGCTTATTTCACTAACTCAGTTATGAAAGTGAAACACATTAATTTATCACAAGTCATCGTTGGTTCCATGACCTGGAATGAAAACATAACATTGTAGATTAGAAAATTCAATGAGGCCAATTAAAAAAAAAAGTTTAACAGAAATTTAGGCCTGATTAAAAAAAATAATTAATACCGCATTAATGGTTGTTAGTTTAAAAGGCGTGAACAATTCTGAATATGAGAAAAGTTACAAAAATTTACGCTGAATCAGAAAACGTTTGGTTTAATTTAACTTCAGACGGTGAGGACAAAATGTCTCTTTGGTTAGTGTATGCAAATATCTGGTTGGATATTTATGAGAAGGAGGATCTTAAGTTCTGAATTTAACACAGAGCCACTAAGCAGAAGCTGGAACAGCAGAAATATTTTCTCCCTTTTTAATTTCCGTCAGATTTTGCTGCAGCGTTTTGGATCAGCTGAAGCCTTTTAACTGCATTTCATGAACTTCCTGGTAGTAAAGAATTACAATGATCTAACCCTGAAGTAACAAATGCATGGAGCTTTTTTCTAAGCATCACTGAAAGAAGGAAGTTTATTCCAAATTACAACCCAAGCATCTGCAAACAGATGTGCACCGTCTGAATCCCCAGCTGTTCTCGCTCATCCAGGCTCTGCTTCTGCTGGGCGTTTCTTCATGTTAAACCGTCTCAACATGCTCGGTTTGAGATCGTAGTGTCGGGACTCGACTAAAATTTTTCTATGCTGCTGCTACGTCTTTAGCATTGAGATGCTATTTTAGCTTTGCTGATAGGCTAACTCCTTTTAGCACAGTTTGAACAAACAAAAGTCTTTCCCAGCGTCCAATCAAATTGTTTTATTTTTGTTTTTTTGAAAGAGAAACTGACAGTTGACCAACAGAAGCGACTTCGTTTCTTCCAGATGTAGCTTGTCCGTCACGTTCACAGGCACACAAGAAATATTTGGAAGTAGAAAAACCTGCAAAATATGAACATACTATGGCATGTTTAAAAGGAGGTAGCCTTTATTGTTGCTTTTTTTTTTTTTTTTTTTTACAACTATACAATACTTTATGCTGATCCATCAGCAAAACTTCAGTGAAATATACTTTTTGTTGCAGCCAGACGCCTGAAACCTGAGCAAATTGGTTCATTAATAGAAATATAATGCAGAACACAGACAACTAACATTTAATCAACTTGATTGGAAAGAAGAAGCTTAATCTTGCAACATTATTTTTCCACTTCTACTTCTGCATTTTGCTGCAGTGGCTTTAACATGAACATCTCTTCTTTCTTCTCACACCTACAGAAACCAAGAGTCTGTGATGTTCTGGGAGTTGATGCTGCTTCTGTCCTCATGCACCTGGTGATGAAAATGTGCTTTGTGGTAATGAGGTTAGCACAGTGAAGAAAAGCAAACCAAGTTCCTCCAGAAGATAAAATCAACTTCTCTGTGTGAGCTTCTTTAAATGACCCTAAAAAAAGGAACAGGATCAGAATAAAATGAAAACATTTGCTGAGTTAATAATGCCAACTTATAGATAATGTGAATGGATTTACTTTTAAAATGCTACTGTAATACCCACTGTTCACTTTATGAGCGGTGAATAAATACAATGGCGAGCAAAATGTGTGATTTTACCACAGAAACAATTTAATTATTTGTTTTTATCTCTTTTTTTACTGTATTGTCAGTAAGAAATACAATGAAACTATTGAAAAGTCTTACATAAATAAGACCAGATGAAAAAATACAACACATAAGTTGTTAGAAATGTTGCATTGAACAGGATCTTCTTCATTCTTTGGAACTGTTTAGCAGTTTGCTGTTTGTTGCTTCAAGAGGAAGTTGCATTAAATCTATACAAAATGATAAAAATCTCTAATAATGCAACACTTACCACTTGTCTTGGTTAAGAGAGATTTTTAAAAAGAAAGCAAATTATTGACCTTATAAGGAAATTAGATTTGGACGACCAAAACATTTACGTATGTCAGGAAAATGTGCAGCATGAGCAAGTTATGACTTCTTCTTTTTCTCCTTAGATTATGATCAGGTTTTGGTTTTTAGATAATCAGCCTGCATGTTTATTTTCTTGCTTGTTGTGAAATTAATTCTTTAATGATCCCATTTAGGAAAACTTCATATGAATATAATCTTCACTCCTCCAGCTGCGGATTCTGGTGAATCTCCCAGCTCTGGAGATGTTTCTGGTGGCTGCTCTCATGAATAAATCCACTTTAGACGTTAGTTCCTTGTTCTGAAAAGTTGGGGTTTTAAAAACCCCAACTGTGAAAACCCAAACGGTCGAGTTCAGCCACTCCCTGTGAGCTGCA
>VMRN01000170.1:495144-523103 GCA_010277015.1 Poeciliopsis turrubarensis | reverse complement strand
GTAAAACATGAAAACTTCATCTTCAGCTTCAGAAACAGCCTGGTGGCTGATGCTTACATGAGGCTCTGCACAGAGTACAACCAATGGGAGTGGGAGTTCAAAAAGGAAATGTACACCTGGGTTACCAATGCAGAGACAAGAATTTCCAATTTTGGTACAGTGGCTGCAACGTCTGAAATGTCTGATGTAGGGGAATTCATAGTTCAGCTGAAAAGTGAGGCAGCTATGGAGCTGTCTAAATGGGAAGCAACTCTGCTGGACAATCTGAGTCAGTATTTCAAGAAAACAGAAGGTCATGTTTATCTGGTTGAAGGATACAGAGAGGAATTTTCGAACAGTGTAAAGTGCCTTCGACGAGAAATTGAAAACTCAGTGATTAACCAGCTAACAGCAGCAGCTGACATCAAACAAGGGATGAAAGAACTCATTAAGATCAAGGAAAATCATACAAAAGAAATTGAAAAAGCAGTGTGCCTATTAATTGATGAGTGTCGAAATTCAAAACTTCATATGGCAGACAAGGAGTTGGACAATGAATTTGATAAGATGTGGAAGAAAACGCTACAGAAGCTGTCTTTTTCTGAACAGAAGAACATAGATGTCTTTACCAGCGTTTCACGTTGTCTTAGAGTAAACATGTCCCAAAGGGGAAGTCATGCATCACAATTACTAAGTCAAACGGATCTGAAAAAATGTGGCTTGGTAAACTTTAAATATACTCCTGATGGAACCTGGAAAAAATTCATACATACAGTTAGTAAACTTCTTCGCTATGAAGACCAGGTGATGGCTGTACAGAAAATGTCTGCCAACATTATAGAGGCTTGCACTCAATTTGTTACTGAAAAAACTGAAAGAAATAACAAATACCATGACACTTACATTCAGGAGATTCTACGTATCATTGATGAAAGTCTTCTGAACAACAAAGAACTGCAAACTACTATTGAGTTTGAAGTGTCTCTGAAACAACACATCTGTGGATTTGCAGCCAGAGACTTTCAGAAAATGCACGGAAATTTCATCCAAGAAAATGATCCTTATAAATGTCTGCAGAAAACTAAGGAAAAGTTTCGATCAGATTTCAAAGACATCTTCCATGAACGAGACCAATGCCAAAAGAAAGCTCAAGAATTCACCAACCAGTGTCTGAAACCTGCAGTGGAAGACTTTGTCTACAGAAAGATGGGTCCTGATATCGTTGATGAAATGCTGACAAGAGAAGAGTTTAGCACACGAATGTCCTTCCAATATTCAACTTTACAAGATTTGCTTTTAAGTAAAAAAGTTGATGACTTCTTGAGCTACAATTCCTCTTATGAAACTTATGTTAAGAAAAGAATACTTGAACAGATAAAAACACAGTTTTCCAGCTGCTCTGCAACACAAAAGATTGAGGAAAGACACCTGAAGTCCAGTGTCACCAGCATCCTTGATGCCATCAATACCGCCAAATCAAAAAACAGCAGAGACCTCAAAACATTTGTTGAAGATATCTGCAAAGAACTTGGTGATAAACTGGTCATTTCCCAGGATGCATTTGGTGCCTTCATGGTCCTGAACAATGCCGACCAGGAACAGTTTGCTCACTGGCTCTCATCATCCGTTCTGGGAATGGGAGAACGTCTTCAAGAGGAGCTGAAAGAAATAACATTTAATCAAAAACTGAAAAGACTCCATTTGAAACCCCAAAATGAGCTTTTTGTCAGAGTGATTGGTTGTGGCCAACAATGTCCATTCTGTGCAGTACCATGTGAAGCGGGAGGAAAAGCCCACACTGAACACTTTGCATCACTGCACCGACCACAAGGTTTTGGTCGGTATAGGTGGGATTCATCAAGAAAGCTTGTTATAGACATTTGCTCGTCTCTTGTGATAAGTGACACAAAGTTTTGCTGCTGTGAAACAAACGATGAATGGTATCCTTACAAAAATTACAAGGATATTTTTCCTTTCTGGAAAATCTCTCCAGATGTGAGTCTTCAAGCATCAGACTACTGGAAATATGTAATGACAAAGTACAACAATGATCTGGCTAAAGAATATAATGCACTACCAGCTGACATCCCTTCAGCTTGGAGAAATATTACAGAAGTCCAGGCAAAAGCAAGCCTGGAAGATTCATTTCAGCTAAAGTAAAGACATTTTTTATGGTCCTTGGAACTGGGCACTTCTTGCAGTTATATTTTCCCAAGCATTCCTCTGTGACCAAAAACTTTGCTAATGCAGAGTTCACACTGCTTTCTGGTTCATAATATTTTGTGATGTTTTCTTTTAAAACATCTAGGTTGAGGAAAGTGTTATGGTCCTCATGTTTTCAAAAATGTTCATAATTATAATGTAGAAAGAAGTGTTTGATTTTTACTTTTTAGGTGTGTATACAGAAAGATTCAAATATGTTGCTTTAGATAAGATGTATAGAGATGCCAACTACAAATTAGTGCTAATTTTAAATCTTTGTATTTTTTCTTTTTCAGTGTTCAAATATATTGCATCCAGTTCAATACAAACTAGGGTCAAATCAATAATTTGAACATAATGTGTTGTGATCAAATTTGCATATATACCTATATATGCAAATATATAGGTATATGACCATATAAAAGTTGTAATTACGTTGCATATATAAAGGAACCGAATCTGGCTTTCTTAACAGGCTGTTGTAGTCATAAACTATATGATGTGGCCCAACATTTAAATGATCATCACTGTCTTGAAAGGTTATGTCTTCATAGTGGAAAATAATACTGAAAGATGTCAAAAAGAATTTCAGTATATAAAAATCTATTGTCTTGTTTTCCTTCTGATTAAGATGTTATAACAAGGGAAACTAATAACATTTCTACTCATGAATTTTGAAGCTGTTCAATTATTTACCTAAAACTGTTCAAAATGTCATATTTGTAGAATTTGCCTTGATCATTTTTGTTCTTTCACTTTTATTTTACATTCCCTTCATTGTTTGTAATATTGACATTAAAATGCATGAAGACAATTGCAAAGCTGAAGAAAAAGAATAAATGTGGTTATGTTTGACCGTTCAAACTGATTGCTGATGTTTTCATTTATTGCAGCCACCTCTTGTTGTTCAAACAACTTCTATTAAAAAGCTGGAGCAAACTCTGTACACGGAAATAAAAATAAATAAAAGTAACAACTAAAAGTTGTATTTCTGAACAAAACATTTTGCCATAGCAGTCATTTCTAGGTGCATTCCTCTCAAATCTTGATTTCCCTCTTGTTGAAGTGGGATATGTAAAGATCTTTTAAAGAGAATTCAGTTAAATGCCAACAATATGTTGCAAGCAAGTGTATGCATTAAGATTTATTAAGACATTATTATGTATTTTCTAAAGAACCAATACAATAAACAAACCCAGTAAAGAGTGTGGAGAATGATCCATTTTCCATGCTGAGTTCTTGATGCATGAGGTTACAGAAGAGTCAGTGAGTTGAATTCATGAATTCCATTTATTAACACCAAAATATTTTGGTACAAGACATCCAAATATTTGTTGTATGTTTGTCTGTTAGCTTTAAGAGGTAACAGACAAAACTGGCATCGCAGAAAAGGTTCCCATTCCCTTAGGGTCAGGGTTAGGATTACCCTCTACGCCCCAAAGAGGGCGTTACCTGGTGTGTCACCCCTTACCCCAGCTCTGATTTGCATTTCCTAACATATCATTGTTTTTAGCTTAAGCTTAGCAGCTAGCCAACAGAGGTAGGAGGAAAACACAGAATTATTTATTCTCAACAAGAGTTATTAGGCGGAGACATAAATTATTTTCAAAGGTCTTGATGCCCTTGTTGTGCTTGAAGGAGGAAGTCGTCAAATGGAGTTACAGAGACATGCCATGTAAACCTCATTTTCAAGGTGACAAACAGAAATGAGTAATTTATATTTCAAGACTGTGGAGTGTTGAGAATATAAGTTTATTTAGCATAACTGTTGAGACAGGTAATCTTTAGACATATGAAATATTAGATGTAGCATGAATTTTTAGGAGTAGACTTTACGACAAGGTAAACTTAGATAAAGATCCAAAATAAAACAACTGGTCACTCTCAAAACTTACACACATTTCTGAACAGGTTTTTTAGACAGGCAGTGTTGTACTCCCACAATGAGTCTGCAGACAGGGAGTATATCTGTTACCAGGATCAATAAATTCTTTGGTGTTGGTTCAAGAGTTCAGTGAAACATTAAATGTATAAGAAAACATTAAATGTATAAGAAAAGTCTTCTCCAAAGTATAATCAAACATATTAAGATATTTCCTTAAGCATTAAACAGCATGTTTTGAATTAGTTAGTTTTTAACCACACTATTTGCATGCAATTTATATTACTGAAATACAATAGGATTAGAGAACTATTTTTACTTCTAAAATATTTCAGGTATTTCAAAGAGTTTTTTAAATTAGACAACCCTGCAGTTTTAGATTTCAAACATAGAGTTATTAGTTGGCATTAGATTTGTTCCAGTTTGTATAAAATAGAAACCCCTGTCTACTTGAAGCACTGAGGCAGAAAACAAACTGGCCTGGGTGGATGTCATAAATTCTCTCTGGAACGTAAAAGGGGGAGACTGGCATGGGGAGAGTCTGGTTTAGGAGGATATATCCATATATTTCCTTTGGGCTCTTTAGCATATCTGACAGGAGATAATAAAATTAACATTGGAACAGCCCTGCAAGAAGACACACCTTCTAATGCATATATTTAAATGAAGGGAATAAACATTCCTATAAAATGGTCTGTTTTACAGCAGAAGTTCGAATCTCTTTGTGCTGAGTGAGTGATTCCCAAAAATGCATTTTTGTCTTTCTTTTCTGTTCTCAACTCGTATGCAGGTAATTCTATGTTTTGTCGTGTGTTGGACTTTTTGATAATCCGGGTGATATGCATTCTGTAACTTTCTGTATTGCATTGAATTTTTTGGATAAAACTCTGGAAATATCTGAAGTCAGCTGTCGTATGATTGTTCTCTGAAACTCCACTGTACACGCAGAGTTCCTGGAACCCGGAAGACCAGAAGAAAAGTAACGAGCAAGTAAATATAAGTAGATTTACTCCTCTGATTTTCAACAGGGGCAAAAGTGTAATTTGCAGACTTCGAGGTGAAACAGGTGAAAAGGTGTAAGATGTATTTAAAAAGGGGAACAAGTTGTGAAAAATTTGACAACATGGAGCAGAGTAAAAAACTTACGTTGTAGATGGAAGCAGTAAAGAGCATTTCTTTCTCTGAAAATTTTGAAATTGCCTCAGAGCTGAATTGTTTTACAACAGAACAAAGACACACAGGCTGCAGTCTGGCTATGAATGTCTTTAATGTTTCCCAGATCAGAATCACAGCATACAGTGTATAATAACTTCTAAAGTAACAGAAATATCATCACCTCATTTATTTATATGATTTCACTTTCCTTTTTTAATCTTTTTTTTATTTTCCATTATTTAACAGATTTGTTCATCTCAAGTCTTGGGTTTCTGAATTCAACATAGAATATAAAATGCAAGACAACAGGTGCAGATTATTTATGCATCACTTGAATATTTGTTGGATGTTTGTGATTTGATGCCCGTCTGAACAGATACAAGATCCGACCTGATATAATGTTCATTTTCTCACCAACCTTTCTGCTGCATCACTTCACTATAGGAGGAACTTTAACTACAACAAACCAACGCAGTGACAGAAATCAAAAAGTTGGATCAGCTCTGTGATCTCATGAGGCATCAGATGGTGTTAAAGCCCTAACATGTTTCCCACACATAAATCAGCAGCTACATGAAACACCGCTACATGACATAATTATATTTTATAGAGTGAATTAGTTTCTACAGGCCTGTTTGAAATTGGATCAAATTAGTAAAAAAAGGTCAAATTTATAGGTGCCGTTTCACTTTAAAGTCATAATAATTCAGAAGTTAAAAGGGTTCAGTGGTTAAATAAAAAATAATCTCATGCAGATATTTCAGACTAGGACTATTTTGTCATGTTTTCGGGATATTTGGGTCTTTGTTGTGCGAGGCTTTTAGTGAAATTCTGCTACAGAAACTTTCCTGATTCAGGTTGAATCATGATGCTACAGCGTATCTACATGATGATGTTCTGTCAAAAGTTTAAAAACTAAATCTTTTCCTGCTGATTATGAGTAAATACACATTTCCTGGCTTTGATTTGTTTTAATTGCAAACTGCACCTGTTGTCTTTTGTTGTCACCAAATAAGCATATCATTCATCCACCCCAAAAAAACAAAACAAAGAAGAAAAAAAACCAAGAAACTTAATATTTACAAATATTTCATCTGTTTGATTCTTACACTTAAAAATGTACAGTTTTGATCCTGATCCAGATGTTGTGTTTCTCCATCGATCCTCCCACCAGGACTGTTTGTCTTCAGTTCCTCTGGACTGAATGAAATCTGCCACAATGGCGCCCTCTAGTGCTAACATATAAAACAAGCCACCACATCCAGGACAAACGTTTTCCTCCCAGCTGCTGCAACACCAGATGGACTTCACAACCTGTTACCTCGTCCTTTGTCCACAGGAGGGAGTACAAAAGAGTCCATATTTTGACAGATTAGCAGGTCGTCCCTCTGGAGTCTGTCAGTGTTTTTAATCTTCTTTTGATCAGTTTGTTTTCTCTTCTGGTTCAAATTTCAACATTTAAGGCTGTGCGAGTTTTTCTTCATCCTCCTCTTGGCCACAGCGTGTCCTCATATCTTGTTGGGTCCTGATCTGCAGACTTTGTCCAGTCGTGTGATTTGCATTGTGCACATTTCCCGTTCAGTAGTTTATAAAATCTCAGCTGCTTGTCGCATCGACCCGTTTCCATCCCTCCCCGACCACCAGGCAGTAAGAAAACGAAAAACAAAAACAAGCTAAAGCTAGCGCATGTTGAAGGACAGCAACGGTGACTCCTGTCAGCCATATTGCGTGTTAGCTACCATGTGTTCCTGTTCTGCTAACGGGCCCATAATGCATGTTTGACATCTTCATCTTGAAAAGCAGAGCTGGAAAATGATATATTCCGAAACTAACAGAAGGAGAACAATTAGAAACAACAGACATCAACTGTGTTACCTTTACCCTGTTGAGAAACTCCTTCGTCTTTGCAGCTCTGCACTGCAGGCTGTTAAAACCCGCAAAGTGTGCCTGAAGCTACACCGGATAATCAGTGGAGATTACTGAATTTATACTGATAGGAAAATATGTTTGTCAAAAATATTAACGAGATGAGATGAGTTAACTTGCTTATCTGTCTCCTATAGCTGGCTAAAAAGCAGTTCTGATATCATCTGTGTAATTTAATACTTCATAGGCACAGATCAACTGAATGCATAATTAATGATCTCTTTCTTTACATTGTTAAAAATGAAATATATTTGGGAACCCAAACAACTGACATAAACCAGCTAATGTTGGAATTCATCGTCTCACGTTGAACTAATGCGTAATTTACCTTTAAATAATAAAAAGGTGTGATGAGCTTTGTTGCTTTAATTGGTGGATTATCTGTGATTTGTGGCAAATTCGTATTTAATGAATTTGGGAGAATTTGATGAGCTGAGAAATATTTAATTTGGACTAAGAAGTGGGAAAACGTGCGGCGACTGATTCTTCGTCCTTTCTCCATGTTGCCTTTCTTGAAAAATAATTCATGCATAGATCCCCATTGAGAAAACCCCCTTTATATTCTTTCTCCTTTGTACACATTTATATAGAACTATATATAATATCATTTCTCTATAACTATATTGTCAGCAAAAATCTTTCCACATTAAAACACTTGAACAACAACAAAAATAAACAAGATGAATGAAAGAAAACCACAATCAAAGGCCAGTTTGGCACTTGGTCATGAGAACATACAGCCTGTGTTATCAGACAGGGATTAAAATTCATTTCAACCTTGATCAGAAAGCAAAACACATTTGGCACGAACCGTGTTGGTAGACTGAAATGACGTTACTTCTGACATCTCAGTACGTTGTTGCTCCTTAAAGCAAAGAAGCACCCAAAGGAGGGGAGAAGTCAAATGAGCCGTAAATAAGACACAGATGTAGAAAAGAAACAAATAAGAAACTTCACACAACACTCTAGAAGACAGTAAAAGCTGACACCAAAGTAAAAAAGAGAGAACATCAAAGGTCCAAAAGCGTTTGTCCCTTTGAAAATTTCTTTAGATTGGAAACTGTGCACCCTCCTGGAAAAAGGTATGTCTGAAAGATCGACGTCGCCTCCGAGCTGATCGTCTGCTCCAACGCAGTTCATTCTGCCTCCTGCCAAGCTGTACAGCACATGATGGAGGAGGTGGAGTTCCTTTTTGAGAAACGAGAGAATGTAAGAAGAGAATGAAGGCCCTCAACCACAGGCCTCCCTTCTGGTTCAGTAGGAGATCCAGTACTCCCTGTCTTTAGGTGGTGCTGGGTGGGCCAGTCCCTACTATACCCTGGTGGTGGAGTGGGGGTGTGGCAGGGTGTTGTTGTGGCCGGTGGAAGGGAAGGTGTTGAAGGCATGAAGAGGCTGCATGCTGGTGATGGTGCTTGGGATCATAGTGATGGTGTTGGGCGTCATCAACGGCACATCGTCCGGAGCCCGGCGCAGCGCCAGCGTGTAGTCGGGCGGGCAGGCGGGTCGCAGGATGTCATGTGGTCGAAGGGGCTCCAGGTCGTGGTGAGCGTCGTGCTCAGAGTGCTTCATCTGCAGGGACATGATTTCCTCCTCCTGGCTGTGAGCGAGGTCATTGGCGGGTACGCCGCGCTGAGGAGACAGTCGGTGCCGTCGCATCTCGTGCCGTTTGTCGCGTTTGTAGTAAAGGGCTGCGAATGCCAGGATGTTGAGGAACAGAAGAGAGGCTCCCACAGCAACCGTGACACTCAGCTCAGTGGAGTAGTCACGGGTGTCTCCAGGAAAGAGGTCCTGGATTGGACGGTCCGAGCCCTCGGTTTCAGGATCAGAGGTGAAGGTTGAGTACGGGTGGGGAGTGGTTCGAGGACCTGGAGGCCTCGGCCTGGGTCTGGAGGTGTCCGGGCCTGGACCGGGACCAGACGGTGATCGGGTTGTGGTGGGGAAGATCTCATGTAGGCTATGAAGATGGGGGACAAGTTCCAGCCAGAAAGCCACCTTGTTCGCCCTGTAGTTGTCCCGAACTCGAGGTTTCAAGCCAATATGGAGGTACTGCTTGTCCTTTGGGTTGAACTTTGTCCAGATGACCTCTTCAAAGCGGTTGGGTTTGGTGTGAATGAACTTAGTGTCCTGAGGGACGGGGAGGTTGGGGTCACTGATGGAAAACGAAAAGAGAATCATTGATTAATGTGAAAAGGCATTATGTTTTGGAAACACACCATGGATGCTTCACTAAAGGTCCGGTTACAACAGCCCTGTTTAGTTCAATTTAACGAAACTCTTGTTTGCTTGAATAGAAAGTCTGGTTCTTTTGGGTCGGTGTGAAGATGCCCTCTTGGTCTGACGCAGATCAAAAGACAAACTAGGACTCTGTTTGATTAAAGTCAACTCTTGAATGGTTTGAATGCATATTTGAATGCCAAGCGAACTGGAGACCGCTCCAAAAGCAGGAAGTTGACTAAAACGCAGGGCATTCTGGGTAAATACAACCAAAACAAACTTGTGAGTTGTGAACCATATGGTTCTACACAACTATCAGGTGTGAAAACATCCTAAAAAGACCAACGTATCAATGACTACTGACTGAGGCAGAGCTAAAATATGTCAGATCAAAATGAAACCTACCCAGTTTTGGCAAAGTTAGTCCAGTAAGTCATGACCACAGCGCTCAGCATCACGTCATTCTTCGAGAAGTTGCACGGGAACAGGTCAGTGGCGCCGATCATCGGCACGCCAAACACGTACGGTATCTCGTCTCCGTGTGCGGCATCAGCCCATTCGGGTCGCGTCTCTGTCTGGCAGTGGTGGTAAAATGTGTAGAAGTAGACAGGCGACTGGAACTCAGCGTGAAGTTTAGCAGTGGCCACAGCTGGCGCCACCCACTGGTGGTCTGTGAACAAAGCCAGGAGAGTCTTTCTTCTCATGTCACCATTGTCCCTGTCTGCCCAGTCTGTGTACATGAACTTTATGGTTTCTCTCAGGATGTCTTTGCCTGCAAGAAAACAGGAGATAGAGGAATTAAGAAATGTGATCAAGAAGGCTGAGGTAGAGAGAAACCGTACATTTTAATTAGACACATTTCTAACAAGCTAAGACGTAGAAATTTCTCTAAAATGCATTGAAGTGTGTGGCTGCAATGTGGCACAATTCGAAACACCTCAAGGATTGTGAATAATTTTTGAAGGCACCGTATGTTAAAAGGCGAGACGAAGGGAACAGAATTTGCCTTTCAGATCCCACAATGACTGACGAGAACTTGAGAAGGAGCTGCATTATTCAAACGTGTGTATTTGGACTGCGGCTTGCTGCGAGGGGTTTGCAGGCTGAGCTGTTGGGAACAACAGCACTGTGATTGGGAGACGGCGGCTGCCTGGGGGCTGATGAGCGACAGCATTAGTGCCCACAGAGCCCCAAAGGCCAAAGCACAGACCCACTGCGGTGAAAGATAATCTCCATGATAGGCGATCTCATTAGCATGCTTGTCTTGGCTGGTACACTCCACCAAACTCGCTTTTTGTTTCTCAGCCCATTTTCTTGCTCGCATATTGTTTGAAGATGCACACTTCAATGGGGAGCTGTGATTCTGAGGTGCTTGATGTGTTTTCTTTATGCTCAAGACTAGATCTCTGAAGGAGTTTATATAAAACAGGATGAGATTTCAAAGACTGACCGATGTTCGGGGTCAAAGTTCCTCACCTTCTGGATATCCGTAGAGATTGTCCACAAAGTTAGAGATGGTGTAGTCGAACGCTGCAGCGGAGATGCCATCGTTGTCCTCGCTGTCATCCACAAATTTCAGTCCTTCTCCCTGGTTCACACCTATGAGGATGTCATAGTTGAGGAACTCCCCCTGGTGGCACAAAAACAGAATTACAAGCTCTGTAAACACATTTAGACGAGACCAGAACCTGCAGTTGTCACTAAAGGTGCTGCGATGCTTTTTCCCCCCCACAAATTTCTCCTTCAGTGCAGATTAATTCCACATTTTAATTATTGTTTATAAATGTCAGTAAAATGTAACTCCTTTCAGACGTCCATCACAAAATCAGCAGGTGAGAAATTAGTTTTTCTGCTTTCACATAAGAAGGCTGACGTGGCAAGAAATGTTTTGTGTTTTAAGTTTCTTATTTTGTTTTACTATTCAATATTAATAGGCTCTGGATAATCACCTTACCTTCCTCCTTGAACAACTTACATCTATCTCCAGTGAATCGTCACTAATCTTATCTTCTGGATTATATTTCTTAATTTTATTCACTTTTAATTCCATACCTTTTTTTTTCTTACCAATAATTAATCAATTAATTAGATAATTTTAATAATTTCATTGTGTTTTTCTTGTATTTTTTCTGTTTTTAGCCTCTGTAAAGCACTTTGTATTACACACGTCTGCAAAGGAAGTGCTGTTTAGAAAAAGTTTGAATTAAAAAACATTTTTTCTACTAAATGTTGACAATATTATCTGCTTTCTTAAATATTGCATGCAAATGAACAAATAAAATGCAGCTTTAAATCTTTTTCATATTTCAGTTTTGTTTGTTCATCTCGAAATGTACAAATGATCAATTAAATAGTAATAAAACTGAAGGATAAAAGGTTATTTGCTTCATAAAACATCTTAATCCGTTTAAGTCATGAGAGGTTCACCGTTTCACAGGGAAACTGTGAAACATGAGCGAAGGCCTGCCACAATAATACATTTCCTTGGTTGATAAATTGTCCCAGAAATTATTGCAATAAACGATAATATTGTTGATTTTTATTTCATTTTCAAGAAACATTTTGATTTTGACGAAATATTTCAATTTTGGCCTCTCAAAGAACAACAAAGTTTAATTTTGTAAAGAATACTTCTTACTGGAACTGGGAGATATTTAAATATCCAAATAAAACAATCAAAAAAATTAACGGAAATAAAACACACACACATCAGAAGCCATAAATAAAAATAACTATAAAGTCTTTGGAAACAAAATTTCCCTTCACAAAATAGCAATCATCAGATTGGAAACCATGAAGCTCGTTTCATTTTATCAGGTTTAACAGCAGCTCACTGTCAACCTGCACAAGCCGAGTTATTTTTCTTTGACCAACATGTTGCTTCACACCAGCTGCTAAGTGTCACAGCCTGACCTGTAACTGCGAGAAAAGGTCACATCCACACCTCTCTGCGACTTCTCAACTTCCTCCAGAGCCACTCAGACCGTGACCAGGTCGTCGTCTGACCCTCACCTGCTGCATGAGGATCTCCGGGTCGTCCGGCACCACGTCTCCGTCCACCACGGGGCCGAAGGCGATGTGGTAGCGGGCGGGCTGGATGTCCTGGTCCACCAGCTCCCTGAAGGTCTTCCTCCTCAGGCAGTCCACCAGGTCGGCAGTCTCTGAGTAGGTGCAGCCCACCTTCTTGGCCAGGTTCTTGGTGTATTTCAGGGGCTGGTAGTTGACGGACCAGCTGGAGATGGCCGTGCCGCTCTGAGCAATGGCCCTATGGAACAGACCTAAATGGACGAGATTGAAAAGGGGCATTTATATTCTGCCTTACTGAAGGTTTTGGACTGTATTCTTTTAATATTCTCTGAAGAAATAACATACAATCTGACAGATTTCCATTCTAAAGCAGACTACAGAACTGCAGCAAAGGACACTGAGGTAGGAGTGGGAACAAACTCTTCCCATAAGTCAAAAGATCCATTTTAACTTTCTTTTCTCTCCTTGCCTTAATTCCACACCTCCCTGCTGCAGTCTCTCCCTCCGTCTCCTTAGTTCTGCCCATCCTGAGCTGTTGAAGCCAGTCGAGTGGCTCGTTAAGGGGCCGCCTGCCTCTCGCGTTTCCTCTCAGGCTCGCTCCTTTTTCCTTTCCCTCTCCTCTCCAGGGCTGAAGATTGGTCAGTTAATTATTAAGCAGAGCGGCAGAGTCTCCTTTCCCTCAGAGGTCAATTATAGTAAGAAGTAGCAGGGAAACAGCTACACCTACATGCATATCTGCTCCAGGAGTGGCAGAGGGAAAGAGCAGGGAGACAGCTATATTTTATTAGTCCTTAAGATTGGCCTCGGTTATGCTACTTTATTTGGCGTCTTGTCTTTTCTCATTTTTCCCCCTGTTCTTTATCACCTGGGAACTAATTGGCAGATTCTTCCATAACAAATAAGGAGCCATGAAAATCTGATCTTCCAGTCAAGGAGAGAAATCAACAACGAAGCATCCTGGACAGGTCAGCAGTTCATCGCAGGGCAACACAAACACAAGAGACATACAACCACGAACGAATAATTAGGAGAAATCAAGTGACCTAACAGTGATGTTTGTGAACTGTGGGGGGAAACCGGAGCACCCGGAGAGAACCCACGCACGCACAGGGAGAAATTACAAACTCCACGCAGAAAAGCCTCAGGCTGGGATTTTAAACCCGGGACTTACAGTATTATTTTTGCACTCTTCAAGTCTCAGGCAAGTAGACAAACCAGTGATACAAATATTTCACAATCAATATGGCAGCAATGATGAACCCTCTTAGTTACTGATCAGTAATTGTGACACAGATGATAATAGTTTTGGTGTATTTGAGCTATAAGTTGTTAGAAGAGGTGATCACAGCACCAAAAACAGATGAAAAATAGATATATGTGCTGATAATTACCTCTGCATTATTGATCTGTTATTTAATAGACAAAGCAGAAGCAGTTGCTCCAGTCAGCAGAAACTGACAGTAATGATGGTTTTCCTTGATGGCAGAGATAAGGAATCTGATCAGGGTTGTTGTGAAGATGGAAAAGCATGTTCATTTCTTTGAATGGCCTAGTTAAATCCAATTGAGTCTATTGCAAACACAAATGTCGGTTTCTATATGTGCAAACCTACATAAAAAAACTTTCATTTGTAATTCTACAAAGTGAGAGGCTACATACAAACACTGACTCCAGTCTCATGCTACTTTGTTTTGGTTTTCCACCTAACATCCCAATAAAATGTATGAAAGTTTTGTGACAAAATATGTAAACATGCAAATCCTTCTGCAAGGCACCGATGCTCATTTACTCCATGCTCTCTCTCTGTCTCTCATCAGGTAATCGACATTACGAAGCGTTGCCTTCATCGCCGCCCTGCTGTCAGGTTTGATCTGTGAAAACCTGTTGCTGACATGATCGGTGTCCTTTAATGACAGAATGACGGACTCCTTACCTCGGATCCATGACGGAGGGGGGGAGGGGAGGAAGGATGACAGACAGACGGCTTCTAGTGAGTTGATGTTACACCGATAGATGCTGATGAAGAGGAAGGTGATGATGATGAGGTGACGCCAAAGCAGAGGGATGAAGACAGACAGTGACAGCGGGTCGGTTGTCAGCAACAAAAGAAACAGGATTCATGTTGGTTCGGTTGGTGGTTAAAGGGTTAATTCAATATAAAATCGATAAAGGACAAAATGCAGAGTGAACAGTTCAGGTCTCAGTCTAAAAATAAAGATAAAAGGAGCGAAGAAGAATTAGAAATTTATTACTTTCCTTATTGCAAGTTACACGAGAAAGTCATAAAATATCCTCAACACCTCTAAAAGCTACCTAATTAACACAAAACTTGTGAAAATTTATGTATAAAACCAAGTTTTAATGAAGCACATTCAGAGATTTAAAGTGAATTTTTAAACTTCCAAGACAAGCTGCTAACATCCCTGCTGACTCAACGCCAAGTTCAAACCGCACAAACTTTATTTCTTCTCCCAGTGATTCTTTGTTATTGTTGTATGCAGTAAATGTGATAATGACCCAATTAGGACGGCTTCATAAATGCTAAGCAGATTACAGTTAATTACAGTTTATGATTTGTGTTTGAACTTTATAACTTTAGGCATGAAATTATGTTTTCAGTCATTTTGGGACATTGAGGGAAAAAACCCTCTATGTTGTGGTATTTAATATCAGGAAAACGAATAATTTGTTTTTAACACTGGAGACGTGCAGCAGCAGCAAATAAGAACATTTCAGAAAATTTACTGTGGATTTTCAGTCTGTGCTTTGGTCAAAATTGCACACCGAGGCTTAAATATACATGTTTAATTCCCAGTTCAATTCAAACATGTTTCTCCAGAAGGCATTTAATTCGTCGATGTGGCTTGTTGCAAATTTAATTTAACCTCAGGTCTTTCTGTGTTGACCTCAGGTCATGTCGATATTAAAACCACTTGTGAATCGACCGATTTCCTTTCATCTAAACGCGACGATTTGAATGTTCGGACAGGACGACGACTCCGAACTCTGACTAAAGACCTCTGGAAAATTTGGTTCGTGACTGGAAACCAAGAAGAGTAGTTAAATATTCAGAAAGAATGTGGTCAGAGCACAAAGTGCATTAATGGTGGTGTATGAATATATTTGAGCCTTTAGCTATGAATCATACCAATTGCAAAAGCCACCTATGCATTTCAGCTTCTCATAATTATCTCCATGTAAACTAAATCTGCTTATATTTAACAATGGTAAGGATTTTTCCTCAGCGCTGCAGCATGTGAGAAACAAGGTGCTGCATTTATTGTTGGAGTTAAAAGTTGATAGAAGCAGAGAGAAGTTAAGTTTACGGGTTCCTGGATTAATTCGGTGGGTTAACAGGCATCAGCAGCTTCAGCGGCTCAGTCAAGCTTTCACAGCACATTTGTTTTCCAAGCACATTTACAGAGAATTAATTAGTCAAAAACAAAAGGACAGCTTAGTGCTTGAGGTCCAGAGACACACAGAGAATGAGAACAGATGTGAAACTGCTTTTTCAGATCTCTTTCTGTTCACCCACATTTCTGGCCTTTCCAGTTTGTGTGTGAGTCGGGAAAACGGGGCGAGAAGGCAGAGATATTCAGGGCGAGACCTCGAGCGACGCGGAGAACAGAGAGGCAACGATCTGAGGAGGACAGCTTCAAGAACGCCGTGATCAAAGGCGGCGAGCGCGTGGCCGTTTGGCCGCGGATCGTCAGCCACGCTGATCTCGGCTCAGATCAAAGCGGCCCGGTTCGCAGTTCTCTGTCCTCTGGTGAGGCTGCGCTAGCGCTTGGCCCCCGGGGTGTTTTGTGCTGGTAATGGGGAGCAGGAGGTCGAACACATGTAGGGTTTTGATGAAGGAAGGGCCTTCCTGCTGCACAACAGAAGCGTCGGCGAGGCAGGTAATGTGGGGTAATGCCGGCGCTCCCGACTCATTTATCTTCTGAGGATGCGAGCGACGCAGAGAGGATCAAACCTGCACGCGCTCATTAGGCACTCGGGAGCTCAAATCCTTACGCTCAAAGGACAAGCCGGGTGTTTTCTTTCAGGAAGTCAAGTGAGCCTCACAGGTTTTAACAGGTGACAGGCTGAAGCTGCCATTCTGCATAATTAAGATCTGTCTGTCTGTCTGTCTGTCTGTCTGTCTGTCTGTCTGTCTGTCTGAGAGCTCAAATACAACCCAAAAACAATCTATGTTATCCTAATCTGTCATGCTTCTCTCTTTGGTTAAAGCAGCAGTATGTAATGTTTATAAAACAAAATGTTTTTCATTATGTACTGACAGTAAAACATAAGATAATCTGTCAAAACAAATTGACCTCCTCTGTTTTCTCTCTGAGTTTTTATTACCATCTGAAGAAATGTACCAAAAACAACCAATCAGAGCCAGGAGGCGGGTCTTACTGCTGTCAATCAATGTGCTAATTACAGCTAATTGCAGAGGCTGCCATGAATGCTAAAGCTAGTTAGCATAATCACCAATGATGGCAGATAATCAGTTTTCTTGTCCCTCCACCATTAGCATATTAAGCAAAGTGTACATAGGTGTGATTGACAGCGCTAAGACCCTCCTCCTGTTTCTGATTGGTTGATTTTGGTGCATTTTTTATAGATGGCAGCAGAAACTCAGGGAGGAGGATGATGGGATTGATCTTTTCACAGATTATCTGTCTCACATTATACTGTCCCAACATGGTGACAGTTTTAACAAATCCATATTTTCACTAAACTCAATCAGTAGTAGAGCATCAACTTACCCTCAGAGTGGTGAGACAGAATGAGCAGGTTAACGCAGGAGGCCCCTGCTCCAGATCCAAAGATGGTGATCCTCTCGGGGTCGCCGCCAAAATGGCCGATGTTTTCGTTGAGCCAGCGCAGAGCCTGAATCTGGTCCAGCAGGCCGTAGTTCCCCTTCGCGGACTGATCGCCGGTGCTGAGGAAACCTGTTGGTTGAGAAACGGAAAAGTGGAAAAAGAAGGAGAAACAGTGAATTAACGATGCTGTTAGCTTCATAATGTTTCCTTCGTTGAAAGGTAAATCAGGTTGTAGTTAAAACTGCAGAGCTTAAGGAAACTTTTAGACAAAACTTCAATAATGACCAAAACTTGATACTTCTAAACTCTTTAAAAAAGAAAAGAAAAAAACACTTTTACATGTCATTTCACAATTTTTCCACATTGGACAGTTTTAATCCTGAAGTCTTAGATAAAATGAAAAATAAAAAACATCTAGAGCTGAATCAGTATTTAATAAATTGGAATATTCTGACACCTTTTGAAAATAACATCCTTTTCATATTTCTGTATTAAAAATGTCACATTTCTATTATTTGTAAGTGTAAATGATCATAATTAACAGAAATAAATCTTATTAAACATCCATCTGTATGTAATTAATCTTTGTAATGTGCTTCACTTGCCGATAAAGTTCCTGGAATACATGAACTTTTTAATAATTTATTGAATGGGTGTGAATGTAAAAAGCGTCAATAAATACTCAAAACATTTGAGCTTTTTACTGCACAGTTAAAAAGTGATAAAAAAGGAGCAGTAGAAACATTAACATGCTGAATGTTCCCTAAATGTTCTTAACCTTATTTTTATTGGACACACTGATGACATCATCTCTATTTTGGGAAATATTTAAAGGATTTCCTGACGACGTTCAAGTCCAGAAAATCACACACCTGATCCTGAATACACGTCTAATTCATGCATGTTGACTCTGAACATGACAGCTTTCCATACCTCACTGATGCCTGCTGTTCACCTAATTAAACCCAGAAGTCTGCTTGTTCTGCACCTCAGATCTCCACGACGCGCCGTTCCCTCTGTTAGCTGATATTTGCCTCGCTATTAAGTATCTTTAATTGTTCAACCAAAGACATAGCTCGTTTCCACTTAGGTAGCAATTAACCGGCAGTCTCTGAATGGGACCTCTAATTAGAGCCTATTAAAGACAAGCGTACTGGATAAGTTGTTCATTAAGCCTAAACAATGGATGTTAAACACTTATAAACAGATAGCAAGGTTAGGATATAAAAACAAACAGAGCACATAAAGAGGGATACTAATTAGAGATAAGACCTTAAAAGGCATCAACATCTATGAAATTACTCAATTATACAGTAAAACTGGTTTAGATAATGGAACTAAATGTGACTTTTTGTCCCTTTAATGTGAATTTATGGGGTTAGGAAACTAAAAACTGGTCATCAGTAAAGGATGATACAATCTGATTAGTTTTCAGGTTTCTGTTTATCAAAGTAATTAAGTTGAGACCCAAAAACAATGAACGAGTCAGAATATAAATATATTAATTATCTTTTAGGAAGAACTCAATATTTCAGTGCATCATAAATCTTGCATCCACACAGGCTGTTAGAAAAGCTCTTTTTTTATATACTTTTTTAAATAAATATGTGTAAATTATATTGTCTAAAGTAATATTATTGTATTTAATTACTATATTCATGTTAGTGATTTAGTTACTAACAGCTTGCTGGGACTGGAAAAAAAGAAAAATGTGCAGCAGATATTTATCAACTGGTACTTGTGTGAAATGGCGCCACTGTGTGGCAAGACAAAGAATGACAACTCTGAGTCAGAAATATGGCAGTAAATACTAGTACTAGAACTACTAATAAAAATCATATTAATATTAATACAGGCGAAAGGTAGAGCAGTTATCAAACACAAAAGATTAAATAAAGAAACATCTGATAAATTCAGTATTTTATATGAATTATATGGCCATAAAAGTGACATTTTGAAGAACAGTTTGATGTTCATGTTCTTAGAGCTGCTGCAGTCTCAATATTCCTCACAGCCAAATGAAATTATCTCAGAAACAATTAATAGATGAACTTCATCATCTGATGTCTGTAACTGAATTTGACAATAAACAATAAGAGTTTGTCTAAGACTTATGCACTTGAAGAGGAAAACATAAACGACCAAATGTTTTCCTCATCAGCTGGAGCCAAAATAACTCCAGTTTCTGCTTGTATTTATTGATCATTTCTGCATTACAGAACCAAAAGCCAACGAGGCGTTTATCAATTAGACTGGACCCTTTGGTGCTGCTCTTTAAATTCCAGAAACACATAAAAACAAGCAGCACGTTTGGGTAAATTAATTAAAGGGAAGCGCAAACACGGGGCGAATAAGCCGCCTTAATGCCCGACTGTAAACACCACAATAAATTAAACAACGGTTATGCTAAGTAGGTCATTAATTAGGGTAATTAATCTAAAAAACAGCAATACTACAGTGTCAGCGCCGTGTTTTGAAGGTAATATGGTGTCGCTGCTACTGAAACGTCCAGGTATGAGGCGGCTGGAAACACATAAATCTGTTCCTTATTCTTTTTGTGCAGCTTAATGACGCATTGAATGTTTTGTTCTTTATTTCAGCAGACTGAAAACGTGTTCGCGTTGTTTCTCCTCCTCTCTCTTCATCTGACAATAAGTCAGCGTGTGATGGCCTCCCCCTCCACGCCCCATAACCTGACGAAGGGTTGGGAAAACTTGGAGGACGGGTTCAAGCTCGGCGACGCGGCACGAAAACCCTGTTCTGCTTGAATCGTATTTAAAACCGGCGAGGAATGACGGGTTAGATGGGCGAGGCAGAGAGGAGAGATAAATAAAAGGAGCAGGCGCGGAGGACAGTGGGTGTTCTGTGACTCCCGGATAGAGGAGCAGTGTCTCATCTGCCTCCAAGACACCAGGGGTTGGCTCCAACACACACACACATGCGCACACGCATGCACACACACGCATGCACGCACGCATGCACACGCAGGGATGCTGATCAAAGGCTGACACTACAGAAAAGACTGCAGCCTTTCCTTTCCCCTGCATCTCCTTTACTCTTCCCATACCCTGATCAGACGTGAGCACACAACACGCTCCAGACAGGCTTCTGCAAACACGAAACGGTCACATATCATTGGAAAATTATTTTTAAAAATGCATGTTTTGAATAGCATGTGCAAATAAAACCTGCTTTTATGCTTTTTATGCTCTTACGCTTATTTTTCATTCCGATTTATTTGTTCACACATATCTAAACAATGACTTTAACATCTGACTGAAGGACACACTCCTAACGCTGAGTGTGAATAGATGGTTGGAGTGCCAGATGTCTCTAGGTGTGTGTGTGTGTGTGTGTGTGTGCGTGTGCGTGCGTGTGTGCGTGTGTGTGTGTGTGTGTGTGTGTGTGTGTGTAATTATTCTCTGTCAAAGGAGTCCAGAAAATCACATGTTCTCAGCTTCATTCTCACAGTTCAGAGTCTCATGTCACATATTTTTTATTCCCAGAAGGGAATAACGTGAGAAAAGAGAAAAATGAATTGGAAAAAGGGGAAATAAATGACAACATTTCTGTTTTCTTCATCAGGCTTAAGGAGAATCTTTTTTTTCCTCACAAATAGCACTTTGGCTTCAACGCAGCATCTGGCCTTGGGTGATTTGCTTCGCTGTTTGTTCGTCGTCTTATTGTGCACTTTTATCTCTGTAAAGTTGTTATTCCCATTGCCAGGCTGTGGCAACCAAATTATCTGTGGAATTATTCAAATTTTATGCCCTCATACTGGGAAGGACCCCTCTGAGTGTGTGTGTGTGTGTGCGCGTGTGCGTGCGTGTGTGTGTTTCTTGCTGGTTTGGTCCAGAACCGATTTTTCTAATCAATCTGTGTCATGGCTCATGTAATAAAGCATTTCTGCATTTGATTGTGGACAGTAACTCAGAACACAAACTCTATTGATTCATTGTTTCTGACCTGATTTGTGGCGTTGCCATGGAAACCACAGGACCAAAGGTTTGCAGATCTCCTGACCCGGATGAAAATAAACAAAAATAGCCCGACGTGACCCGTTTCCCTCAGATCACAAATATTTGATGAAGTTTCGTTCACAACTGAAACTGAAAAAGTCTCTGACCTTCAGCAGGAAACGGCATCAATCGTTTCAGGAGGCGTGTTGTGATTCTACGATCAGGACTGCAGCCAACAATGATTCCAGTTTAACATTACGCTGATGATTTATTTATTTTTTTTAAATACATATTTCGTTGCATAAAATGCGACAACGTGGCGAATGTCTGAACATCTGAAGCTAAAAGACACGTTTAAAATCAACAGGTGAAAAGCTCCGATCTTTCTTCTTGACTTTGCATCAATGCAATGCAGGGATAATCTATTGATTATTTTTAGGAATAACTGACTAATGACATGATAGCAAAAGTTAATTTACAATAGTTTTTTTTTCTTTTTTACTGAATTTGAACCTAGTGAAGCTAAAAGTGTCACTTTGGGAGTTTTGAGTAGAACAAACAGATAAAAAATAGTTGTTTTTTTATTTTAAATGCAAAATGTTCTTAAGTAAGTACTTAATTCTCTGACTGAATCGCCAATTATATGATCCAGTTAACAATTAATCGATTACTAAGTTAGTCAACTAAAAAGATTAATCATGATTAATCTGAGTAATCGTTTCGACCCTGTTTACTACTTTTCTTTACGATACTGTAAGAAACAGAAAGAAAGTAAAATTGTCTTAAGTGTATTAATATTTAAATAAATGTGTAGGAGGTGCAGCTGGAAGCTCTGCTGCAACAAGAAAGTCCCAGGTTTGAATCCCGGCCTGCATGGAGTCAATGTTTACCCTCTGCATAACGTCAGGATTTAAAAAAACTATTTTGATGAATAAAATGTTAATCTACAAAATTCAACAAAGTATAAACAGCTAACATTAGATCATGATCATATTTTGCTCTCTCCCGCTTTGTTTCTTTTCCTCCCCCGCTCCCTCATTGGCTCCTCTACGCTCCGTTCTTTCATGTCGTGGGCCTCCGGTGAGTCGGCGTCTCTGTTCCTGGGTCCAGACCGGAGCTGAGAGCTGCTGGTCTCTGAAGTCCTGACGGTGGAGAAAGAGGAAGCAGGCCAGCTCCCAGCAGAGAGAGACCATATGCACACGCAGTGATTCCTCAAAACCTGCAGATCAGCCCCACGTCAGTCTGCGGTGCAGACGTTCAGCGTCAGGAGCTCAGATCTCCTGTTTCTGCTAATCTAAAAGAGTCGTAAAGTTGTAGAGCAGCGGCGTCAAACTCGTGTTCATTTTGGTTTCTATCAAGATCACGGATGTTCTTGTCAGAGCGCATTGATGAAACCCGTTAAACTGTTAAAATATTATTGAGCAGCTGCGTCTGCACCTGATAAGCACTTCTTTAAAATCACAGTTTGAAACTGATCAGTTCCTCCAGGAGTCACGGATTTTTTTTCTTTTTATTTCTTTTTGCAATGAAAATTACAGATTTGTGGAGCTAATTTGGAAATATCCGCAAAATAATTTGTGATATTTGTGCAAACGTATGACGGTAAATGTGACTTTTTGTTCGATTATAACTCGACATCAAGTAAAGCTGAGAAAGCAATGTAGTGGAAATAAGATACACTGCCACCTGCAGGTGGGAGTTAGCGTCACCATTCTGAGCATTTTGGTGGAAAGTTTGCAGTAAACTCACAATTCAAGCATTTTCTTAAAAATGTGTGGATCTGTTGATGCTGCGTGATTCTGGACACAGCTGTTATGTCAAAGTTTCATTTATCCATTCCTCTGGCGTCCAAAGGGCCATGTAAATATCTACAGCAGGCCAGATTTGGCCCTCGGGCCTCGAGTTTGACACACGTGTTGTAGAGGAAAACCCAGTGACAGCGAACAAGAAAAAATTAGATCATAGGGAGACAAAAAGAGCCACAGAGGGACAAAAAAAGAGAGAGGAGGTGAGATTATAGATGAATGTTTTTGTGTTTCCCCGGGGAGCAGAAAGAAGGAGCTCCATCGGTTTCACTCGTCTGCTTTTAACCTGAGTCATTACAAAGTGGCAGCGAGTGTCTATCGATCAGCTCCGGTTGCCCTGTGAACACTTTCACAGCCCACAGGAGGAATAGTTCACAGTCCCGATCACACACACTTGAATCATGAGCCGTTTTCATGCGTGTCTGTGTGTGTGTGTTTAGAATCACTTGAAAGTCTTCCTGATTTGGAATCCAACATTTCCTCCTCAGAGAAACTCTTTCCATCGTCTCTTGTTTGTCTGTCACTCGGCTCCCTGGGTGTTACAGGCCCTGTGGGGCTGCAGGAGTCAGGAGGTAATGATGGGTGAAATAGGGGCGCCATGGGCCACGTCGGACATGATGAATGACCCCAAGTCTTGGCTCTTCTTATGGGTCTTGTACAAAGCCAAAAAAAAAAAAAAGACTCCCATCATCGCCAGAGACGTTTTCATAGAGTCAAAATTATTATTTGCATTTCACTTTTCCAGAACACTTTTTGTTTTCCTTCAGTTTAATTGTGTTTGCTAAATTTCTGTGTGGATTAAAAAGCAATTTATTAAGAATTCAGACTCTTGCAACATTTCTAATTAAAATTTGAAGCAAGAGGTTATGACGCCACCTTCACCGTGTGAACAGTTGAAATTTCAGAGATTGTTTGGTTCTGCTGCCATGTTTGATTTTGAGGTGAAAAATGTTGGACTTTGCAAGCTGAAAGAGGGGAGTTACTGATTGCAGTTTTTTGGCGGATCCAAGATTAAAATCCTGACCTTCCGATTCTGATTTTGGCCAAATATAGCAAGTTGGCAACACTTTGGTGATTACTGGTTGATGTTTAGACCTTCACTGAGGTAGAGATGATTGGTGGATAAAATCAGGACAATCTGCGCCGATGAATCCCCAATTCAGACGGCATTGGACTGAACTTTCCCAGCTTGTAACATGAAATGTCCAACCTTCAAGTAGAAATGAAGAGTTTCCTCTCACTGCTAATGAAATTGATACGTAAAAACGTACCGGCCGTCAGAAGACATAGTGAAATGAATTTTAAATAACATGAAGTCACGAAGAAGCCCCAACTTTTAAGTTAATGTTTCACCCTTTGGGAGAATGATTAAAACATGGTGGAAATCAAAGAGGATCAGATATGAATTTTGATCTATAAAATATGAGTCAAGCTTTTGAGCCACGCTTAACATAATTCAACTTAAGCACATTTTTGATCATCTGGTGATAAACATCCATCGTATCGCGATAGATTATCTCTGACAAAAAAAAGGAAAAATGCGGCTTTTAAAGAATCTGGAAATGTTCAGCTCTTCTAGGAACACTCCATGTCTTTATATGTAGAGGTGTAGACACTTCCAAATTATTAAAACTTCAACATATCACAAAAACGACGCGGAGCTCCAGAGCCAGGATGGAGGGAAGAAGAAGAAGAAGAAGAAGAGAAAAACAGAAAGAAGGAAACAAGAACTAATGAATCCCCAAACTGCACCTTCTGCCAGCAGCAGCAACAGCTGTGCAGTTCCTCAGATTTAAAAAGCAAAACAAACAAGCAGCTAAAATAAATGAGTAAACATGCGTTGTGAGTCTGCTGGGGTTTGTAAGTGTGTGTGTGTGTGTGTGTGTGTGCGTGTGCTCGTAACGTCTTCAAGCGTCTCATTGTACTCGTGCGCATTCAAAGCTTCCATCATCGTCTCGCTGCGTGTAAACACACGCAGCAATGGTCGACTTTTGCTTCAGGTTTCTGCATTTTGCAGTTGCAACTTCAGCGAATGTTTGCGGGTCTCTGGAGCTGAAAGTAAGCGGAGTTTTTCCACTACGCTCTGGCATCGTTCTCACATCAAACAGAGCCCACGCTGGGATGGCCTAGATACTGCTGCTCCGTCAACACGCAGCCCCTCACTCTGCATGGTAATGTTTGCAGCCAGCCTGGCTGGCGTTGCTTGGCTCAGCTTTGTTGTGTTATTTTTATTTTTTTTTAATTCAGCTGGCACAGTTGGGGATACTCTGGCATTACTTTTCTTGGACCGTTTGTTATTGTTCATAGCATTTCCAAACTATTTTCTTACAAGTGCAGAAACAAAATAGTGATTAAGGAGTACAGCTTGGAGGTTTTTCTTTTGTCTCTGTGTATCGTAACGTAAATCTGGCTGCTCGTTGAAAAACAACAACAAAAAAATCACACAATGAAAATCTATGTTGCCTGATTTCAAAGCAGGGTCATTTCAGAAGAGAAAGAACGGAGAAACTGTTTTTTTGTAGCTGATATTTTCTTTATTTTAAGATTATTTTATTTATCTCACCTTAAAGTTTCAGTGTGTAATGTTTAAAAAAATTTATTTTTTTACATATTCAAACTTGTCACAATGTTATGGCTGTCAGAAAAATCAAGGTCCTCTGCCTTAATGTATTGAAGGATGTTTATGTTTTATTTTTATTGTTTCAGACATTTTTTTTAAAACATATAAATTATTTTTGTATTTTTTATGTGAACTTTCTTTTGCATGCCTTCGAATTTGAACATTATTTTAAAGATACAATTCAAACAAAACTGTCTTCTTTTGACAAAGTCTTCTTTTTTTAGTACACTTGAAAAAAGACAAAACTTACAATTAACTTTTCAGCAATTATAGGAGTTTTTTGAAGTCAATAATTCCTTAATTTTGACAAAAATGTTCTAGTTCTACTGGCAGATTATTTCACTTATAACACGAATTAAATAATCTGCCAGCGGATATAGTCGATTTTTTTCATCAATAGTAACGAAATTAGTGACTTATAACTGACTTTCGTGCTAAAAAGTTACAAGACATTTGTCATGGAACCTGGAGAAATAATGAGTTTTAGTGTTTTGTTTTTCTCCAATAACACCATCAATAAATTTGCATAAAGGCTCTAAACCTTTAAAGACACATCAGGCTCTGCATGTTTTCCAACATCCACCTGCTGCTAAACTTGCCTGAGAGTTGAACAGAATGTCCTAAAGTCTCCCCTGCTGCTCCGTAAACGTTCGATCAAACAGACGCCTCCATATCGGCTCCTTTCAAACGTCGGTTTTAAATCGTCGTTCAGCTGCTGACCTTCATTTCCACTCTCCCAGCGCAGCCTGTGAGCCTCCAGACCTTCTTCTCTCATGCAGTTTGGCTAAACTGTCTAAATAAAAAAAGGGTTCTTGAAAAATAGTAAACGTCCTGTTCATGTTTCTGTTTGTTTGGTTTTCAAATAAACTCAAAGACGAGCGCAGGAGCGATCAGCAGACACACTAAAGATGGAGTTTTCATGTAAAACTCTCTGCTTTGTTTGAAAAATTAATTTGAGGAATTAATAAAAGAGCAAATCCAACGTGTATTTGGTGTCATTTTTAAGTCACCAAGACCTCGGAGTCAGAATTTGACGAATAGAAGAACTAACTATTCATAAATATTTAAGAACAGCTTTTAATCTACAGAATAAGACCATCAGAGCTGAAATATTTATTACTATTATAATTATGGGAGATATATGGAGTAGGAGAAACATCCATTTGATTTAGAAGGAGAAAATATTAAAACTTAGGCACATTCAGGCTTTTTAACGAAATATAACGTAAAAAAGTTACGTTACGCAAAAGTGATACGTGTGGCTCCAGTTGGCTAATGAAACCTTTCATAATTTAAAAAAATAATTAGACATTTGTTAAATAAAGACATATTCACATGTATTATCAGAAACTATTACTAAAGCAGCCGTTATTGAGAAGGGATTTCAATGCTGCCTACTGGAAAACTCAACATTCATCATTCCTGTCTGTTTTCTGCAAACAAAACAATTAATCAGTGTAAAATGATCAGGCCCTTAACAGAAAGATCTGCAGCTTCAGTAACTTTTAGATGCATTTCTGCTCCAACACACCTGAATCAAAAAGTTTAATCGCCTCCCTGGCATGTGAGAAAGGTTTCCAAAGGACCAGAGAGTTTAAAGGGAAAACTGCACCAAAGAAAACCCATCACATTTCCTGAAAATCCTCCATTACGTCCAGGTAAATATATTAACACGGTAACACAGCAATACTTCACTGTACCAGCTTCAGGGCGCCCATCATGCTGACAGGCCCACCAACAGCAAGAAGTCCAAGGCTGCGCAGCGTCTATTATTTCTGAATGTAATAAAAAGCAAACAAATAAATGTGCCGCAGGCTGTTGTCAGAGGTGCTGTTTTCTCCCGTCAGACAAATGGAAAAAGCTGCTTCCATGTGCAAAGCCAGTGTGTGCCCTTCATAACGCACACTGATCCCAACAAGCAGGCGAAGCTCTGAATGATGGCGCTTTGAGGAGAGGAGAGGGAAAAACTGGAGCAAATCTGGTCAAGACAAAAAACTACATTCAGGTTTGTGACTCTGGATGCAAATGAGTTCAAGGTGTCTGCAAATGTTGCCAGGTTCTGTAAGGCCGGTTTAAAAAATCCCCCCAAAAAGAGCCCCGCTGCTTCAAACCTCCAGGATATGAATAAATAAAACCAGACCTGCTGCGCCGTCATTTACAGCCAGTGGCTAAATAAAAATGCATCTCAGGTATAATAAAGCATGTGGCGGCAATTTAAATAATTGAGCTCTTGTCTTGCTGCCTAAAATTACATCATAACTGAGTGTCAGTCTCTCAGTTATGACTGGCCCATTTCAGCAGCTCAGTCCAGTTTCCAGCAGCTCAGTCCAGATTCCAGCAGCTCAGTCCAGTTTCCAGCAGCTCAGTCCAGTTTCCAGC
>VMRN01000170.1:469144-495134 GCA_010277015.1 Poeciliopsis turrubarensis | reverse complement strand
GTCCAGTTTACAGCAGCTCAGTCCAGTTTACAGCAGCTCAGTCCAGTGACCTTTATTTTCTGTCGCTAAACTTTGGACAAGACCTTAAAGACTTTAGGTCATTTTGAAAAGCACCGTTATTCTGACTGTTTTTTCACTGTTTTTATAAATACTAATTTTCTTGTTTACTCACAACAGGGAGCCTTAAGATCTAAAATAATCCTCAAACTCCAGCCTACAGCATCCTGACTCCACCCAGATACTTTAATGATATAACAATAACATATTTATTTAGTCACTAATATAATTATTATTTACTCAGAAAGTTCACTTACTCACTTTTTATCGACTTATTACCTGTCATTTTCCTATTTAGCGGATATTTATTTGTATTTATTTGCATTCTTTATTTGTCTGCCTGCTAATTGCTAACTTGGTGATTAATCTAGATTTTTAGTATCGGTCCATCTAAAACTCCTGTTTTGTTGTTCAGCAGGTTGAGACTCGCTGTTATTTTCCAAATGACCTCTGAACCTTGTGAACTCTCTAACTGTGACGTCAGCAAAGTGTGTGACGGTTTAAACATGACTCAGATTGAGCTGATGACGCTTCGCTTTGGAAGATGGTGAATCATGAATCTGAAACAAGTTAACAGACTCTGCCCATTAGCAAAAAGAGAAACGTCTTTGCACTTTCACATTTCCAAATCGATAATACATGTGCAGGAAGAGTCGCTGAATCAATACCAACACAGATGGCATGAAAATAATACCCTGAAATGGTTCCGCAAGGCTGAGCGGAGCGGATCAGATCGCGCTCTGATCAAACACAAAAACTGACATTGTTAAGAAAATTGGAGAGCGGAGAGGCATCAACAAGTTATTCCAAAAACTTGCATTTATTCAGGGAGAGAAAATGTTCATTTGGTTCATAGAAAGAGAAAATCTGTGATGTTGTCTGGAACACAAAATAAGCCCATTAATCCACTTAATTTTCACATGAAGGCTTAAAGCTCGAGATGCATGAGCATCGCCAGCAGCTGGAGCCATCAGTCACCTGGGACGAGGCGAGTCGCTGCGCAGACACAGCCTGTCATGTTCCTCACATCTGACTGATGCACCAAGGCCAGAAATCACAAATCAGCGTGCGCAGAAGCAGCTTCACGCATCTCTGCACATTAACAGTTTGCAATCTCCTGTAATCCTGAGGCTTCTGGTGAAAGACGCGCCGTTGTTGTTCTGTTGTTAATCAGATTCTCGTTTTCACTGTGAGCAGATCCATGACGTCATGAAGCTGCTCAGGATGTTCAGCTGAACCATCAGAGGCGGCTTTATAAACCGTCACACAAACACGCTGTGTAGAATAATTACCCTGCTGCGTTTTTCAGTCACGAATTCACAAAATGAGGATCTAAAGTGACATTTTAACAAAGACTTTATTGGTTTTGTTAGTCCAATGTTTGATAAGTGTTCACAAAAGTTCAAACTTTTCACTTTCAATTAATTCTTCAATTTATCACATTTATATTTTATAGTTACAGAGGTTGTTTTTTATACCTAAAATGCAGATTTATTTACTTTCTTTCAGATTTCTATATATTTTACTTGCTCATTTTTTTTACTAGCTTATTTACTTAATTTCTACTTAATTTCATTAAGCATATTTACTTTTATTTAACATCTACTTATATTCTCAACTTACTGACACACTAAGTTACTAAATTACATAGTTAAATAATTGCTATAGTAACTTTTGTGGTCATATTTGATATTAACTTATTTGTCAAAAGGTTGACATACTTTATTGTGTACTAATGTACTTATTTTATTTACTTTTCAATTTTCTGCATTAATGCCCAAAATTATTTAAACTCCAGGTAGATTTTGTATAAACTGGCATTTTAATTTAATCACTAGAAGTAATGTTAATGTTAGAAGAAAATAAGAAACATAGAATAATATGAAATGTTGGACACAATAAAAACAAAAAATAACTTTTTACCCATTAGCACCTCTTTGTATGTTTACTTACTATTTATTAAGAGCTTCCTGCCTTATTTGATATTGTAAAACAACTTCTTGTTTGAATTAAAATCATTTAAACTTAAGAATCTGCTGCAGATGGCAGCTTGAATACAAGCATCATTCTGGTCTGAAGAGTCAAAACATAAAATCTGAGTGGATCCCTCAGCTGCAGTATAACCACTAGACCTGCTCTTACGCCGCTAGTGCCAATGATGCACGAAGCTTTAGCTCATGTTCTCTTGAAACTTTCATTATTTGAGTCATTTTAAATCAACACGAACCCAGCTAACCGAGTCGTGAAGTCTTTTGGTTTAGCAGACCATAAAAGACCTAAATTAACAAATCCACTTGTGGATTCCACTCAGCTCCGCTCCAGGTCTCCACAATTATTTACACTTCAGCACAGAGCAAAAGGGGATTAAATCTTCTAACCCTTACAAAGTCACATTTTGGCTGATCCACTTTCTTTCTCTTTTTTTCTTTTTTTTTTTTGACTTCACATTAAGTAATGCCAACAACGATTGGCAGTAGCGTTGCTTCTTGGTGGACCAGCAGATGGATGAAGATTGTAAATAATCATAATCCTTCCTGCTGGCAGGGAAGCCACTCGACTTCAGATGTGTCCTCTACGAACCGCTTATTTCCTCAAGCGAGGATGCTCGTTTCATCCGGGGTTGGGCCAAGTTTTGTTCAAAACACGGAAAGAAAAACAAACCTCTTTTTTTCCCCCCTCGCCTCCTCACAACCTTGCCTGCTTTCTTCCTCCCAAGAAAAAGAAAAAAACCCCAAGAAACATCTGTCTTCAAGGCGAGCCACGGTCTATCACCTACCCACAGCATGCGCCTATTAGACTTATCTTAGCCAGAGTTGCTCCTAATTTGGCAGCCTGAGAGCAATGGGTAGAGTGTTTTGAAAGTTATCAGAGCGAGGCCAGCTCTGTATTTGGCAGGCAGAAGGGCAGCGCCACCAGTGTCTGCCGGCCAGGTTGATTAATAAGCAGCAGCGAAGTGGCTGTGCTAACAGACCTGGAAGCTTCCAGGGCTGTAAATGAATGACACATTAACTCAGAGTTACACGGAAAATGTGTTGACGCTTTCCCCGCTCGTCCCTCGCGCTCACACGCCTCCTCTTTGTCAACTATTTCAGCTGCTGCATGTTTGAATGGCAGCTTTTTAACTGTCCACAGACGTGACAGAGGAGGGACGGGTCCGCCAGGCGTGGCAACAACAAAACAAAACAAAAAAAAAGAAGGACAGAGGTAAATTAAGCTGTTAAATGTGTAATTTAATGACATTGATTTCCTTTATCTGCTCTTTGCTTACATGAGACGGTTCTGGCAGCAACCGGAGCGATGCCGCGCGAGATAAAAATAATGCATTTTAATGCCTTGTTCAAGCGTAGGAAAATAAATTACAGGGGAGATTTTACATGTTGGCGGATGACTGGCAGCTGCAGAGGAGCAGAGCAATAATAATGATAACCCCAGAAATTATGTCCCGAATGCTACTTCCTCATTAAAGCTGTTATTCTGTCCATTTATGCACACTAATGGTAAATCGTCAAAATGTCAGTAAAGCTAAAAAAAGAAAGAAAAAAGGCCCAACATCCAGTTGAGAAACAGGAGGAAGTTTTATGTAGAGTTTTCAAGATGCTACTAAAGTAATAATAAACAGTTTGCAGGAGATGATGGTTCAGTTAAAGGAGGTTTTATATGATCAAAAAAATTTACAAGATTTGTTTAAAATGGGATTCGGGAAAATAGATTTAAAGAGAAAGAAGCTCCTTGATTGGTTCCTCCAAGGTCTTAATTGATGCTTTAGATGGGAAAGACGACAGAACTGAACTCGTCAAAATAATAAATCATGACGTCTGCCAGAGCCTTTCATCCATAGACCCTAAACTGGTTTTCACATTTTCTTTCTTCTCATAAGCAGTGAGTTCAGCATTTGGTCATAATAGGAGTCCCTCAAGGTTTAGTTTCAGGCCCATCACTTTCTACAGCTTGGAAGATATTATGTCAAATGCGACATTTAGTCACACTTATTTCACTTCAAACTGATACTAATCGATGTAAAACATTAACCCTTTCATGCAAGAATTATGATCCTTTACGTCTGGATTTTTTTTTTTTTCCCAGTGTTTTTCATTTTCTCAAAAGATAAAAAATCAATTTTCTTTTAGGTGATCAGTTGTAATTTTATCCAAAAACAAAGTTGGTATTTGGTCTTTAGGGGTCACTTAATGTTACCTGCAAACGTTTCTACAACAGAAGGAGGTTCTGGATATTCCTGAGTTACTTTTTATTCTGTCTGCCATATTGGATTTAGCAAAACATTTCTTGCACTTGCAGTGGATGGCCAGTAGTTGGCAGTGTATCGTATGATGCACTTGTGTCTCTGTGCATTTATAACATAAAAAACCAGAAGAAAAATGGCTTTTAGAAAGCTGTCCACTGCAGTGTTGTTTGAAACCTAAAAGGAAAAACTCTCCTAGCTCAGCTCTTCTTGTTCCTTTATTTTTGGATCTGCTCTGTTTCCTCAAACTTCCAGTCAGTCATGTCTGATGATGGCTTGTACTGGTTCAGGTTCTGGTTTTGCTGGAGGTTTCTTCTTGTTAAAGGGGAGTTTTTTCTCTCCCGTGTCGCTACATGGTTGGTCAGTATGAGGGATCGATGTAAATCACCACAACCTGCCGAGTTTCTTAAAATAGAAATTCATTAAACTGATTAAATTATGAAGTGAGCGTATGTGTGATTTCATTAAAACAACTGCAAAGTGCTTTAGGATATTTATTGTGAGTTGACGCTACATATAAACTGAAAGTGTTTTAATTAAATCTGAGTTGGTTTAAATATCGTTGCATTTTAATTGTTGAAAACATTTTGAGTCTCACATTAATCTTTAACAAACAACTTCAAATAAAAACCTTTCCTTTAATATAAACAGATTCTGTTTTTTGGGGGGTTAAACTGTAAAAATATCTTCTTACCTTATTAATTATTAGTTTATTAAACTGCAGGAAGAATCACAGGTTATTCCTGATTTATTTCCTCATTTCTAACCTTCGTTTGATGTTCGTTGGTAATTTCCTGAATACATGATATTGGACACGACTTTTTAAACACTGTTTTTTTTTTTCAGTTTGTTTGTTGAACCAAATCGCTGCTGAAAACGAGTCACTGAGAGATTTACCTGTATGAATAATCAAAGTAAAATACTGTCTACTTTGTTTTCTCTGGCAGTTTTGGAGCAGTAGGAGCTTCCCTGCTGAGCAGCCAACGTTGCATCGATACAGGATTCGTTGTCCTGCTGTATGGATTCCTTTGAACCGATTTCCATTTCAAGTTACCCTCCAGATCCATCGCCGTTGTTCTGGGATTGATTTGCACTTTTGAACCGAGACGCCTTCACTTTTAGGAAATGGATCATGTTGTCTTTCTGAACAACTTGATCCCAGTTCGACACACAGACGCCGTTAGGAATATATTTGTGTTGCTGAAGCAAAATGCAGAGCATGAACCTTTTCCAAGGTCCAGGTAGTTTTTTATATTTGATTTTTAAACAATGCAAAACTTTAACTTAGAGGTTTAAACTAGAGGTTTAAATGATAAGCGATAAAATTATAGGGAAGTCATTTCAACAGCAGAAGAAAAGGCAAACTGTGTTCAAGAACTTCAGAATAGAAATTTAAAAAATGCTTTTTGATCCCAAAGGAAAATTATGTTTTAACTCGTCAATTCAAAATTCTTCAAATAGTTAAATAGTTGACAAGTTTTGCTGACTATTCTTTAAATTTAAACCTGGAAAAACCGTAACTATAAGGGATGATTGGCTCATATGGACTGGCAACAGCGAGAAAAAACAAATAATGTCCAGACATCTGGGTGAAAAGATGGACCCAAACCTTCAGAGCCACATAAAGACGGTTACAAAGTCGACCTTCTATCACCTGGAGAACGTTTCCAGGATCAGAGGACTAATAATCTAAAGAAACTCATCCATGTGTTTATCTTTAGTCGCACTGATTATTAGAGCAGCGTCTCCAGCTGCAGCTGATCCAAAACGCTGCAGCTGCTGTTCTGACTAAAACCAGGAAGTTAGAGCTCATCAATCCAGTTTTGAAGTCCCTACAGTGGCTCAACTGCAAAATGTGTTTCTCATCCTGTCACTGATGCTCCTCATCCTGTCACTGATGCTCCTCATCCTGTCACTGATGCTCCCACCGCCTTACAGTGGAAACTCATTTCAGCTTCTTGTGTCTGGGATCTCGTTCTTCCAGCCCGAATCCGAACTCCATGATCGTCGTTGAGTGTTGATACATCGACTGAGCGTTTCCTTTCAGCTCGGCTCTTCCTCCGCAGCAGACCAGAGCCGCCTTCATTTCTGTGGATCATTTCTAATCCCTCCACTCATCTCTCGCTCCGGTCTACCATCACCTGTGAACAAGTCATCAAGTTCCTTAAACTCCTCCACATTTTGGCCGCCTCCTTCTAACCCGCAAAATACGTCAGCTTTTTCTCAGTTAATTTCTAAAGGAGAAACATTTTGTGAGACAGTCATAAGCCTGACGCATTAAATCAACCAATTTCACAATAAATTAAAACGAGCTCGAAAATTTTCCATTTTTTTCTACCAAAAACTGGAAGACAAAAGACTCCAGTCTGGTGTTTTGGTTTCTGTTTCAAAGGAAAATTCCTAATTAATTTTATTTCTGTTCTTTTTGTTCGTTTTTGATATTTAAAATGTCTTCCAGTTCTAGTGTTCGTTAGAATTTAAAGTTCATTGACGAGTTTTTGCATTACTACGCCATTGCTATTATATAACTTGAAAATAGCCGCAAAATAACCATTTTGTCGTCCAGAAGAATTTGTTATTGTGACGGCTTACTCAGTAATTATTTCATTTACTTATCTGAGTGGAGCAGACGATGCTCTGCTGTCACATGCCTCCCAATATTTGATCCAGTTTCTGCTCACCCACTGATACTCCAGGTTTTTTTTTATTTTTTATTTCTCACCTCCCGCTGACACGGTCCTCTGTGCGCGGCCATGTTTGTGAGTCGGTGGCAGCATTACCATAAGCTACAGGTGTAAACAGTGGTGGGTCTCTGTTGAAGCATTTGCTCGGAAACTAAAAGGGAGAACGCTGTGGGTAGGTGGGCTCAGGCGCTGCAGGAGGGCGAAAACACACACAAGCACACGCAGATGTGGAATGACGCCTCACGCATGCACATCTTCGCATGTTTCTGTTTTTGTCATTTGTGTTTGGGCCGATGAAACCTGATCCGAGCTGCTCAGTCCACCCTCTGACCTTGAGTGGACGCCGCAGAGAGTGTTTGACATTAGCTTCCTTGCCTGCCACGGCGAAGCCACGTCAACTCATCCTCGTGTGTCGTCAAGCGCACGGTTGCCTGGAAACTGGCCACAGGTAGAGCATCGTCGGGGAGGAAGACGAGGACGACTACGAGGCCCGTCGGCCTTTTCCCTGCTTCCTGCGTCGTCCTCGTCTTCAGGAGCCTCATACGTCTCAGACTCAGAGCCGTTATTTATATCAGAGGCTCAGATGTTTTTCTGTGAGCGTGTCTGCCACGTCGTCCGTCAGCCAGCTGCTGGGGACTCCGATACCGTCGAGGAAATGAGGCATGAATACGCTGCTTTTCATGGATTTAAATTTAAATCAGCAGAATAAAACCTTTACTGCAAATGGACGGAAAACTAAAAGCTCAACAGGTTTTCAATGAGACTTTTCAACCTTTTCTAAGACGGCATGCCATGTCCTTAAACAATTCAAACGTGTCTAGAATAGTGGGTTTATCGACCTACTGGGCTCTTTTGATACGCTTTATTTAACAGCTGACACATTCATGGAGAGCTTCAGTATTAGTTTTTGAAAGTAAATTAATCTACTGATTGTTTAAAAATATCTAACCTTTAATTTGAGTGTAAGTGCTATGTGGTGCTTCCAACAAATCGCTTGCTGCAAAGTTTGTTCTGGATGTCAAGAAAGTGAAACTCATCAAATTTCATCAAAAGCAAACAAGTTATGGTGATTTGCTTCGTAAATAAATTGCATACCATGCAGAAAACCTGGCTACAAATGAACCATCGAGTGGATTCGGCTGGAGAATAAAGTTTGTTGATTTATGTTTAATGAATGCAAAACAATCTGAGTTTACCCAAACCGAGGCACTTTTGAAGCTGCATTAAGATTCAGGCAGTTTTAGGATTTTCCAGCACCTGTGTGAACCCGGAGACTTAAAAACCTTTTTTTTTTTCCCTTTCACCGGTTTAGGCAGCACTTTTTTTTTTTTAATCTCTCTTCCTTTCTGTTTCTGCTCTCTTTTTTTATTCATCGTCTTAGCTTCTTTTTTCCCCCTCTCTCTTTCAAACACCAGCACAATCCTCTCCAACTCGTTTCATGCTCTACTTCCTCTCTTCTCTCCACTTTCAAAGCCCAGATAGCCTGTGACTGCTGCGCTTTGTAGAAAAACAGCCAAAACTGCATCCAGCTCCAAGATCAGAACACAACTAAATCAGATCCGTGTAAAAAGAAATAGTTGCTGCATGTAGTTCCTGGGCTTGTTTGGAGCATTTCTGCTCCTTATCCTCCACTGGTTTCTGCTGTAACTGATTTATGCAACACTTTAAATGAAATCTCCTGGGATTACAGATAAATGAATCCAAATAGAATAAAACAAACAGTTCTTCCTTCCTGTTTACGTTTTCCTCTGCATCTCACAGATTTTATGCCCTGGATACCTCGGCTGGGTTTTTGCACTTTGTCACATCTTTTATACATACATACACATATAAAAAAAAATAAGAGCCCCACTGCACTGAATCCCAATGAAACCCTCATAGTTATTCCATCAAATATTGATTTCTGAACTCTTCCTGAGTTAAAACATTCGTATTGTTGTTTCTGAATGAATGTGAACTTGTTTTCTTTGCATTATTTGAGGTGTGAAAAAAAATATAATTTTTGTTATTTTGACCATTTCTCATTTTCTGCAAATAAATATTAATTTTTTTTTATTGGAATTTCGGAGACACACTGTCAGTAGTTTATGGAATAAAAGAAAAATGTTCATTTCACTCAAACGTAAACCTACAAAAAGTCAAATCAGACAAACCGATCAATTTAAAATCAATTTAAGAGGTTTCTTAATTTTTTTCAGAGCTTTATATATATTATATTATTAAAACCAAGGAAAACGTCAGAGAGACACAGAGAAGGAAGAGCGAAACTGGAACCAGACAAACAGAACCGGGATGCTCTGTTTGTCTGTTTTTATGGGGTTTTTTTCACTAATGTAACGTACCACACCAGGATTCTCGTACTCTGATGTAAAATACATTTCTATAATATTAAAAAAGAAAAGAAAAGTAGAGGAAGCACAATTAGAAAAGCAAAAGCGAGGCAGAAAGTGATGCAGCGATACCGAGGCGAAGAGGACAGACTGAATACGAATCTCAGACATTAACCAGCAGGCTTGGAGCTGTTGATGTTTGTGCTTTTGGTCAGCGCAGAGACGGAGACTCGGCCGCTCCCCGAGGCTGCAAGTCAATCTACGCTCCTCCTCCACCCACCAAGATGGATGGCCGGCAGTGTCGGCTAATCACGTGCTCCACTGGCCAGGACACAAACACCTGAGGCCAGTGGAGGCATGTGCCTGTCACATCGGCTCTGCAGAACCTCCCTGAGGACACCTGGGAAACATTCTGCAGAGCAAAACCATTTACCCCATGGCTCTGGAGCTCATTGTGCAGCCAAATTCATGACTCTGTGAGGGCAATAATGAACAACAAATGCTGTCTTTGACACAAGTAATGGAAGCTGCATCACAAGATGCTTTACTCAACTAAAACCACTGTGAGGCCTTAGAGGCTGTGCAGTTGTTTCTTCAGCTGCAAAGCTGCCATAAAATGGCACAAATTGAAATTACAAACATGAAATTGTTTAACAGAAACGCGGCACTTTTGAAAAAAAAACTCATGTTTTTAGATGAAACGTTTTTGTGTTGTGACTTTTATCTGAATGTGTGTCTGAAAAACTGGAATAAATTTGTGTATAATGCCGCAGCATTATTGACTTAATCTTGTGAAACTCAAAAACATGGTGGAGAAGTTCACAGTTAGAAAACAGCCAGATCTTTGTTGCTGCAGTGACAGAGACATTTATCAGAGGTTCTTTAATAATCTTTGCAGGGAGTTTTTAACTGTAATGTATTGTTCTTGTACTATGACAGCATAAATACATATAAATGTGACTATATAAGTATAATTTCAGCCAGATATTTATTTAAAGTGTTTTAGAGTCTATTAAGTGAGCAAACGGAGCATCGTTCCTCATTCTATTAAATCAGCTGCAGCTGTTTTTCATTGAATCAAAGTAAAGCTGCTGATATCACAGTGAGAGAAGAGACAGACGATTTAGCAAACACCAGATTCAGGTCAGATATGAGGTCCAGCCAAACCCATTACATTGAGTTTTAAATGTATTTTTTCTGTTACGTTCGCTGAGATGTTTCTGTATCGTGTCTGCAGAGTATGAAAGTCATAAATATCAGCCAAAGGCAGCAGTTCGTCTTTTCTGCAGAAGCTCCTGTGCTGCCCAAAGTGGATTATTGCAGCACCAGATGTTCTCCTTAAGTACGTCGCCAAGAGACACATTTGCATGATTGTCTAGTGATTGGTTTGGAAAATTTGGAATTAGCAGCGGCCTTCCACTTTATCATTTTTGACCTATCAGCTGACAGCCTTAATGGACTTTCAAAGTACAAGAGCTTTAAAAAGCAGGAGAAAAAAAATATGTATTATAATTCTCTTTTGACAAAAGTTTAGAGAAGGGACTAAAGAGGAAATAAATGTCTTTTTGTCTGTATTATGTATTTTAACTGCTACCTGATGCAGGTTGCAACCACCATCGCAGCAGGGCGTCGACTTTGGAAAATATTATTTACATTTGAAACCAGGTATTTTCATACGCCTAATTAAAATATATATATATTTTTTATCACCGTCTGATGTTAAATCAGACTAAACTTTTACAGAATTACCTAAATTATTTCCATCCATCCATTATCTTACACATTTACCCTCAGTGGGGTCGCCAGGGATAAAAATAATTTCTATTTGTTAAATTAAAAACAAAAAAAAACTAAACAGTGAGCACTTTTTTAAAAATCTTATTCTAGAATATTTGCTATTCCCAATGGCTCAATCTCTGTCATTGAAATAAAAGGTTGTCTTACATCTTATACATTAAACAACGTCACTAAAATTGGATGATTTTTGCTGAATTAGTATTTTGCAGAGAGCAGAAGTTGCGCCTCCTTTAAAACGACTAGATTACGTCGCCTCGTCTCGGTCAAATCTGGTATTTTGTGCATTTCTCTGCGGAGACTCGTTCTATATGACTCTCCGCAGAATGAAACGGGAACTCCAGAAGAATTTAATTTCCAGACAAATGCGCCCGCGGTTCCACAAACACTCTTCAAACTCAAACTCTTATCTCTTCCTCTCGCAATCTCAGAAAAAATATTAGGCTTATAAGTGATTTATCAGTGCGGAATGCTTTCAGGAGAAGCTCATGCACTTCGCCCTTCCCTACTTGTTCATCTTCCTCTCATCCATGTCCATCCGTCCCTTATTTCAGCCTGCCAGAAGTTGAAGTTATTAGTCTCCTAATTGCCTCTCAGAAACACTAATTTACCCCCAGAATCCAATCGCTCTCTGATTGTAATGGGAAAATTATGATAGGCCGAATTAAAGAGAGAATATGGGACTGGATATTGCGAGGAAAGACAGAGGGGCAGAAAATATGTAAGGAGAAATACTTGATGGAGAAGGAAACAGATCAGAGTTAGCTTTATCTTTGATTTACCACTAGATATGCATATGTTACGCATTACTGATGAAACAACAGATACGTCAAGCCTGGAGAGGGAATGCAAGCAGATTGATTGAGGTTATCTAATCACAACTTGTAATTAAAGAGAATTTATTCACTCAAAGTTGTTAAAAGTGGCCATTGGCATGGTTTATTCTCACTTACACACAACCTGCAGAGGCACTAACACACACCCAACATGCGTTATCTGATGGTTTGGGGTTCAACGCTGCCACACACACACACCTGAAGGTATGGATTTCACATGAAGTAATACAAATTTCTTATCAGACAATTATTCAAATCATAGCGTGTGTGTGTGTTTGTGTCTGAGAGACAGAGATTGGAGAAATGATAACAACAGAGTGTGTTTCGACGACGTCGACGACGGGCACAGAGGGGGGAAGATTACGACTCGTAATAGCCGCTCAGAGGAAATCAATCACGTTCTAATGACAGTGTCCGTGTTCGGAAAGTCGAATGGCAGAAATTAGAGGTGAGGGTGCGGCTGGGGAGTGTGTAATGAAAAAGTCTGCCAGCGAGACATTGTATTTATGTCTTCAGCTGTGATTCATGTGAAGTCTGACGTCATTAGGAATTATAAACACAATCAGTTCACACACACCCGACTCGCAATCTGCACATTGATCTCGCTCGCTCCAAAGTGTTAACAGCAGGTGCTGCTTCAAGCTCCGTCGCTTCTCCTCTCCTTTCTGCCCCCCACCCACCTCGCTCTCATGGCCTCTATCACTCGACTCCCGCCTTCCCTGTCTCAAGATAAGCCAATCCTGAGCACATCTTGACCGCACTAGAAGGGAAAAAACACAAGAAGCCAGGGTGGAGGTGCTGCCAAAAGCAGGGTGGGCAGTCAGGCGGAGGAAGGATGGAAGCGAGACAAAAATGAGATAACAATGGGGAGGTGTGAGTACAGTGTGGGTTATTTCAGGGGGTGGGTGGAAATACTGGGTACTCCTCTTGACAAAAGGCTGTGTGTTCTCATTGTTCTGCTGGCAGGAATACCACGGCGTCTGTGGAAGGACTGATAAGACGACTCCATTAAATAATAACCTTTTTTTGACCAGAACTGTAGGTGGTGTGAGGGGTCTTTACCTCTTTGTGAATGACAGAGGGAAAATGCTATCATAATATCCCGGGCTCTTTCAGGAAGTTTGCACCAATATAGTGAGTGTTTACGTTTCCATTAGCACGCAGGAAGGATTAGGTGTTGTGTGGATGGCATGTTGGAGCTGATAACATGTCTTGACTGGCATGTTCTGTTGGATTAGAGTGCATTAAACCTGTTCAGAAAACCACCGCCGGTCCTGCGAGGCTTCGATAGCGATAACTCAACATACTTGTACTGAAACGGGCTAAAATTACAAAAACATCTCAGTGAGTGGTGGATTACATATTTATTTCCTGTGTTGGGAGTCATTTCCAGTGCTGTAGCACTTATTAAAGGTGTGATCCTGCAGCTGGAGAGGTCAGGTGGTTATGCAGCATCAGGCTGTTAAATTTGGCCTGCACCACGATGGATTTCAGCTGCAGATAAACACATTGATGGAGAGGCTAATGATGCCGCCGCCATCTGCTGCCGATGTAGCAACATCCGTTAATATTCCTCCTTAATCCACAGCAGGTTGGGATGAAATGCTTCCTGTGTTGAGGCCAAACACCCGGATGAAGAGCGATCGCTTGGTGCGTAACGGGGAAACCGTGGCGGAGTTTTGATGAAATTGCACAATGGAAGTTGGAAAACTACAGCGGAGGCCATCGGCAAAGGAATTAGGAGGTTAAAACTCCCAAACATCTTATTCAGAGTTTGGTAGTAACTGGTTACGTTTTGGAATATTTTACTTCTAAGAGTACTTTTACTACATTGTACTTTTTGAAGTATTGCTACTGTTATTCGAGTCAAATTTCTGGATTTTCTACTCGCTGAATGAAGAACAAAACTTCAGCAGACACAGACACACACCTGCAGTTTTTGCTAAAGTTTCATATTGAAAGAAATTATTTTTGGAAAAATATTTATTTTGTAATTCATTTTGCTCATTTTCATTTATTTTGGTCCTTAAATTAAATGAATAAAATTCTCTCAGGTGAAATGTATAAATATTGTGGGATTTTTATGAAGAAAAACATTATTCAGATATTTGAGAATTATTAAGTTATAGTCAATCTCCTTGGCAACAAGTCTATCAACCCAGTGATGTGTAGATTAACTTAAAAATGTTCTGGAATTTGCATTAGTAAAGGAATTTTCTTTAGAGGATAGGGCACCAATTGCCTCCCGCCCAGAGGCCCACTTCCTTGTAAATCCGGCCCTGGCTGTATCAACTAGTTTGTCCCTTGCTGTTAAAAAAGAAAAAAAAAACATTTCCAAATACTCAACCAGAGTGAGAGAAGTGTCAGAATCGCTCCGTCAGAGTGTGAAAACAGTCAAAAAGAAGAAGTTCAATGCTATTTACAAAGTAAACAATGATTAGCTTCGCAGCAACCTGCTGTGAGAAGTGACGTCTGTTTATCTAAAACTTGTGAAACAGCAGAAAAGTCTACTTTGCACACATAGCTAAAATAAAGATAAATTTAGAAAACTATTATACTTAAGTACATAAATACCAAAAACAAAAACAAAGTGTTTGTTTGTGATTGGTAGTAAAAGTGTCTCCAAGAGGAAGTTGGGTTTCTGACCACTCTTTGGTCAGATCATTTGTTATTTTAAAAACTGAAGTCGTTTTAATACGACCAACCAGGCAGAGAGCATGTCGACCAGAGAAGCAGCATCCCGACTGCGGACGAGTTGTGGCTTTATCAACCTCAGCAGGGTCACGAGGAGGTCAGGTGTGTGCATCAGCAGATGTGTGTGACTGTATTTTCCACAGTCGATAAATCTCTGAACCACACAGCGGAGAGTTTTACATTTAATCTTTAGCATAATTTTATGGACCCATCTTAAACGTTTCCATTTTTGGCTCCTTTCAGCGGCTCCTGGAATAAATTCCAGGGAAAGCTTTTAACCTTTTAACCTACAACATTTATCCCACGCTGATGTCACTGCACAAGAACTATGAATTTCTTTTAGTGCTTGAACTCCTGCCTTGGAATATGCAACATCTGCAGTTGGTGTAAAATGTACCTATATTTTTAATTGAACAAGATTTTGTTTTTCTTTCGTCATCGTTGCTGTTTAAATTTGCCAAGAATTAATAGAGACATCTGAACAGGAATACACAACTATATTATTAACATAAAGTGTAGCTGATTTATGTGTATATGTTTTGTGTATTTTAACAAAATTCTTCTGGTGTGGATGGATAAATGGATCAAAAGTCTGAGATACTAAAAATCTGAATAAATATGGATCTTGAACAGGTTAGAATAAATCCATGGTCTGTACAAAACATATTCATTACATTTTTTGCACAAAATCATTCTTATCACTTTGAAAAGCAAAAGTAGAGCCTCCTGCACAACAAAGAAGAATACAACAAGTGTTTTCTGGATGGTAAGTCACGAACAAAACTCTTGTGTTTTCCAGCAGCCATTGTACAACGCATTCATCAGTAAAACCAGCTGCATACGCCTGCTGGAGCACCGCTTGGGTAGAAACAGCTCATTTTCCAGATGCTAAAAACTTACTTAATGAATTGTTTAGAATCAGTAGAGACCCAAACTACAACATGCAATAAGTGAATCCCCTTTGAAGCATCATTTTAGGACTCGTCCCTTCTGAAATGAAACATTATGAAGCTCATCATCATCGTTTCCTCCTAATCAACATGATAACAGAAGCAAAGATGCTCAAACTTCTGCTGAAAAGAATTTGAATTTAAAGACTCAGAGAGTGACATCAGGTTTTCATCTGTGCAAGGACGTCGAAGTGAGAAAAATAACCAAAAAACATAAGAAAAATGAAAAACGTAGTTCTTTTATGTTTAGGCCAAGTCCACTGCGTGTTTTTCGTCTATTGATTTTATAGAAACAATTCTTATTTTGTATGTATTACAGAAAAAGAATATTCTAGGGAATGGGGAAAAATGAAGAACCGACTGACAACCACAGAAATAAAAACGACAGAAGTTGCCTTTGATTGATATTAACTGGAACATAATTCATTTAGTCTCTATTCCAAGGTTTCATTACTTCCCTTTAATATTCCACTGCAATGCAATGTTTCTCATTTGTCTCGCGCTTTAATCATACAAAGTACTGTAAATTGGCTTGTTGCTGAAATGTGCTATACAAACAAATAAATACTGTCTATCCTGAATTTACTGCGCACATAAAACTGCAGCGACATTCAGTTTTGCTGCTGGTGTTGGAGCTTACGGTCCACATGAACCCGTCTTTGGACGGATCATGTCGGCCCTTCTGAGGATCGGTTTGCTCTCCAAACTTACAATGTTGACTTGCAAGCAGCCATCTGGGGAGAAACTCACTCTTAACACCAGATCTTTTCATGCTGGCAGCTGAATTGCTGATCCTGGAACCAAAAAAACAAAATCTTACTCCATGAAACTTCTAGAGTTTCATAGAGAAAAATCTAGATAGGAAAAAAAACTCCTGCTGTTTGTTTTAATATTAATTTCCAGAGTTGGGTAGTAATTAGTTACTCTAGTAACTTTTTTACTTTTAGGAGCATTTTTACTACTATGTACTTTTTTCTTTTATAAATATGAAGTATTTCTATCTGGATTTTCTACCCACTGCTTGAAGAACAAAATGTTTTAACCAAAACTTCATCAGAAACAGACGCAGAGCTTCAGTTTTTGTTAAAGTTTCTTAAGTTTTCTATTAACAGAAACTGATTAGGAAAAAAATTGTTTGCCTGATTTTGTTAGTTTTTTATATTTTGCTCCATCTGAGGACGTAATTTTTAAATATTAAATGATAATTCGATTTGTTATTCAGTACCTCGGTAAATTTTTTTACTTAACACTTTTGTTTAAAAATCCTACTTGAAGATGTGATCATAGTTTCCAATGGCAACACAGGTAACAAGATGAGACGTCAAAGCAGGTTTTGTAGGTTAAATCATTTCTACTAAAACATCTGTTTACATCTGTGTTGATGCAAAGCAATCTACAGAAATCTGAATAGATCAGAGAAAGATCAAAGCATCTGATGGCAGACATTTTGAGGGCGGTGTGGAAAACCAAACAGCCTCTTTTATCAAGACGCTGCAGCATCTGTATTGGTCTGGCTTTGCTTTATCGATATAATCCCACCACTGAACTGGCTCTGGATGTCTGACTATTTCCATAATGTGTCTGGATGAAAAGATTTACTTCTTCTTCCTCTATTAAGACGGGAAAATAGGTGAATAAAACACAGCTGGAGTGTTTACAAAAGCTCTCACGTATCCCTCAATAAGATAAATGATCTTTTGTTTAGGGTGAGACGGAGCATTAGCCAGATAACTAAAGTGACACGAGCTTCTTGATGTGCTAATTGCTTTCATCGCCTCAATTTGTCCAAGTCTTCCTATCTCCAGATCTGCCAGAACAGGCCTGTGGGAAGTGAGAGGGCTCTTAGGTGCCTAAATGACAAAAATGCAGAAAAACACGAACGGCCCGAGGAAGTGAGTGAGACAGAGACAGAGACCAGGAGACAAGACGCAGGAACAAGCCGAGTTAAATCAGGAGAATGTGGGCTAATGAGAGGACCTGCCAGGAGAGGGAAAAAGGCTTTCTGAGTTATTGAGTTTACAAGTGGGAGCACAGCAATGTCTCATTAGGAGAGGTTTCATCAAGTTCACAAAGAACAAGAAGCACAGAACGAGACGGGCCGGCGCCGAAAACACCGGCAACCTTGCAATCACCGAAGATTAGAGAGACCATTCAGGAAACACTTCTGCAGACGCCGAGCACACGGCTCACCCTTCAAATCATTACAGGTTGCACAGCCACTCTTGGGACTGCAGGAATAATTAATCTCAAGCTTGTTTCACTTTGCGGTGTAAGATTTTGACTTTTTAGAGCTGAATAATAACAATCTTCTCTAAAGTTGGCGAAAGATGGAAGTCCTGCAAGTCTGCAGGTCCAAATGATCTGATTTATGTGGTTTCTGTCTTTATTTTTACATGTTTGGTCATTTATTACGGTGATTTCACTGGTTAGAATGGAGAAAAAATGACAACCCTTCTGTTAAGTCTGATATTTCATCTGAAGAGAGATTTTTGTGGTAATTTGCTCATTTCTTCCCAATTATTTTGCTGTTGAGAGATTTTAATTTTACATAGAAACACAAACAATGTTTCTGAAAAACATTTCCATTCAAAATGGACGCCACTGACTGAAAGAAATGAGATTTAAATTCACTAAACCGATCACTTTAACTGTATTTAATCATAATCTCAATTTCACTTATATTTATTGATGCTCTTGTGGCACAAAATGGTGAAAGTAGTAAAAATAAAATTTCCAGTGATGTCAGGTTTGTTAATATTGATTAAAATTTATTGAAACAACAATAAATCTAATTTCTTATCATAAAAAAATCACAATAAATGATACATGATGCAATAAATGACCACCCTAATACAATATGTTTTAAAATATTACAAAATTACCAAGAAAAACAATATTATTTTAAAGAATTACTATTCCCTTATATCATTTCATTTCACATGTTTCACATATTTCAACATAAATATGTGATCCCAAAATTTGAACATGGAAAACAAGAACAAAATATACATTATTGAAACGTCAACTAGATGTAAATTTGTGAATTTTTCTGGAAGTCAATTCTTAAAACTGAACCTTTTTATCATTTCAGCTGCCATCTTGCTGCTTTCGCACCGAGTGAGTAACGTGGAGTGACAGAAACAACGGGAAAGAAATGAAGAGAGTAGAAGTGAGAGGAAGGTCAAGCAACATGCCAGTCAGCACTGGAAAGACTTTATTAATTCATCACTGTATTTTCTGCAATGAACTGTCTGGTGAGGACAAGGGCCAAACAAACTCCACTCTCTGAGCGATATTATTAACATTACTAATAATGTGGGATAATTATAGCTCCCTGCAACGCGGAGTTCCTCCTCTCCCCAGTTCTTACTGGTGGAAACCCGGATTAATAAATGGAAAATTAAGAAGCGCTGCTTCTGCAGGCGGCGGCAGCAGCTCAGGAATTCGCCGGGTCGACGCGGCCCGGCCGGATCGGCAGCAGCGCCGGCGACGCCGCTGTTCATCCGGGGCCTGATTCATAATTAATGGAGGTTATAATTGCGAAGCGAGAGCATGAGCGACAGACAGCGAGCAAGAAGGAGAGAGAGAGAGAGAGAGAGAAAAAGAGCAATCATATAGATTGAAAACACACGTGCACACGTCTGTGTGCAGCTGACATTTTACACGGCTTCCATTCAGCCATCCCTCTATTTCTCATGTCATTAACATTTACACACACATGCACACAAACATGCACACCGAATGGCTAATGAAATCAGTGTCCTCTGCTTGCTGGTTTGAAGGTCTCACACAACGAGGAAGGAGGTCAGGCGCCAACTTCCTGTATTAAAGGAAAGTTTCACAGAAAATGAAATTGACAAATTCCTCTTTGAGAAATGACACTGAACACATTAATAATGTGACAATGTAAACTGTTGGTTCAGTTTAAAGACGTACCGGGCTTTACTTCCTCTTTAGAGTCATTAGCAGACCTGTGATCCGTACGGAGCGACTGATACCGAAAAGGGGGATTGGAGTTTATTACAAGCCATTAGCTGTTACCATGGTAAGATCCATTCTTCCCTGGTTCCACCGGCAGAAAAGGTCAGGAAATAAATATTCCTAATATATTCGAACCGGAGAGTGTGACCCCATTCCTCTGAAGACACATTGTGTTAAAATGTCAAGATTTGAAACACGCAATATGGACGAGGCTGTGAGACTGAATTGCCTCAAATTCATGTAATCAGTTTGTTGCAAAGTAACAGATAATCAGTTTTAGTTCAGGACTAACCTGCCAATGGAAACTCTTATCTCCCAAGCTGCTCCTTCTTACCTGTCCATACATGATGACATGTATAAACACTTTATCACAGAACAAAGTGATGAGTGTTTCTCGCGATATCATGTAAGTTTGTGTGTTTGTTGTTTTGCATATTTATTTTTGTTGATTTACTGCGTGTTGGTGTGACAGAACCAAAAGTCCTGAAATCATTTGGATCTTTTTTCTCTTCTTCCATAATTAACAACTGAATGAAAAGTGAAATAGACAGAAAATAGGTCAGACTTCCCTGTCGTCCCGCTTGCTGAATTGAGGGAATCTTGATGAGTGCAGACCGAGCGTCTGCATAGCATACCATGAGATTAATTTACATGAATATGGGATGGCTTTTGCTTTTGATTTAACACAAAAAGACAACATTAAGTCAGTTTTAGGTAATAATCAGTCAGCAAATAGATAAATGGAGCATCCAAGTCCCATAGTTTTAGTTTTCTTTTTCATTTTCAAGTAATTTATCACCAGAGAGCTTTGACTGCAAAACATGATAAAACAAGAAATGTTTAATCATCGCCACTGGAAAAGGTGTCTAGTGGGAACAGAGAATCTTTTTTTTTTCTATTCTCATCTGAAAGTTGCTCAGTTTTCTCTTAGAAACTCATAAAGAAGCTTCTTTTCGAGGACAAAACTTCATTCATGTTTAAGAGCGGATCGCTCAGCTTTCTGCATCGTTATTTATAACGAATGCTATTGCGGAGAAACAACGAGAAGAGAAGCACTTCTCCTTGATTTCACTTTCTTTCTTCTCAATAAAAGTAAAGCGGAATACTATCAGCTGGTGAAATTTCCACCGTTTGTCATCAACATTGAGAAGAGGTAACGGCGAAAAACAAACACAGCAGACAGAGGCTGCAGGATGCTGATTTCCTTCGTGTTGCTGCCTTCGCAGCCTGGCTGTTGTGACTAGAAATCAAAGGCTGAGCGAGGAACCAGAGATAGGAATGCTTCTTCCTCACAGGCGCCGTGACAGAGATGGTGTTTGAGTGCTTGCCTCCAGGACGAGGTAATCAGCAGGTACGTAATTGGGTCAATCTTCACTCCACCAGCTCTTAAAACGAACAAATGGACGTTGATTCAGAAGCACCTGGCTGCCTCTTACAAACACAACAGACTTCATCAAATTCTGCCATTTTATTTCTCTTCTATTAAAGCTCTCGGCTTTATTTCTACATGAACAGAAGAGGTTATTGCGTTGCATGCATGCGCTTCACGGGAGCAGCTAAAGGCAGTCATGCGATTGCGCGCATATTTACTCAAACAGCTCCCAAACCTGCTCTTTCAGCCTTTATAATTTCATGGCGGTGCAGGATAATGGGATTTGACCTCATCTCAGACCGAGCGTACAAACGAGTTCCTCAACACACGCCTGTGTGATTCACCAAGTTTGATTTTCAGTGTAAGGAAGCTTTTACTTCTCCCTAAAGCTGCTGAGAAGCTGATCCTACTGGGTCACTTCCTGTGGTGCCAACAAGGCCTGTTGCAATAAATCAATTTATCGGACGATAAATTAAACAAGCTCAATCATTTCCATCATTTATAGTTCTTCTCTTTTCTCTCTTTCTACCAAAAACTGGTTGATAAAATTCTTCAGTCTTATTTTATTTGTGTATTCTGGATATATATAGTGTCTTTCAGTTCATTAGAGTTTATTGATCTTTGAAAACATGTTCTTCCATCATTAAGCCGTTACCATCATATCACTGGAAAATGGTCTCGAAACAACAATATTATCATTTATCGCGATAACTTCTGGGACAATTTATCGTCCAGCAAAATTGGTTACGGTGACAGACCCAGCTGCAATTTAATTCTCTGACATAAACAAGAAATCTGAAACACAAAATGAAAATAATAAATATGGTCGTTTGTATCTTGACGATAAGTTGGTAAAAATCTGATGATTTAATTCTGATGAGTCTGTTTGTAAAGTTTTAAAGTATTTCTGGATTTGTTTAATAGTTTGACTGAAAAACTTCACAGATTTTTGGATTCTTTAGTTTCCTAGCAGAACTTTTTCTGTGCTCGTGGTCTTTATAGCTCTTGCATTATTTAAAATAAATATTTCACAAAACATTTTGGGTTTGCTATGGTCCCTGATCAGAAACAGACTCACAAAAAATATTAATCGACTTGTTTTTTCCCTCATATACAAACTAGGAGAAACATTTGAGGATTAAATACATCATAATTTACTTAATAAATATTTTGACCATGATTATTTTTTACTCAATAGTTTTTTGAGAAATTAAGTATATATACAAATATATCTTTATAAAACAGGTTTCTTCTTCACCATTTATCTTCTTTTTTTGTTTTAAAGTTTCGGCCTGAATAAAACAGTAACGCCTAAAATGTCTATTTTTTGTTCTACTGGATATTAATTTAGATCAAACCTCAGATAAAACAAAACTTTAATCGAGTTGTGAAGGAAATGAAATCATTCTGTGTTTTATTCCTTTGACAGATTTCAGTTATTGCTGTAAGGTCTGTTCTTTTATCCAGCATTTGTTTCCCGTTCTGTTAAAATGTTCTTGTTACAGCTCCAAGTTGGTAATCCTATCTGCTGATTTCTCTGCCTTTGTTCTTCAAACATCCCTGTAATTTTCTCATTCTGTCTTTAAGGCCGTCATTCATTCGACCTCAATTTCTCCCTTTCTGAGCCTTATCTATGTTCTCCAGAACATGTCAGTGGTAAAAACCTCCACCTAATTTCTTCGTGGTCATGCAGCAGACATTAATGCGAGGCAAGGTCGACCTGTCTTCCTCCAGGATGACCTTTCCTCAGATGGTGAAGTATTTGTACCTAAGCCAGTAGTTTTTGATAAATGAACTACATTTGTGATTGAAAATGTGATGAGCAGCATTGCATTGAATTTGTAAGAAAAAAAAATTAAATATTGGATGATTTACCAGAAAAAAAGGTTAGGAAACCGTTTGCATAAGTTTACCTCAGGACAGAGACTCTACAGTCCCACAACCTGATTCTTCTTCTGTCTCTTTGCTTCAGACTTTGAGCTATATTTAGCTTAGCTAATGACTCACGTATACAACTAAATGATTGATAGAGGGACAGATTGATTCGTGCATGCATTCAGGAAGGGAACATCGCAACATACATTCACTGTCAAGAAGTGAAGAAAGCTACACATCAGACCCCTGCACCGTCCAGGCCCACTCCCCCCGAGTGGCCGGCAGTCGATGAGCTGACAGAGGATGTGACACTCCTCTCTGTTCTTTGACGAGTGTCGGAGCGGTTATCTTTCTTTCCTGCTTCCCGTCTTTCCTTTTCGCTTCCCTATGGATTGCTCTCACCCCTTGGGACACCTGAGGCAATCAAGAGGTGTTGATTGGTGTCTCTTTCACTTGGTTGATCTGTCTTTTCGAGTGGTGTCAGCTCAGATCCTTTGCACGCACTTTCTTGTTTTTTCAACTCCCCTGCTCTCAGTGCCGCCCCTCATCAATGCTCATTCCCTTTGCAATCACTCTCACTGATAACTTACCCCAACAGTCTCCTCTCTTTGTATTTGTGTGGACTCCTAATGTCTCGAACTTCTCAAGGACCACCAAGCTACTCAAACTTATAGAGTTTCTCGAGAGTACTTCACATCGTTCACATCTTCAGTGTTTTTATGAAAATCTTTCTTTGACACTCAGTTTATCTGCAACTCTACACTTGATTTGACATCTTCATTCGGTTGGTAATCGCTCAGTGATCATAAGCTGAGTTTCCATTTACCATAAAATGGCGTAAATTGGAATTCGGAAATAAATTTGCTTAATAATGGAAACATGACAATTTAGAAACAACTCAAGTTTTTTTAAGAGCAGCTCACGAAAATGCAATGGAAATACTTCTGCTGAAAACGACAAAGAAGAGGACAGGAAGTGGTAGGAGGATGATGTTTTTAATTACTTATCGTGTGAACAGACTCATCCACTTGTGTAATGGAAACAGAACAATTTTGAAATTGTGTTTTTTCTTCATTAGCAAAACGTTTTGCACACATTTGTAATGGACACGCAGCTATAGATGCCATTTATCTATTCGGGATGTTTAAAATGCGCTAAATACTGCTAAATATTTCAGTTTAGTCTCTAGTGTAAATGTAGAAGACAAAACTAACTTACAAGTAACTTTTCAGCAAGATATAAGAGCTTGTTTTCAGTAAATAATTCTTCAACATTTGATTAAAAAGTTCAAGTTCCATCAGCTGATTATTTCACTTACAACAAGACATTTTTTCCGTAATATAAATGAAATGATTTGCCTGTGGAACCAATAGTTTGTAACAACAAACAAGAATTACTGACTTAAAACAAGAAAAGTTGTAAGTTTTGTTGTATCAAGTGTACAAAGATATTTGTAGTAGAAACTGGACCATAAATACTTGGTAAAGATTTGTGTTAAATACATTTACAGATCAAAATCTTATCAATCAAAATGTCTAAAATAGCACCGGTACATTTAATTTGACACACACTGTATTTCAGCTTCAGGAACACAAAAAAAAAACCCCACAAAAAAACAAGCAGCACCGTCTCAGAAAACAATAGGAGTCTTTTAATCCCGACTGCAATAGCGCTCAATCTGGCAGCCACTGCATCAGGACACGGAGACCAGAGACCTGACCCAGAAACAGCAGATAAAAGATACACTCTGCCAGATTCAAACGCTCCTCTGGATGGCATCGATCTGGAGGGAGTTTCAATGTGGGCAAGAACTGAATGTTCCCGGCTGATAGTGTTGGCTGTCAGTAACACCATGAGACGTCCTCTGGGGGATTATTTAGTGTTTTCCTTAATGGTTGTTGCACAAAACAATCCGTAAAAACACCAAAGAGGAAAAGCTGAAACCTATTAATAAACTTCAGGTATGGAATATGGAGGCTTCACTGAAAAAACACAAACTCTTAGTATTATTTGGTCTAGTTTCTAGTGTGAACATTTTATAATACCTGAAATAAGAAAAAACTGACATACAAGTAACTTTTCAGACAGAAACATGAACATGTTGTAAGTCAATAATTTATTAATATTGATGAAAAAGCGCTAGTTATAAGTGAAACAAGACATTTTTCCTGCATTTAATAATATGGGAACAATAAGTTGGTTCCAATAATATGAGACGTTTAATCAATATTATAAGTTATTATTACAAAATGGTAATAATGTTAATCAGCATTAACTGGATGACGCCTGTAAAATCTTCTGCTTCACCAAAAAGGAGAAGATTTTTGGTCTGTAAGACTTTAGAGAGACAGACTGGATTTAACGCAGGGAAATGAAGTAGAACGATTCGCAGGCCATGAACGGATCTTTTCATTTGGAAAATACGTAGATAAAACAAAGAGTTGTGCAGCAGAAGCAGCTCTTACTGTTTGTTCACTGGGACAATTGACAGATTGCTATGTAAATATCAAAAACTCAGCTCTCCATCAGTTGAAATGATCAGTTTGATTTTGCCTGACGCAGTGTTGCTGTGGGCGTGTTTGTTTTGTGGCTGCACACGAGGTGCAAGATGTGCTCTGGCCTGTCGTCCCGGCTCTGCTGCCCAGCTGCGCTGCCAGTCACAGTAACAGGAAGAGAAAGCTGCTCCTAAACGGCTGCTAATGGGGAGCGACTTCGCAAACCTGAACACCGGCCTCACTAACCACTAATGTGAGTCAGTGTAGAACAGAAAAACTGTAAACTTCCCTGACTGTCCCCAACAGCTAGCATCACCAAAATGAAGCGGTTACCTTAGTAACAACGACAGAAGGTATCAAAAATAGAGAAATAACTATTTCAGGGTGAGTGCAGACATTATTTTACTGCTTTTTTGAGCCCAGGAAATGGAAGGATAATAGAAGCATTATGTGAAATAAAAACTGGTGCAGCGATCATATTGTGATGTTACTGACTCGCTTTCAACAGAGACTCCAAATGTGTTTTGCTTTTTGTTTTCTTCCCTCTGTTACAGTTCAGCAGCGAACATTTTCATCATCATCTTTGCTTATGAAGTAGTCGACGCTCCTGCTGCTGCTTGTGTAAAGTCTCTGTCATGTTGGATTGCAAAATGCTCCTTAGAACTTCTTTAAAACTGGATAA
>VMRN01000170.1:406034-469044 GCA_010277015.1 Poeciliopsis turrubarensis | reverse complement strand
TTAAAAAAAAAAAAAAAAAACATTTCAGTTGCTTTATGTTTTAGAAAAAAACTTGCAATGGAACCAACACCCAACAAAATGGCTACACATTTATGGCACCTCTGGCATTCCATACGACACTTGCAGCGCATCCCAGGGTTGCGATTAAGTATTTCCCTGAGACATTTGATTATGTCTAGTTTTATAAAAACTTTAAGTTGAGTCTAAAGTCAATAATTTAGTGACTCATTCAGTTCCAAGTCACATGATTTGAGTCCAAACCTCTAAAGGTTAAGAATAAGGTCATTTAATTAAGAACTCTGCTTCTTTAAAAATCCATTAGAAAGCCTCAATCGGAAAAAATGTTCTTTGGTTGCTCTGCAGAGTGAACTAAATGAAGATCAACAATCACTTTCAATATAAAACCAGCCTGATTATTGGATCTAACTATATGTGGACTAATGCTAGCGTTATGCTAATGCCAACTGGTAGGAGCTTCTAGACTGCATTAGTCCAAATGAACATGCACAGGTGAATTTAGTGGGAAAAACATTTCGGACTGGAAGGAATTAATCTGAGGACAAGTTTCAGAATTATGTGGGAGTTGGATGCAGAGACAGATAGATGATAGATAAAAGAGAAAAAGACAAGACGAGAGCCAAAGATTAATGAACAGACGGACTGCATGTAACGCAGGAAAATGAAGATGAATGATTCCCAGGCCATGAATGGATCTTTTCATTTGGAAAATATGTAGAAAAAAACAGAAAGAAAGGGGTAAAAAAAAGAGGAGAGTGGTAGAGATGGATGGGGGACAGAGGCAGGGTGATCGTGATGGGCTGCATGGCACGAGGGACGAAAGAGAGAGACAGATGAACCGTTAGAGACACAGACAGAGGGACAGCTTTTAGGGTCTGAGACATATGCATGGCAATGAGAGAAGACAGGAGGAACCCGTGATGGATGGAGGGCCAGCACAGGGTTACAGCGGGAGGAAGAGGAGTTGACAACGGCCGGACTGAAGCGCGGGTTGGAGGAAGAGGAGGAAGTCATGGAGGCGGACCGCAGCTGGAGGAAGGGCCGCGGCAAAGTGGAGGGAGGATACGGCGAAGAGAGGAAGGTGTATTCACACAGACAAGCTGTCAAAACAGGAGCTGACTGTTCAGCTTGAAGGGCTGAACCCACCTGACCCAAACATGGCATGATGCAGAGGACGGGAAGAGAGGGAGCGGAGCAAGAAGGTGGAGGAAGATAAAGCAAACCGGCTCGGTGGATTCATTTATTTAGCAGGTTAGACACCGAAAAAACACAAAAATTAGGATTTTACGTCCAGTTTCTAGTCATGACACACTTAAAAGAAGATTAAAGTAGCTTACAAGTAACTTTTGAGCAAGCTATATGGCCTTGTTTTAAGTCAATAATTATTGAATATCAATAAAAACTTTTCCACTTCTTGGAAAAAAATTTTATCAGTGAGAAAAATCTTCCAGTGGAACAAGAACCTTTTTCTTTTGATCAATATTCATAAATTATTGACTTAAAACAAGGTCCTACACTGCAAAAATACTAAAATCTCACCAAGTAGTTTTTGTGTAGTTTTCAATCTTTGAAATAAAAAATAATAATAACTTTGCAAATAACTTTTCAGCAAGAAATAAGAGCTTATTTTTTCCTTCCTACTAATAAACGATTGGAACAAATCCTTATTCATCAATATGAAGAAATAATTGACTTAAAAGAAGCTACAGTTTAAATGAAAAGTTTCTTCTAAATTAGTTTAGTTAAATTTATTTAACTTCCTGCACACTTAAGAGGGAAATAAATGGAAGAGGAATTTTATCCTCTTAATATCTTCTATATCTTCTATATTTAAGATGTAGTGTGCATCTTAAATCCCTTTGCTAAATCAAAAGTGAATAAACAGAATTTGTCTCGTCTGGAGTCAGAAGGGAAAGACAATATGTGGAAAAATATGTTATTAAGAAGCCAGCACTTTGTTTCCTCTCAAGTTGCAATAATGATTAATATGCATCTGCTATTGCAATAGAGAGTTAATGGTCGCTTTTCTTAAAGCTGAGTATATTTGCATGCAAATAAAACCCGAGGCAGAAACACAACAGTGTGAATTGTTTTTCATTAATGATATTCACCCAAAGTCTGACCCGAGTGACCCGGAACGTCCCAAAGAGAGACAGAAACTCTTGGCTGCGCTTCACATATATTTTGGCAAGCGGAGAGATCGATGGCTGCACTGAGAGCAAGAAAAGAAAGCCTGAATCGCCTGCAGAGCGGAGTGACCTGACTGCAACCAGATTCACACATCACACCGAGTTACATCAAATATACACCTCTGGGAACTGCGCATGTTTTTTTTTTTTTTTTTAAAAGGTCCTTGCAAACATTTAAAAATGACCGCTCATCCTCATAAGAGGACGCGAAGCCGTCCCTGATGGACAAAACACGCTTTCGGGATTTTATTAAGCAGTTTCCAGTAACAACTACCTTAAAAAAACAACCGCGATGCCACCAAACTCTGCTTCTGTAAACTAGTCAGGACTTTTAAAGACGGTGCAAATGAAAGGACTTAAATCAACATCGATGATGAGAAGCAGAACTCAGTAATCTAAATAAAAGTGGCAGCTGATTCAAGGACGTGCTTGTTGGATATATTAAATTTAATCTGATATTCAAGGGGGTGGATGACTACAACTTGTTTTTTTGATTAGAAGTTCTGAGTGAAGTAGTAATTAGACACCGAGGAATAAAAATTGCCAAATTTATTTCCTCCCTCGGCAGACAAAACATTTGTCTGTGAAATTCATTTAACTTGCTGCACACTTAAGAGGGAAATAAATGGAAGAGGAACGCTGACTTAAAGCCATCGAGAACTGGCTGGTAGGTAGAGAAAGCAGAGAGTCCTCCAGATGTGATGCTCCTGGTAAACATGTGCCACAAAAACATTCATTTAGATTCATGTTTTGCAGTTGTAAATACTTCCAACCTTTAATTTTAGCACATTTCATCTATAGCCAATAATGAAAACATGTTTGGCAATACTTATTTATTTATTAACAAGTTATACGAAACAATGTAAAATAATGTAACTTCTCTCGTCTCTATCAACTCCTAATTAGCACAACTTTCCGTGCAGCAAAGAGGGACATTTTCCCCACGTTGCCATAACGACCATTAGTCACTATCTTTACAATATATCATCCATCTGAGAAAGGAAGAACTGAAAAACTATTTTCAGACCAACTATAAAACAACTTGAACACGTAGAGTTCAAACAACTTGACTAGGATCTTAAATTTATGAATTAACCAATTTGAAATGAATTAAATTTACATTTTGTACATTTTGTAGTTCAACCCAAGCACTAAAAGAAACACCCAGCAGGTTTTCAGCAATAAGTTCATATTTTTTGGTGTCTGGAAAACAAACCCTTTCAAACACCTCCCAAGTGAAAGTGAAATTTGGCGAGTGTGCCACCACCTAGCAACCCATGCGGAGTTCCAGCATATTTGGTCAGCTGGTTTTACTGCTCTGTACAATGGCTGCTGGAAAAGACAAGATTCAGATCCAACGGTGTCATCCAAAGACAGTGATGTGGAAAGTCTTAACAACAACAATCACTGAATAAATGTGCTGTAAGTAAAGTTGGAACTTTTCTATTTTTAATATTATTTATTTTATTGTTGAGATTAAAAATCTCTTCTACGAGAGAATCTTGTCCAAGACTGGCAGCAGCTCAGTTTTGAAAACATTTATTACAAAACAGAAGAAGTTAACAATTTCATAAATGAATTAGTTAAAAGATTCACAGACAGATTGAATCTTTCTGAAAAGCCGCTTTATAAACATTTAGGTCCATGTATTTCTGCAAATGCTCTAAGAATAAGATGGAGCAAAGAATTCAGTTTCTGAAATGTTCCTATTCAAATAATATTGGGACACAGGTGTGCCAATAAAGGTGAGAGATTTTCAAGCAAAACAGAAGCAAAGGTCAAACTGGCAGGCTTTGAAGGGTGAGTCTGACTAAAGCCTGGAACTTCAGGCATAAGCTGCAGAGATCTCTGAAGAGGAAAAGGAGAATAGACTGTAATATCATCCTCCAATGCACACCATCTCAACCAGAAAATCACCCACAAGGAAATGTTGTTTAAGTTTGCGAATTGGTATTTTTGACTCGCGAATTCCTGTAAACGATGGAGAGGACGCATGATCATTGTCTTAGCTGCGGAGGCGACGCTCTCAGAGTTTCCTCTGAGGTAAGAAGGGATGACTCGCAGCTCCCCTGCTGCAAAATCGGTTTTGGAGTCGAGATTTTCTCTTGGAAGGCTTGTGAATTTCTTCACACACGCTGGGTTTGCACAGTATATGAATAACACCGGAGGAGTGGTGGCTCCTCGGAGTCAGCTGTATTCATGTCATGCATTAACCATGGTATCGCTAATGCATTTCTGAACACTGCCTCTTCCACGCCTCGTGTAAAGAAGCGAAAATGTACGAAACATGACACATAAATGGTCCGCGTCATGTTCGCTTTGTAGGTATCATGAATTCACATGATATCAAAAAAAGATTAGGCAGTTTGGAGGCTAACGCGGACGATAAAACGCTTTGTCTCCATTTGGCTGTCAATAGCAAATTCTTACGACTCTCATTCAACGATGAAAACCTGAAATCCAGCCAAAAAGGAGGCAGAAAAGAAACTGAAAAAAAAAGAAAAACAACAGGAAAAAAAAAACAAAACAAAACAAATCCCCTCATCTTATTCCCATATCGGGCTGCACTCAATTTAACACACTCATATTGAGAACGGAGGAAAGGGTGAAAGCTCTGCCAAGTTGTCAGATCAGTTGCCAATTCCAATTTACATTTTCCACCACCCTCATCTGCTCAAAGCCCACTTAGAGCCAGCTCGTTTCTGCAAAGTCACCCAGACGTTTCATGTTTACATTTGTTCGGCAACTCCCCTCCTTTTGATCACGTTCTACTTCCTGCAGAAGCGCATGCAGCGAGCGGCCTCCAGACTTTTATCTGCACAATAATGTCATCTGGATCTGGGCTCACCGGCTGAGGAAGAAATATTTTATTCCTTCTGCTCCTTTTATCAGAGTTTTTGTTGGCTTTTTCGCAGTCACAGTAAACTCTTTCTTTGTTTCTCCAAAGCCAAATTAACTTGTTTCTTTCTTATTAAACTAGAGCAAATTGAAGAGAGGAAACATTCGGGTTCAAAAAAAGGGTCAGAAGATGAGGAGTAGGAGGAAACAAATGAGGGGAAAAGATAATCGTGAGCACAATTAAAAGGAGCAGCATGTATCCAGAAGGCAAATAATAAAAAAGAATAGCAATTTATTTTTTTGTGGTGCCAGTAAACAAGAAAACCGCTTCAAGTGTGCAACAAAATCAAAGACTGAACCTGGTTTAAAGTTCATTTCACGACCACTGGCTTGTCGCCTTACAGGAAGTTTGAGCGTTTTTAGCTAAAAATAAAAGATGGACGTGAATTCTAGGACTCTAGGGTTAACTTTTCCTCAAACTCTAGAGTCTTTGCTCCATTTGGACACGGCTAGTACTGTATATGTTTCATTTGCATGCAAGGCATCACTGCCATGAATATTGCAGCAGTTTGATGATGCAACAGAGATCATAAACAAACTGTTTGTCCCAGAACTTGAGATGCACCTCATTCGGAGGGTTACAAGAAACACGCAAAGGTTTTAAGAAATATCTAACTAACATTATACAACACGTTGTATTTAAGCTCAGTTTAAACACATGATGTTCACAGAACAGATTGGCCTTCAAACTTCCACTAGGAAGAAAAACGAGGCGGCCGTTGGGTCGTCCATCATGCAATTTCCTTGTGGGTTGGACCCCAGGGTGCCGTAGTACTGATGCTTAAGACTGCAATGTATGTGAATAGTCTCATAGCTGCAGGCTAGAATACATAACAGACCAACTCTGTGTATACCAGGCATATACACTCATTCAAGCATGGTTTGGACCCAGATTAGCTCCATTAGAGTAAAGGACAGGTTCCGCCTGGTCTGTTGGCTCTTTCTCATGGTTGCTCACTGAGTAATAACTCTCCTTAGAAATGCTCCTAAGCCTATCAAGCGAGACATTTCAACTTGGTAAATGATAAAAAGTGAATTTACCAGTTAAAAATGGGCTTTTCCATTTCACATCCGTTTCAATTGTTCACAGCAAAAAAACCAATCATGTCAAAGCAATAAAAAAATAAAAAAAACTTTGCAAATGAAATGTTTTACCTTAAACTTTAAATATAAAATTAACTTCTAATTTGTGAGTTAGGCAAATAAAAGGTTGGTAGAAATTTACGATAATCAGGTTTAACCTTTAATACTGTGGCATTATTGCTCCAATTCAATGGAAATATGAGTCATAGCTTCATTTTAGGCCATGAAAATGTGACACGGCAGTTTAACAGAAGGCCCAGTGGTTCATTAATAATACTATGTGGAAACTACGCGTACAAAATGCTGAACATTGTTGTAGGCCTGCAACCTGATGCAGCACTGCTGCCTTGCAGCAAGAAGGTCTTGGGTTTGAATCCTGGCCTACAAGGAGAGAAAATGCAAACGCCTTTCTGCTTGAAGTTTTCATTTTCTCCATTTTCTTCCCACAGTCAACAAACATGACAGAAGGTTAATTAGTCTCCAAACTGCCAGAGAAAGGCACCAACCATAGACTATCCATAATGGATGAAAGGTTTGGACCCTGATATGAATGTAAAACATTAAATAAGAACTTAAAAATATTTGATAATGCAGAACATGGTAGTTTCTCATTCTTTCATAGGATGCCAGAATTTTGCAAAACTCTTGGTTTGTACAGAGTGGAATCTGCAAAGATGATAAAAATCATTGCAAATGAATTTTAAAGTTTGCAACACATACTCATGTATAGTTTCTTATGCATGCAAATCAGTACAGGGTGAATGGATGGGAGTTACGCTGTGATTTTCCAATCAAACTGGCCATTTAAAGTGCTTTCACCACTGCTATATTTAGCCACACATTCATACATCGACACAAAGATCGACAGGTTAAGTGCTTGCCCATGAGCAGAGACTCGCCACGTCTTAGGCAGAAGCTGACGTTAAAAATCCAAAACTTTGATTGTCAGTCCCCTTCAAGCTGACAAGAAAGGATGTTGGTTCACTTCCACTGGTATTAGCAGGTGCCTGAAAAGTACCACTGCTGTGAATCGCCCCATGAAAGCTAAAAAACTACTTGAATTAACACCACCGACTGGTAGCTGTGGGTTACTACAAGGAGCTTTTTTTTTTTTTTTTTTACACTTTTACACCATCTTGTATCTGTCCTTAATTACAGCATATAGAGACTCTCTCTAAAGTGATTAATGTGCAACATCTTCACATCTGGTAATGTTGCTTATATAACTGCATCTCCAGGTATATAAGCAAACTGGAAAACATGTGTAGAAAATTATTTAGCATGAGCATCACATGTGATTTTATGAACTCCCCACTGCCACACAACCCAGATAAATGTCATGCAAATGTTGCAACAGACAAGACGAGGAGGGAAAGACAAGACGGGTCCAAAAAGTCCGGTGAGAATCGTCCTGTGGAGGACAGAGAACCACAACCCGTTCTTTCGATGCACTGACTTGCTAAATTACTGATTTTATCAAAATGTAAGACCTGGTGTATGTATTAATGGTGTAAACACTGGTTCAATCAATACTTAAACAAGTGTTGTTTGCAAAACAGTTAGCTGTTTGCTGCAAGGCTTTACCTGGCTGATTGGATCTGCAGCTCCTTGATTTTGTGTCAGAGGATAAAGTATCCTCCGTGGTCATTTCTAATTCAAGAGTCTGCTTTTATAGAGAAATGCTTGTATGTAAAGTTCAAACATTAAAGTCTGGCAAGAAGAGAGAACATCATAGGGTGTAAAATGCCTTTGAGGGGGATGCAGGCAAATGTGCAATTGTATGCACAGGAATAGCAGACATGCTCTCTCCCTCATGCCTTCATGCTGTCCCGTTTGAGAGCGTTGAAGTATTTTTTTAATTAGTTCAGTAGATTTAAGCTTGTAATGCGAGATCTTAAAATAGGCTGGTATCTATGCTGTAGCTGTACGACTTGTGAATCGTATCCTGGGCTTTGAGGGTGTTGCATTCAACAAGTGTGACGGCAGAAACACACCATGCAGGAAAAAAAAAAAGGCTCATTCTGACACAGGCGCTCAGCTCAGGCTTGTTGTGGCACCACTTTAGACGCACCATCTGCTGCACTCCACAGCTGAGCAGACTGCAGCGGCTGAGCAAAGAAAAATATTAACTATGTTCGGCGTGTCTGTGCCTGTGTACCCGCATGCATCCATCCACCGCAGCGGCAGCGTCTGAGGAACAAATAAACGCTCATTATCATCAGCTGCCTTTGTTTTAGTTCAGGCGTGTGCGTGTCAGGCCTGCAGAAAAGAAGCGCTGCCTTCCCTTTAGGTTAGTGAGCGCGGCTCGTTTGAGTCCGGCTGATTGGTGCCGGGGGTTGGTGCGTCTGCATAGGCTGATTAATTTGTTAATTAGCTCCAGCAGCTCTTAATGAGATGCCCATACCTCTTCATCCTTCGTCAGGGGAGGAGAGCTGGAGCAGCACAGGTGGATAACACTTAGACACCCTGCACACACCTATGCATAGACATCCGATGTGTTTAAAATGAGCGCAATTCCTCCGACGTGTGAGGCTGTCAATTAAAACTGCAGGTGCTTCGAGAAGCTGGGAGTGGAAAGTAGATGTTCAGAGGGTTAAAGCAGGGATTCAGGCTCATAGGAAATCCACTGCACTCACACAACTCCGTGTATGAACTATAGAGCGTAAAATAGCTGATAATTCATGTGCAATCTCCGTAAGAAGGAAAAAATTGTCTCACTGTATCTGACTTAAAACACTCAGGATTCCTTGTGATGTCAGTTATTGCTTTTGGTATCAGTCCTGCTGTTTATTCAGCATTTAGTTTGCTTATAGACACAGACAGTAGAGGGTCACTTGCCCTTTACACACGCATGGACTTTAATTAAATCCCAATCTCTGCACAATGGCTCTTATTTAATAGTTTGATACCATTTGAGGAAACAGCAGCTTCAACTCTTCCTGAGAAGGATTTCCACATGCGAGAAGGAATGTGGAAAAGAAGGAATCTCAACCTTATCATCAATTCCAGCTTGAGTCTGCCTCAGATCTCGTGTTCAGGTCACTAAAACAATAGGCCACGAGTCCTTAAAAACAGAACAAGTCTGAGATCTCCTCTTTTTAAACTCTTGACTCAGTGGCTTAAGGAAATACCGTTCTTCTGGCAACTTCCAACCTCAAACTTGAATCCTGAAATATCACAAAGAGGCAATATGTACCAAACCATTTGTCTGAACTAATGCAAAGTCCAGCATGCTTTATAAGCCTCAGATACTCTTTATCCTCGATTCTTGATCTTCATCTGAAGACTATATGAAGTTTGGAGGTTTGTATCTAGTGACTTTACAGGCAGTAGTAAAATCTCAAACCTCAATCAGAGAGCGTCTGCTCTCTGATTTTACCTGCCCTGCATCTTCCTTGTAGTCCAAAAAAAAAGACTTCCAGGAAATGCTTTAAAGTGGTCTTGATAACAGTTCCTCACGCTTCATAACGTGACCTTTGTGCTTCTCCGTGTGGAGAGAAAGTCGACTTTCTGGCCGTGAAGCGATCTGGCTGTGTGAGGGAAGAAGCAGAAGCTGCGTGTGTTTTGGAGACGGGCGGAGGTAAAGGAGCAGCAGGCGGAGGAGAGCAGGTGTAGCCTGGCTCCCACTACGCTTACAGCATCTGCTGCAGGGCCAGCCGGTTACTATAATCGGCCCATGTTTGGCATTTATGTGTGCGTGGAGAAGAGTAACGTCCACAGATGAGTGACTACCTTTTCTCTCTTCTCTCCCAGGGCTCCCTGTCCTTTTTCTGATCCGTCCAGCTCCCCCTCCTTGCTGTCTCATTTTATTATGTGTGTGACAGCCAGTTGTCCTTTCACCTTATCCACCCCTGTCCCGTCAATCAGGGCTGCATGGACCAACAATGCCCTCAACATAAAGCAGCCCTGTCCTTGACCCCATCATTCGTCAAATGCAAATGATTTGCATTACTATTCAGATCGCCGGCAGAAATCCCACATGACTCACACTCTCTGTCTCTCTCTCTCACTGCTGGCCTCAGGTGTAGTGGTAGGTAGATTTGATAGGTTAATGCAGCAGTAATGTCGAGGTAAAAGACTGAAACAGTCAGGGTTAGCAGAGATCGGCGTCCAGCTGTGTCCCAGGTCAAAATCCATGAAAAGTGGAGGTAAAATGATCCCGTGTTGCTCTTGGGAATACTCTGCCTCGTAGTTTTTCTTCATTCTCTATCTGTCGAGCTTTCACAGGTGAGGCCTGTAAAGCAAAGTGAATTGTAGAGCACTTTCCTTTTTAGCAAATACTGGAATATCATCTCTACAAGGCAAACATCCCCACTTTTCCTCATCATTATTCACTTGTGAAAATCTGCTCCATTGTTCCCACTACATATCTGCCTGTGGCCCATTGATAAATATTGGAGAAATAGTATTTTAAAAAAAAAGCTTGTGACAGACGGGCTCATTTGAAGTGTCATTTGGTAAATAATGACACTATTAATGCAAAGCCGGACTAAAGGTTGCATTAAAAGTGATTATTCGTAATCAGGATATCTGCAGGTTTCAGCCAGTGAAATTTCAGATCTTTAAGACCTTTTTGATTCCTGCTTAAATAAAATTTAAGACAAATATAAGGGGTGGCTCATATGGACAGAAGCAATCCAGTGACAAAACTGAGCATCGCCCATCCAAGAAGTGATACATTTGCAGTTACCCATCTTTGCAGATGCGAAGAAAAGCCAGCTAGCAATGTTACATTAGCAAGTCGTTACAGATCGTCTCAAATCCCAAAAAACAGTAAAGATTTCTGCATTAACTTTTGTCTGACTAAAAAGTCCGACAAGAAAAAAAAAACACCTACAAGATTGAATAGTCCTGCCACAAACAGTTTGAAGAATATTTTACATTTTAAAGATGAATTTAAGACATTTTAAGACTTTAACCTTAGATAAATTAATTTCAGATTGTTTAAGGACGTAAGCACCCTGTTGATTTTCAGAAAAAAATCTATCGTGTATTTAGCCTTTCCTCTCACTGTCCTCAAAATAAGTTTATGAAAAGTTAAAACTAGGCTGCACCATGAACAGATTAGTCGCCTTCCAGTCATCCGTCGACTGTAACTGAAGGGTTTCAAATAAATGATCAAACATGAAGATAACCTTCATATTTTTGATTCCAATTTATTAGGACCAGACAATAAAAACCAGGGAAGCAGCGTTTTATTGGCTATAAAACGCAGTGGAGGCATAATCACGCTGCAGGGCGATTCGCTACTTTTACAACAAGAAGATGTTGCAGGATTTCTGCACTGACGGCTATTTGCAAACATAATTCTCCATCCATCCTTCAACTTTTGGGAATAACTGCAGTGCCATGCCGACTTGAGATGAAAGTTTTCAAACAAATGATCCAATGTGAAGATAACCGCAACATCTTTGACAACAAGAACACGGTGGAGGTAAGATGGTGCTGTGGGGATGATTACATGACTCTAGAATAAGAAGAAAGTTATCTTCAGACCTAATTAATCAACCATCCGCCAAGAGCAGGAATATCTGCAAATGCATATTTAACTTTGATATTCTTACTTGAAAAATGGGAACAAATAATCTACAACTATAAACCTATAAACTGAAATACAAAATTGTGCCATTTTGTGTCGTGACCCTTGAAGGATCAACGTCTAATAGCAACAATATTCAACTTTAAATATTCATGCTGCATAATTATAATAAACAATCTAGTACATTAGGCTTAAAAGGGAAAAAGAAAACATAAATTGCACAAAGTGCCTCGCTGCTGTTTTGTTCACCAACATGTTTGTCGCTTTAGGAGAAGCCGTACAAATGAAACAATTTGCAGAAAAAAATTAACTGAAGCTCCCCTTCCTTTTGTGCATTCAGTGCATTTCTTTCAGGAATACCGAGATCCGCTGGGAGAAAATGCAAGAAATTACTCAAGTAGCACAAAACTCAAATCAAAAGGGATTTATCTGCCGTTGCCGTCCAAGCAAATGTTCCTGTTTGAATAAAGCATCAGAGAAACCAACACGGAGCTAACAGAGCAGAGAAACATAAATGTAGAATTATGCCATATGTTAATTATTACGTCTTTATGTTGGCTGATCCAAACGGAGCTCAAAGGCGAACACAAACAGCACGGAGCGTCGCGGCAGACCTCGCATACTAATTCAAACTGCTTTCCTGTTTTTTCCTCTTCTTTTTCCTGCAGTGTTTACGCTCGCTGACAGCCTGTCTTTATGGGTGCCAGTATCTACGTTCAGACACACTGGGGATGCTATTCTGGCTCCCAAAACAACGCCGCTGTCCCCCATGGGAGAAGTGAGTCTCCCAGTTTGCCCCGTAGTGCCGAGCCGTGATTCAAACGCCTGTCATCTCGCTGTAATGATGATCCATCCGCAGCCATTACCAGCCCATGGTTTCTCACTTACAAAGCTGATTGTTTGACATGTGAAACATACATCAGCATAATCTACCCCATTAGTCAGTTTTTTATAAGCGCACCCACAGCAAATCAAGTGGAAAGGAGCGGGACAGAGGGTGCTAAGAAGCACAAAACAGTTAGAGGGAACAAGAGACGTGAATAAATGTGGACAGAAAAGGAAGAATTTCATGGGATTTAATGGTTTGGGTGTGTATAATGTTCACAAACATATTTCCTCTCTATTGGAGAGCAGTTTGGGTTTTGTTGCCTCAGAATGAGACATTTAAATTCATAAATAGTCCTTTCACTGAATCCTGCTCCTATTAAGTATTTATATTTGTGCAGCAGAGCATACAGACTTAATCACAGCTCAACAGAAGCTGTGTTTTGTTTTCTGTGTGTTATATAGTTTACAAGAGTTTGTCCATCTGACTGCTTACTTGGAAAAAAAGAGGAACACAAACTTCCATTTATTAAAACTTTTATGTCATAAATATATCTGCTACACCTTCTTTTTGTTTTAACTATAAAACTTAAACATCTTTGAATTCACTTTAATTCAATTCACTGTATTGATCAGACCAAAATGCAGGAGTTCAGTCACACTGTGGTAAAAAAAAAAAAAACAGAAAAACTGCAGCCGGTTTGACTGACTTTAACAAATCTGTATAAAATTTTAAATACCGTTTTAATTCTACCAGTAAAATACTCTCTAACTCATAACTAAATCATCAAAATTTAAAGCTTCTTTTGAGTTATGCTCTCTCATATCTGCATCTGGAGAAGAGTCAGCGAGTCGGTCCTGATCTCGGCATGCAATGATGCCGCCTCGATGAATATACAGCTTTGGGAAAAAGCAAGAGCCCACTGCACTGAACGCCAATGAAAACATCAAATATTGATTTCTGAGTGAAAACATTAATATTGTTGTTTCTGAATGAATATTAACTTATTTTCTTTGTATTATTTTGAGGTCTGAAAGCTCTGCATCTTTTTTTTTTTGTGTTGACTGTTTCTCATTTTCTACAAATAAATATTAAGTTTTTGCTTGAAATTTCAGAAACATGTCAGTAGTTTATAGAAGTTGATTTTACTCAAATATATACCGATAAAGAGTAAAATCAGAGGACAAATCATTTTCACTTTTTCCAGAGAATATATTTATGTTAGTCTGTGTGTATTTATAGCAACACAAGATACTTTACTTTACAAGCAGGTTCAATGTAAAAGTAGGTCTATTAAATTCACTTGGAACCAAAATAAATGTAATTCGTTGCTATGCGGTCTTGTCACATAGCATTCAGATAAAATAACAACAGTGACTTTGTCTTTCCAGGGCAGATCTGCAGTTTAATCTGACACATTGAACGTAAAAGTGACTAACATTGATCAGACAACATAGAGCTGTGAGCAGCAACTGCTACATAAATAAGCCTGTAGATGTTTTAAGTTAAAAATAACATTAAAGGTTACATTTAGGGTATGACTTTCAAAGTAAAAAAGCTCCTCTGTAAGGACTTTACAAGCATTTAACCGAGATTAGGAGAAAATTCACTGTATGAAATAAATACAGAATGAACAAGAAAAGTTTGAAGATGATCAGTTTTGGATATTTCAGTGTTTTCAGGGTTTTGTTTATCCTCAGGGACGCAACACTGGAAGGCTGAAGGGTTGAGACTCTTTCATCCATGTTCTCTTTACATTCTGCATGAAACTGATGAGAGAGTAAAACTGTAGAAACCAGGCTGGTGACGTGAGATACGATTAGATGATTTATACAGCTGGATTCTGATCCGGAGAGTCTGACGTATGAAAGGAAAACGGGCAAAGGCGTCACTGAGTGTGTTAGCGTGTGAACTTCACCTGCTCATGGGATTGCACGTGTGTGATGAAGGCCGGCTGACGTGCTAATCAGCTCTCGGGGAAGAGTAGAGCAGCCCGTCCTCGTTCTCAAAGTCACACTCCGTAGCACCCCGCACACACACTCGCTCACACTCTTAAGACACCGCAGTCCTCCTTCCACCCTCCTCACAATGAGTCAATAGGACTGTGCTCATCAATTCTGTCGAGGGTTGCTATGGAGACTGAGAACAGTGTGTGTGTGTCTTCGGTGGAGGCGTGTGTGTGTCAGTGTGTGTCTTAATATCTTCTCTGGTCCCGTCAGGTCACGTTTCATCCTGATTTCCTCTTGCGCGCACATTAGAGACCCCCTGCTGAAGCCATGAGCAGGCATTTCTCACATCCACACTCCTTGAATACCGATAGGAAAAGAGCAGTGTGTGTGTGTGTGTGTGTGTGTGTGGTCGTGTGACGTTGAGGATTCCTGTAGTCATATATATGTGTGTGTGTGCAGTCAGTGCTCTAAAGCCGGTTGCATTGCTGCAGAAGATCTCTGCAGCATGCAGTGGAAGCATTGCAGAGCATGCACGGCTGCTGTGTGCGACTGCATGTTCAGAAAGCGGCTCTGCAGGTTTTATTTTTAGCATCACAGGCAAACTGAACCCCCCTCCCCCACCCGCCTCCATCCTCTTCCCTCCTTCCCTCCCTCTCCTTTTGCTCTCTGCCCTCGCTCTTGTCTCATCTCTCGTTCCATGCTGTGTGTATCTTGCTTATGATCACAAGCGCTGTATGCTGAAGCTTCGGAGCTCATCGCTAATGTCTGAATGAATGCAAGCTCTCACCTTCATCTCCCACATCAGAGGAGGCGGCATGTATAAAACCTTGCAGGGGTGGAGGTGACGTCTGAACTGTAAGCTTCCCTGTCGCAACGGCAGCCAAGGCAAGGTCAAGTGCTCAGTGGCCTGGTAAAGCTTTTCATTACATATTTAAATCCACCAAATTCCCCACAAGACCGCCTGCTGCTCTCTGCTTCCTCCCTCCAAACTCGCCTTTTCTCTGGATTTTTCTAAATTCGCATACGGACAGAACGAAGCGTCTCTCGCCGTCTGAACGTCGCTGTGATGGGTAACATTTGCGTGATGCCAGCAGGGCTGCAGATGCAGCTGTTTGTGAGGATGCCAGCAGAAACAGGCAGGCAGGCGAAATACCACGTCCCTCAGTGAGTCAGATGGAGATCAAGACTCGGGTTTAGATTCACGCAAACTCAATTACCGCCGGGCGCTTTGGGTCTATTGGTTTGCCTTAAATTTTCAAATGCATCCTTCATCAAATACACACAGAGAGTGGAGAACTTTCACTTTTAATGAACGTCAATACGACTCAAACATTAGGTTCATTTCCAGCTTTTTTCTTCTGATAGAGCAGAAAATGAGCAATAAGAAGCGGGTTTAAAATGTATTCGGTTTGTTAAATAAACAGGAAGAGAAGAAAATGTGACTTCTTACACTTTTAGAGCAAAGTAATTGCTAAAATAAATCATAAATCAGCCTCGCCTGCTGTTAGTGGTGTTCCCCAAGGCTTATTACTCGGCCCTCTTTTGTTTACTGTCTTTTTCTTCGTCACACTTTTAGGATTCCCTTTTTTTTTTAGATCATCTCATTTATAATTTCATAAAGAATAACATATAAACAGAGCAAACAAACAACAAGTCAACAATAATTACAACAAAAAAGTACTTCCTGCTAAAAAAGATCAAATAAAATAAAAAGTCAAAGAGGATTGGGGCGAGTCATGACAAATACGAGCTGAAAAGAAACCTTAAGATGCCCTTTTTTTTAGCACTGGCACCTCATCAACCTTTCCGTTCTTATTCTCAGTAACAAGCAGCTATAAATGCTCTGGTTAAATCTTTATGTTCTCCGTTGACCAGGCAGACTGCGACAACTTCCCTGCTTTCTGTGAAACACAAAACTGATTTCAAGGCTTTCGTAACTTTCAAGTCTCTCTCCTAATCTTCTGTATATTGTGACTGTTCCACCTGTCGAGTGGCGCCTCGTCTTTGGCAATCTCTGAAATAATATAATGTACTTTAATGTCTATGAAATGGAGCATTTCCTACAGCATCTAGCAAGAAAAGATGATATAGATATAGATTCCAAGAGCAGAAAAGGCAAAAATGAATCTCTGTGAATGCATCAAATTTACAGCCCTGTCTTTTTTTCTGTGTTCAAACCAAACATTTTTAATATTGCTTATATTTCATTTTATACCAGCAATGTCTTGTATTTATTTACATTTTCATGTTGTGTTGACTATGCTCAACTTGTCTTTAATTGACGTCTTTGGATGTCTAGAAATGATGACGACAAATAACATTTATTATCATTCTTGTGCTTATTCGTATTCGTGTTATTATTATCATCAAAATGACCTCTGACAGTGATTGCGAACTCTGTCTCCAGCTTGTAAAGATTAAAGATCCAGTCGGGTTTAGAGGTTTGTGAAAGCCTCCAGGCTGTGCTTGGAGGCAGAGCTGTGATGAAGCTGCATCGCCTTCAAAAAAAAAAAATACAATTAAAGAGGAAAAGGGGAACTGGAGGACATGTTTGAGCAGCTGCAACCACTGATGCAACGATCACATGAATAAATCAGCAGGGTAACTATTTCTACATGTTTTTATTATTGCTGGTTGCTTAAAATGTGGCTGAATCATCTAGTAAATGCATAAAAGTGTTTATAAAATCATAGACTTGAAGAGTGTTATTAGATGATAGAGGGACAAAGGTGTATTTTTATTATCTTATTGAACACTATGACAGGAACAATCCTGAATATTTAGGTAAAATATTAAAATTCAAATATAAAACTCAAATCTTCCGTATTTGAAAAGGTGATGCCTTTCAGAAAGAAACATTTAAAAATCCTTGTTTTTTGACTATACTGTGCAAACTTCGGACTCCAAATAGTTTAATTACTTTGTAAAAGTACTAAAGGGTAAAGGAGGAAGGTCTGGTGATTTTTGGACGAAGATCAAGGCGGATTTCCAAGTAAGTAGGACAAGCCTGAGCCCCCACTGGGAAGACTGGAAACAAGGATATCTGGAGGTGAAAGTGGAGGAAGAGTTGAGCAGAAATCTGTGGAATGAGAAGCTTTTATACTGAAGGGTGAAGCTGGAGAGGTCAAGGTTCAGCTGTAGTTTCCACTTAATCATTCCCTCTAAACTGAACGCAAACGACAATAGAAAATCTACAGCGAGTCTAAATCTCTAAATTAATTAACCTTACAGACAGAGTGAGTGCATTCAGTTTCAAACTGATACTCGATGGCCAAGACTATTTAACACAACTTGGTTAGATTTAATCTCTAAACACTAAATTTATTCCGTGTGAGTTTTCTCACACCTGCATCAATAGTTCCTGCCTTGCCTTTCCAAATCAGCGTGTCGGATTGCTGAGGCAAGAACGGCAAACAGCGGAAACCGTCGTATCTGCAGAGTGGACATTGGCATGCGTGAGTTCACACAGACACACGTGCTCAAAGAAAACCAGCGTTCAGCACACACAAGGCGCACATTTCCAACCCCTCACACCGACTCGTCTGTCTCTGTCAAAGGAAAATGGAATCCATCACATACAGGATGCATGGGGGCGAAAGATTACTCACATTTCTCCCAATCAGAGCCAAATTGCTCTGGATGGCTCTCGTATTTGGAAGATAGAGCTCTGGCTCTGTCGTTGCATGCAAATAACAAAGTCGGCCTCTCAATTTTCTTTCTCCTTGACTTAAAGAACGTGTTGAAGGACTGTCACTGAAAACGTTAAGAATCTGCACAATGCTGCACAAGCAGATCATACTGCATACATCTGATAATCAAAATAAGACGCAGCTGGAAGGTAGGACTCCTACTCCTTGCAGCAAAAAGGTTGTGAGTTCGAATCCCTGCATGAAGTCGGGATGTTCTCAGAAAGGCACATGGAGCAGCTGGATGTTGTTTTCAGGCTTTCACCATCAAACATTCAGATTTCTCTTTTTCTTTAGGATTACTGCAAACGTCAAACCTCATAAAGAGAAACTCTGAAATCTGCATGACTGAGTTCTGTGGAGGAAATCTGTCTTATCAACACATTTAGTGGCAATTAGCGTCAGCCGCAAATGGATTAAAGCATCGACAGAACCCTGAAACGAATGATGCAGTCTTCTGACTCCATGCAACAATATTTCATTCTTGTGGTTTGGGAAGTAATTTCAAATGAACAGAAGGCATTAAAGGCATGTTGGAAGTAAGGTCTTCAAAAAGTCAGCAGTCTCTTACTGAAACATTTTGATGGAGTAACAACTCCAGGTCTCCTTCTGCTCAGGAAGCTTCTCTATGTTGAGCAGGTCAACCAACAACTGCTCCAAAATTCGATATATTACTTTAGTTACAACTTTACTAGTTTTGCTTTCAGACCGTATAATTTCAGCAAACTTTTGTTCAAAATCCTGTAAACATTAAGACAAATCATCTAGAATATGTGATTGATAGGAGCAAAGCAGGAGCATTTATCATGCGCTGCGCTTCTTACACTCTAATAAACATCAGCACCTTCCTCTCTTTCCTTCTTTTTTGAACAGGACATTAAAATAAACATTTCGTTTAATGAAACACAAGAATGAGATCAACGTGACACACTTCCATCTCAGGATACAGAAACGTGCCACTTTTTCAAAGTGCTAACCTGAAAACTTTAGTTCATTCAACTGTTGGAGGTTTGACAAAAATCAATAAAAGGTTAACACAACTTACTACTTTGAGTTTGTCTTTTGCAAACTCACACATTTATTTTCAAAATCTAAACCTCGATACATTTTTATCACTTGAAGAGGAGAATATAGTGGACACAACTGAATGTTGTAGGACTGAGAAACGGGTCGATTCTCTGACGCTGTTCTCTGCATCCCAGCTAATAATCACATTACACACGTGGCATTTTCCTTAAAAAAAGCTTTGAATTTAATAATGAAGGACTGCAAACCAAACACTTTGGATAATTACATGCAAATGAAAATGTGCCACCGCTATAAAAGCAGGGTAAGTGCTGCAAAAACAATGTCATGTTCTTTAAGAGCAGCACCAAACACATCAGAGACTGGCAGCTTCTTTCTTCTCCCCTCCGTGTTTTTTCTGGAAACAGCTTCCAGGAGCCCACTCTCTTTACGGTTAATAAAATATCTAATGCACTTAGTTTCTTTTGCTCCGCACCTGCCTCCTCAGAGGCATGTTCCTCCTCTCACCGCTAAATTACTTGATCTCAATGGAGCGAGACAGACTGCGGTGAGCAACAAATGGGCGGGGAAGGCGAGTACTTCCAGCGAAAAGATGACGAGCTCATGGAGAAAAGCTCCTCGCCTTTTTTCCGGTTTGAATACGGCCGATTGGCTGGTTGTTGTTTGCGACGTTTGGCCCGTAAAACCTCCCTCAACACACGTCCCCAATCCATCAGTTTTCCTCTCGCTACGTCAAGAACAACAAAACCGAGTCCCAAACGACTCTCAGAGGGTATTCCCTGCTTTCTTTTTAACATCCCTGCTCTTTTTAGAGAGGCATTTACAGCTATTTAGGGACTGGTGATGTTCAAATTATTTATAAGACGTATTTCTGTGTCTGATTCACATCCAGTTGACCCGCTTTACATTCCAGCTCATGAAGCAATTTCTGTGACCAGTACCATGAAGCAGATAATGCAGCTGCTTCATAGTTATCAAAATTAAAGCCACTTCATAGAAGATAGCAGCGGAGGCCAGAGAGTATTTAAGGTCAGGAATATTTGCCCTGAGAGCGCATGGTCGCATTAAACAAATGTCAGCTAGTGAACCTTATCGAATTAAAGCTGAAAGGTCATAACATGAGACTACCACTAAAGGTTAAATATTTAGTGAGTTAGAAATGTACCAGCAGCAACACTGTCACCGACAGAAGCTAACGCTTGCAGTAAGAGTGATTGAGTTTTGACTTGTGTGTCGAAAATTCAAAACCAAGCAACATTTTTGTCCTTCCTTATTCCTAGACTAATTATATTATGGTATATATATATTATTATCATAATTAGAATTATGTTTTTTGCAGGCACATATTTTAGCATAATCAAGTGACTGTTAACCTCAGTTGTTATAAAAACTGAGGTCTTACTTCCTAATTTAACGCCTTGAAATGGGTCTCTGTCTCTTTAAAAAACTCCTGCTCTCTCTGAAACTCTGCCTTCACAACATGGCTCCTCTATTAACACTACAACAGCATTTCACTTTGAAGTAGCTCCTATGATGAGTTCAGTAGCTGCTCAGTTTCACCAGGTGTTTGCTAATTGCTGCTGGCTAGTCTGAAGGAGCCGAGTGGGGGAGTCACTGGAGGAGTGCTGCTTTTTGCACAGCAGTCATGGAGATTAAATGATTAATACAATACAGGTTTGTTTTTGATATAACATCAAAACATGTCAATTTTACGTAACACTGCCTGTTTAAAAGGTCCTAGTCAAAGGTTCTGAAAGACTTTTGGAAGTATTTTAAAAGCTAATTATAAATGTGGGAGGAATCCCACTCCTTCGAAAAGAAAAAGTGTCCAGAAACTACGAGTTTGTTGAAGTAAATCTTCGACAAACTTCGTTAATTACACAATCAGAGCCTTTAGAAAGAAATATTCAGCTGCTGATAGAATGAGCAGTTATGATCAATGTCTGCACTGGCTGTCATTAAACTGATGCATTTTTATTAAAGTCATCCATCATCAGCGTAATCAATGCAGATGAAAGATGTTTGGTCTGCTGTGAGGAACCGTCTGCTGCGTTCTCATACATAACTGATGAGCAAACAGGGAGCAAATAAGCGAACGAGCGTGTTGAAGCGTGTGGGTCGTTATGAACGGGAACGTCCGGAGGGGGTTTTGACGGATCGCTCACCGAGCACGCCCAGTCGGTAGTTCATGGTCACCACGATCACGTTGCCGTAGGCGGCGAGGACGCTGGCGTCAAACATGTTCCCGGTGCCCTCCATGTACGAGCCGCCGTGGATGAACAGCATGACGGGCTTCTTCCTGCGATCGCGGATATCTGCACACACAAAACACACCGGCGGTGAGGACTGGAGCGCCTGAAGAAGTCAATAAAAATGTTTATACTTCCTGTTTGATCAAACATGTTGGGCTGTAATAAATTAACAGCAAATCGTTCAGGTGAACAAATGAATCTTTCCTCCTACTGGATGTCAGTGATAGAAAATGGGTCTTTAATGTACTTGGAGAACCTTTTAATGTGACAACGCCTGCAGAAAAACATTTGCTGAAAAGTCTTGACTGACAGTAATGAAAGAGAAATGTTGTCAACAAACCCACGGGGAGAACTAAGTACACCCTAAAGATGGGAAAGAATTTAAAATGAAAAGAAGCAACCAGCTGTTGCTAATGAAAATGATCAGCAGGTTAGAAAAGCTCTGGAAAAACGAAAGGTTTAGGACTTTTCATATCTGAATAAAAATAACATTGCATATTAATATTATTTTGTGCCTGCTGTATTAAATACTGACAGAAAAAACTGTGGTTCTTTTACATCTTTAAACTCAAATATTTTTATAAATGTAGAAGAACCTCTTAGGTTTCTGAAAGAGAAAAATAAAAGATGAAAAAAGTAAAATATGTGAAACACAAAGTATTGTCAGTGGTTTTTCTTGAAGGAATGTTAAAATGCTTTAACTCACATCAAGACAGATCTCAAAAATCTCAATCAAAGAGTATTGATCAAAATTACCAATCATTTAATATTTAAAAATCACAAAACCAGACAAACCAAAATATAAAGTTAAGGGAAGATTTTGGTGTTTTAAGAACAAAATTGACATTAATTCAAATAAGTAACAAAATTAATAAATCTTTATATAAAAAACTTATGAAACTGTAACAAAAACTGCAGGTGTGTCTCTTGTTTCTGGTGAATTTTGGTTAAAACATGTTTGTTTTTCATTCAGTTGGAAGAAAATCCAGAAATTTTACTCAAGTAAGAGCAGAAATACTTCAGAATAAAATTACTCAAGTAAAAGTAAACAGTACAGCATAGTAAAAATACTCCTAAAAGTTTTTTTCTATCATTTACTTTTTCAAAAATGTTACTCAAATAAAGTTATTCCCCATCTCAGGGTGCAAGACCATGTTCACGGCTGCTTCTCAGACGCCACAGGATTCAGGGTTAAAGATAGTGACAGCACAGATAAAAAAAAACTAAACAACTATGGCCTGTTGTCAGGGTTTCCAGAAGAAGTGTAGTGTCTGAAAGCGCATTAAATCTTGAGGCCTCAGGTGCAAATATATCTAAGACAGAGCCTAAAGCTAAGAGTGACCAAGATGGCTGTCTAACAGCGTTTAAATCTGTCAAACCTACAGACTAAAGTCTGCAGAGAAAACCTTCTGATTCATAACCAGAGCTGATGGTTTAAAGGTAATGACACTGAATATGGGAGAAAATGTGTATGTACGCCTGTGTTCATGTGTTTCTTTAAAGATTCGCTCTACAGTTCGACTCTTGGTTGAACTGAAACAGATTCTAGCATCAGCTTGTTTGAAATAAATCATCCTTCATTCAAATAAGTAAGAGATTTTGTTGGAATATTCTCACATAGGCTTATTTAAAGGTGAGCAAAGCCTCTTTAATCCACATCAAAAGTCTCTTCTTTTGTTTTAAAAACAAGGCAGCATGACAAAGATCCACAAAGTTGCTTCTTAATAAACACTCCGGAAAGATGCTTGGCTTAAACTGGGCCAACATAGAACAGAATTACTGAAAAAGATCAGTGTTGTGTAATGAACCAGTCAAAGTCTAGACCTCAACCTGATTGAGAAGAAACACTGATAAATGGACTAATGAAGGCCATTTGTGATAAAAACCTGCTACTATTTTGTGTTATATACAGCAATGCAAGCACTGAGTGACTCATTCTGCCACTAGGTTTAATTATTATTATTGAAAAACAGAAATTTAAAGAAATAAACGTCCAGATAAGATTACAAAAATTGGTCTTTTCATTTCTCCATGCCAGAAAATCCAAAACCAAACAGGATAAAAAACAAAGAAGAAACAGTAAAAAAATCTTCCATAAAAATTCAACATTATTACTACATTTTTGAAGTAATGAAGAGAGAAGTTAACACATCCAGTGTCAAATAAATGCTCCTGATTTCGCACCTTAGAGCTTGAAACTCACATGAATGCAAAGTGCAAGTCGCCCTCAGCAGCAGAAACAGACGCGTCAAACTTGCTCTGTTTCCCTGTAGGGAAACTTCAGAGGACATTTTTCTTTTTTTCTTTTTCTTTTTTTTTTTGACACTATCAGTTTTAAACCAGCACTGCTCGTTAGTGGTTCTAGCTTTGGGGTAAAACATGAAGAGATATTATAAATGTCTCGCAGATAAATGTCAGGTCAAATCCTGGAAGACCAGAATTAAGAGGAATGATTGATTATCTTCATTTAAAGTAAAGCATGTCACTTCATTAAGAGTTCCCTTGATAGAAATGTCATTAATCGAGTTTTCCTCATACATTTAATTAATCTTTTTGCATAAATCTTCACATCTAAATCCAAAAAACTACGTTGGAAAAATGGAAATGAGATGAAACTTTTCTGATGATGATACATGTGAACAAACCACATCTGGACATCTTGTTCCTCCCCGACGGCTTCCTGAGTCTTCAATACATGAATGCTTATAAACCAGAGCGATTTATTAATATTTTACCAATTTGTTTAATCGATACATTCTGCCAACGCCGGCCCTTCAGGATCTTCACATGGCCCAAAATAAAATCGAGTTTGATCTAAACTTAACGCAGTTAAAAAAAAAAGAAAAAGCAAAAATGTCTGTTCTTCAATTATTTGGAAATGTGAACGACCACGCAGAAACAAATCCGATTTCACAAAACAATCATATTTGGGTCACTTCTGGCTGCAGTGTGAACGTAGAATTTGTTTATGCTGGTAAAGTTTAATAGTTTCTCAACTGCTACAGTGATTTTTGGCTCCTGTCATGAAAACTATGTGCAGGTAGCTTCAGACAGAACCCAGTTAGCGGTGTTTTCAGCCGGAGCCAACTCCTGCGGCTCTGTGTGTTTGCGTGCAGGACCGTCCCCGATGGGCCCTCGTTGGCCTTTGAACCGTTTCTCCCAGCTGACCGCGGGACGCTCCTTCCTGCCAGGAGCCGACGGAAGCATATGGCACACGAGACTCCGAACTGTGGCACGGTGACAACCCCGGATGGCTTCGGTTCGAGCCTGTGCTAAGAGTGTGTGTGTTTGTCTGCAGGCCTGGGGGTTATGGGGGAGCAGTGGAGCAGATCAACCACATAAATAACCATTACTGCATCTGTTACCGAACGGAAGAGAGATAGAGCCGCTCTGAATCCCTTTGAAACCCTCCTGTATGTGCAGAGTAGCTGCTGAAATATGGATTAAACGCTTCAAAGTAATGATAAGCTCGGGTGTTAAAGATGCAAAACTCTTAAATCGCTCCTAAATCTGTAATATTTAACCTTGAGACAAAACTTCTAATCGTTTAAGATTTTTATTTTTTTTTCATAAACTCTCACTTCATCCCTTAAATATTGAAACATTTAAACCAGAAATTATTTCAAAGTCAGAAAAGTCACAACCTTTGAACTTTACCACGTTTGGTCACTTTATCTCTATGTACACTGTGCTGGATGATATGGCTGAAAAACGTATCATGATGTAACTGTGTCAAATCGGTCCGTGTTGATCATTATTGATTAGTTATTTTGTTTTGAATATTTGAAGCCCTGATAAACTGGTTTTAACCACAGCTTCCACTCCACACCGTTTCTGTTTATTTTTAAGTAAAACCTTGAACTGCTGCTGCGCCAGTCACTTAACAAGTTGTTGCTGGGTAACCACAAGTTACGTAACAAGTTGTTGCTAGGTAACCAAACAGTAGATTCCACCAACTTTGCTTGGAAAAAAGTCTGCTAAAGAAACAGTTTGGACTGAGCATTAGGTTCACCTTCCAGCAGGATAATAACCTTGAACATAGAGCGATAGAAAGGTTTAGATTACATCATTAATGTAACATTAGTTCACATCAGTCTTAGGTATAAATATATTGTAAGCTTTATCTCTAATGTTTATATTTGTATTATTCATATTTAACACCTTAGATGGAGTAGCTCGTCAGTGAATAAGCAATTTCCCCTTGGGGATCAATGAAGTATAAACTATCCTATTCTAAATCATTGTCACGAGTTACAATGGTCTAGTTAAAGTCCAGACCGAAATCCAATTGAAGATCTGTGGTAAGACTTTAAAACTGATGTTCAAAGCTGAATCAAACTGGCTGGACCTTCAGGTAAATTTAGTACTTAAAGCTGCAGAATGTAAGTTTATAAAATTTATGTTTGTTAAAATTAGCATTATGCAGTGACAGCAGCCTGCCATGGAAGCTAACGCCAAGGCTAGTTAGCATGGCCACTGGTGACAGTGGATTAGCAGTTTTTCTGCAACAGTAAGTTGTTTCTTCATCTATGAGCACATTTAGCAGCAAGTACATGAGAGTGATTAACAGCGTTAAGACCTTCCTCCTGGCTCTGATTGGTTGTTTCTGACAGGAAGTGGTGCTTCTCTTCAGATGGTCATAGCAGCTCAGGGAGGAGGAGATCGATCTTTTCACAGACGATCTGTCTCCAACCATAATGTCATGACATGGTGACAGTTTTAACAAATATGCAAAAAAAAAAAAAAAAAAAAAAAAAAAAAAAAAAGCATATTTTTGTAAAAGTTACTAACTGCAGCATCAACCAAAAGGTCCAGGAAGTACTGCAACAGTACAGAGAAAACCTGGTGAACTACCAAAAACCTGGCAGATGATTACAAACCACGTCCTTCCCGTGCAGATGCATCGGCAGAGGCCTGAAACTTTTGCACGACACTTTAAAATTAAACACAACAATCCCTCTGATGGGGAAAGAAATTTACAGGCAGCTGCAGCGGAGAGTCTCTATGGCAACTGCTTCACGTTGACTCTTTCCTCCCTCTTGCTCTCCCTCCCTCCGCCTCACGTGGCCGAGGTCTCATTGACTGTTGCCTTGGCAACATATTGCTCCAGCGCATCTCCGGCCCTCCGATGCCCTTTACCCACGTCGCCTACCTCCGTGTCATTTCATTAGCGAGCGACTGCCGGCGTACACACACCTGCAACACACGAGCGTCTCTGCATCCTGCGAAGTGACAGGCGGCGGCGCGGCGGGGGACAGAATGCAGATGCGCTCGTGTCGCCTCCCACACCCGGATGAGACATGCGCACAGACACACACACACACCGAGTGGGCTGTTATGGTTGACCTGTGCACTTTGTGTCCACGGATCACTTACAGGGCGAATGGCTGGCTGTGCCACACTGACAGATAGGACTAAAGCCCTCTGGGGGCGACAAGCTCCATCCCTCTTCTCCTCATTTCTTCCCTCTCTCTCTTCCCGCCTCTGGCGTTGTCGTGCTTCTACCTGAACCCACGTTTAGCATGTAGCGCCCGCAGCCAGGAAAACGGTCAGGTTTGCAGTCTTGTGCTTGTCTCTCTCTCTCTTTCTCTCTTTTTTTTAAAAAATAAAATCCTCCCAGAGCAGATTCAAACATTTATAGTTTGAAAGCACATCCTTTTTTAAAAAACTGAAACTAATCAGCTCCGCAGGGAGAACCTGAACTGTTGTCTGCAGGCAAACATGACAGCACAACCGAAGGGACAGTTGGTAGAACGGGACTGCAGCACTTTTTCTTTTCTTTTCTTTTTTTTTTTTCATGCAAAGCTCCAGCAAATCCAGACATTGTATGACTGATTATCAGCAGATGGTCAAAACTTCCACACAAGCATCAACGGATGCTTTGGAAGGCGCAGAGCACAAACTCATTTCTACTATGAAAGTTTTCCTGATAATGCCGTCCACATACAAGTATAGTAGGATAAATAGTTTTTTTATTATTATTTTTAGCTTTATTGTCGTTATAAATCATTTTGACGACCTTTATTAAGCCGAACGCTAAAATTAAACATCATTAAACATCCACAGACAACGTTTAATGGCGTTTGGTTTTTGCAAACGTTGTTTGCTAATGTTTGCCGAAAGTCAGCGGCAACATTAAGGGGATGCTAGTTCAACTTTTAAAGTTAACAACTTGAGTATTTGGATTTTTAAAGTGCTGCTGTTTTGTTCCAAATCAAATTTTGTGAGTTTTGCAAACTGAGCAAGCAAACAAAATCATTTAACACTAATAAAATTGACAATTACCCTGTAAAACTACAAATTTACTACAGTGTAAGTATAAAAAACAGAAAAGTTGCACTGAATGTGCACACCCTTAAAAAAATACTTTTCATTTTATCCAGTTTCAGTTGGTTGGAAATTAAAAAATCTCTGACCAACCTGAAAGAAAGTTCAGCTGTCCTAGGATTTTTGCATCCATTCAATTTTTAAAGGGTTGAAACTTTACAAAGGTATCAGTAAGGAGAAGGATGACAATACAGTCCTCAACATTGTCATTCCGTAATGAATTAAAATAATACATGGGACAACAGCGACATTACAGGAGATGGAAACACTGCAAAAATGAATCAGTCTGAATATGGGCAGCAAAGATGCCCCAAGTTCTGGCTGCAAGGTCGCAAGACAGAATAGACAGAAACATTTACAGACTTTATTTTTCAGTATCTGAGTCAAAAATATATATCCAAAATGAAAAAGAATGTTATGTTTAGTAACGTTTCCAAATGCTTCCACATTTCTACAATTTAAACCACAGAAAAAGGATGTGGAAGCTGACAATTTTTACAAAATGCACATCTGAAAGCAGAGAGTTTTAGGGCACAGAGTTTCAAAAGGTGAAAAAACTTGAATAACCCAGCAAGGCTGCGGGAGGAAAACAGCTCTGCTCTGTACATAAAAAAGGAAGCAATGAAAACAAAGCAAGATGGCAGAGAGGAGCCGAGGGTTGGCACCCAGAGGAGCTTAACCCGACTGCTGATCCTCTCAAGCAGAACGGAGACAAAGAGACGATTAGGCCTGAACTTGTGTTGAGTGTTTCAGTTTATTGGCCCACCCAGCGCTGCCCACTGAGGCGCCGCCCTCTCACTTCTCCACATTTGCGAGGCGATTTGGACCTTGTTCTGCTGCTAATGGTTCTGGTGGCACTGATTTCACTCAAACTGACGTTTAAACAGGCAGAGCATCTTCTAATAGGAAGGAAGGCGTTTTAGGCGTTTTATTTCCAAAATTGGTTATTTATTGATCAGCATTTTCATTTCTTACGTGTCCACCTGTCTTGGTTTTGACCCCGTTTCTATTTTCATTCGTCTCCATACGCCGCTGAGGGAGGTGGAGATAATAACTGACCTTTTACATGTGCTATCCACATGTAATAAGAGGGAAAATTTGCTCCCAGCAAACCAGGAACTGTCATCTGTGTGTAAATACACAGCGACCTTACGTCTGAGTGCTCCAATTAACAGAAAGGTTACAGAGGAGTGAGATTATTGCAGCGGTTTAATGGTGGGAATATGTTAAAGATTATTTCCAGTTAATAATTTTTTAGCAACGAGGTGCCTACAGATGGTCCGACTCAACTCGGTCCGTAACTACGGTTCGTTTCTGAACAGGTTTAACGGGCCGTGGCGTCTGCAGCGAGCACAGCGTGAATGAGCGAGCCGAAGCAGAAGCTTCTTTCTTTCGTGCCGAAGGTGATAATGAAGAACACGGTAGTTTTGCTCTGACTTGTAAAGAAAATTAAAATAATTTATATGAATTTTTGGAAGACCTTCTGTTGATCAGATATCAATCGTTCCCCACACAGAGACTGGTGACTGTTCACCAACGCTAACCAGAAAAAAAAACACATTTACACAGCAGGTTAATATGTAAAAAAAATATTTATTTGTATTAAGAATACATCACTGTAAGAGTTATTGGTATTTTTGACTCTAAATGCAGTTATTCCTCCAACCACTAGAGGCTCCGTGTTCTAATTGTTTATCATGACTAATTATTACAACATTCTTAAATTTAACTGAACCAAACTGAACTGAACTGCATTTAACTGTTAATTGTTAATTTAATTGAAATGAACTGAATCAAAGTTAATTCAACTGAATAAAAGTGAACTGAACTCAAATGAACTGAACTAAGTTCAACAGAATTGCAATAATTGAACTGAACTAAATGAAGTGAAACATATTTTTTGACAGTACAGATGAGAGAAACATTCATTCCTGAAGTCAAAACTCAAACACAAGAAAGCCAAGAAATGAACTGTTCACTCAACAAAAGACACAATAAAACCAAAACTATAAGAGGAAAAATAGAAAAGTTTCAGAGGTAGAGCTGCAAAAAGAAATTAATATGGAAAAAAAAGAGCAGAATATATAGAAAGAACAGAATTACACAGAATAATCAAACGTTGCATCCATAACTTATAATATTTTAAAGCTTAGGAGGATTTTGTTTGCAGCTAAATTAAAGTTACAGTTTTGCAAGAACTGTTTAGCTGAACATTCACTCGAATTTGAAACTTTATTCCACTGCAAAGCTGAGCTGGACTAGAATCTGCTCTTACCTGTAAAAATGTTTTTAATTTGCTATCTTAAAAGCGGGCAGCATTTTAAGATAGCATAAGAGTTTCTTTATTGTGAAGCAGCGTAATTTATTGAAGCGCTCAGAATCACGACTGGCTTCAGGACGACCCTAATTAATTTACTTTATTGTACCAAGAAACGGCAGCACAGTCAAAGTGACCCGGCCAGAAAGAGCAAAGCCCATCTTTTAAGAAAACCTCTTTCCGAGTCAGGAAATTAATTATTTAATTTATTTTTATTCAGGCATTTAGAGAAATCTCTTCAGTCAGACACCTCAACACAATCGAGGCACTTTATCCACTCTGTGCTTTTAATTATCCTCCCTCGTTTTTGACTGTAAAACCTAATCAGATTTTGCTTTATTTCTATTCACAACCAACTAATCTTGGTTTGTAAAGCTAATAGAAAAGTGTCTGCTTTGCTTTTTGTGTGATGTGTAACTTTCGAGGTGTTGGTCTCTCTGTTGGCGAAGGCTTGCATTTAAAGAAGCGTTCTCGTCCCTGGAGTTTCCGTTTCATGGCCAAACACACGTCTGAATAAAAAGATTTATCCTGAAACTGTAAATATTTATCTTTCTTGAGTCCAAACTGAAACCGCAAGAGTCTGTGAAAATGTTCTCTTCTGAATATTCAGAAGAGAAACCTCAAAAGCATTTGATTTATACATAAAAGATTTCTCGTGATGCCCCAGATCTGGTTCCGAGAAAACAGGCCACAGTTCTTCACTGTTGTGTATTGATTTGTGTAGCGATGGTCAGCAGAGACAAGAAAAAATAAAAATAAAAATGCAACGCGAGAAGCTGAATCAGAGAAAACACAGAAGCTGCGGCGCTAACGGCGGCTAACGGAGAAGCTCTCTGTCTCAGAAGAGAGGAGCCTATTTACATGTGGGAATCAATGGGAGGTCAGAGGTCAGCTGCTGTGATTCGGGATGGGGGGGGGGGGCAAACAGCCGGGCGGTGATGAATGGGACGTGATGAGATGCACAGCAGCAGGCCTGGCCACCACAAGAGGCTGAGGCATTCATTAGCGCAGACTGGATCCAGCCAAAGGCCAGACGATCCCATATCAGCCCTCAGTGTGTGTCCACGGCCCGGAGCAACGATCCCACTGGGAATCACTGGTTCCCACTGGGAGGCTGGGAAGTTGTTGACTTCCAGTGTGAATTGTTGGTAAGGAACCAACCAATTAGAAAATTATTTCATAACAATACAGGATTTAAAAAAGGGAAAGTTGTGAAAAGGCTTAAACTTAAAGTGTCTTAAACTAAGGCGTTAAAATATCTGAATTTCATTTGAAAAAATTGAAAGTCAAAGTCTTACATTTTGTGGTAGCTGGACGACTTACTGTTGTACGTGGCTGAAAAACCATATCACGAAATAAGCAGCCGATATAACTAATTATTGATTAGGGGTTTTTTGTTTTAAATATCTGAAATATTGCCGAACAGGAAGCCTGTTTTATCCAGTTTTCTCTTCACAACATTGTTTTTTTTTATTTTTGAGCAGCTATGAGGCAAAACCTTAAACTGCTGCTGCGCCAGTTACTCAACAGATCGTTGCTAGGTAACCACTAGTTACTAGGTAACCACAGACTGAGGGAGTTAGTAGATTCAACCAACATTGCTTAGCTTCTCCTCTGTCTACATCGTTCTTTTGTTTTACATTATTACATTTTATAAATTTTCTTTCATTCAGTCTGATCCTAATAATTTGGTTTGGTTTTAATAAATGTAATAAATCACGTTGTTGCCTTGCAGCAGAAAGGTAAGCGCTGTGGCATCAAGCGCACAACCAACACTCACCCTTTAATCAAATACACCACGGACCAAATAAAACAAACGCACGTTGGGAAAAATCCCCAGATGGATGTGTGGGGAATGTGTGCAATGGCTGCAGGTAGAGAAGTTGATGTGTTTGGTGCCACTGCCAGTGACAGAACAAATGTCAGGAGAAGGTAAAAAAGCACAGAGAGAACAGAAACACACTGTTCCCTCTGTCAGCTTATGAAGCTGAGGCTGTGGGGACCAGCATGGAGCTGGGATGATACTGGCAGCTCCGCTGTTTGTCCTCCGTCTCCACCAGCCGCACCGCCTGCCACAGCAAGCAAACACCCGCCTCTCCGCTCAATATGCTGCTGAAGATCACACCAACAAAGTCCACAGGCCGAACGCAAGCAAACACATCCCATACATGTGTCAGTGACAATTACTGCGCAGGTGGAACGTTAGCGAGCTAATCGCTAACCTGGAAAACTTTCTACCACCCAAAAATAAAAAAAACAAAGTCCTTTTTTGCATGCTGGGAAAATTCTCTACATTTTGAGAAGAAACCCTCCTGAAATTCTCCCCCCCACAAACCAAACAGCCATGTTTCTTGTTTCCCTCAGCAGATTAAGTGTGGGCGAGGAACAAAGCAGCCGACTGAGCAGGAACGAGAAGATGAGTCGGGCAACTGGGAATCGGAGTAGCCGCTCCAGACTGGCCTGACAACAACGCAGCCTTATTAGACTCACTAGATCAGAAAACACTAGAGCTCCTCTCTAACTTTCTCCCTCTCTTCATTTATCGCTCTGCCTCCCTCCTTTATTCACTCTTCTACCTCCAGCAAACTTTCTGCTGCTCACAACCTCAAAGCCTCCTCTCTTTAATTTTCCAGAAGCCTCACATTTCCATCTCCCTCTGTTTTATTCAGCGAGTTTCTCCGGGGTTTTATCTGGAATTTCTCTCTGCAATCAGCGGCCGTGTCTTCACCTCCCCTCCTCCGACCTCTGCTCTCTCTTCATCCGCAGCGTTTGCGGCCTGAGCAGGAACCCTGACTCAGGCTGACCTTTTTTTGAGATTCCCCTCGGTTTTAGAAAGTGGATCAATTCCACAAATTGAGCGAATGGGGAGGAGACAAAAACCCGCAGATGGCTCCCTCTGTTCTGCAAAATGCCACAGTGACAAAGGCGACACAAAAACCATCCATTGTCCTCTATTTTTCCAGACTCGACTCGTAGCAGCCCTCTCCTTTTTTATTCCATTTTCTTTTTCAGCCGAAAGCCATTTGAACTTGAGCTGACCCACTGTCTCCTCTTTCCTCCTTTTCTCCTCTTTCCATTAACTTCTGCATTTTTTATGGTTGATTTGCAACAGAGCACATAAATGTAGATGAAAATATAAACTTTTGCTCTGAATTCATCCGTCAAAAGTCAAACTGTGTGTCTAGATGTCATATTTCAGCTTTTATTACCAAATTGGCAATAAAGAAACCAAATATCAACTTTGCCTGAGTCATTTTTCATGTCAGATTTTCCCAACGATCCCAGATTTCCAGAGGAAAGATTCATTTTTAACCTGTTCAAAAGATAAATACAAAATTTCCCAGCAAAGATTCTTCAACAATGGACAGATGAAACTTTTCAACAACGGGACAGAGTATAAAATGTGGAAGTACATTTTTCAACACAATAAATGTTTTATACCAGCCTACATCTGCAAAATCAAAAATATAATTTCATCTTTATGACTTTTTGACTTTTGGAGTTCAAGAATAAAACATGACAAAGAAATGTTTCCTTTCTAAAGCATTTCTCATTTAAGTGGGTAAAAGTGGAGTCATTCTTGTTGCATTCAGACTAAAATTATATTTGTTAAGTTGGAAATATACATTTGAAGCCAAATGTCTACATACACCATTTAAAAAGACTTTTTCTCACTGTGACATATTAAATGAGAGTTCACTTTTTCTGTTTTAGGTGAGTTAAGATTATAATAACTTGAGGATTTTGCGAAATAACAAAATAATTCACAGACATGGCCTCAAAAGCCACGCAGCAAGGAAGAGGCCATTTGCTCCAAAAGTAAAATAAAAAGCTATCTTACAGCTTGCAAGTGAAATAAATCACAGAAACGAAAAATAAATGTTCTCTGAAAACGTTTCTTTGTTTTCTTGCACTGAATTAAACCTCCACTCTTTTCTTTGGTTTGTGAAATTTCAGATTTAAAATTGCTGGTTAATGTATAAATCTTTACTGATTTGGTTTTAGGTTGCAGGCAGCAACAGATAAAACATATAAAAAATGACGTAAAGGTCAATGAAAGCCCATCCCTCACTGGACGAGCCTTCGTTTTAAAACTCACTGGCAGAAATAATTATGACCCAAAAACCACAGGTGTGTTTAAAATACACAAACCCTGGAGCATAAAAAAGCATCTACTTTCTATTTGCACAGTACTTATTAGTAGTTATTGGGTTCTGGTTCTGCATCACTATAACCAAACATGGAGAAGCACCACAAATCTAGAAAATAATATGAAACACTTTGGAAAATGTAATGTTTTAATTGTTGATTTCTTGTGTTTTTATGATGCAAAGCACTTTGAACTGCCTTGTTGCTGAAATATGCTGTACAAATATCCTTTATTGGCTGATTAATTGATAATAATCAGCGCCTGCATGGCGTGTATCACAGGATTTGACATTTTGACGCTTCATTTCAGCCGCCGCAGAGCTTCTGAGTGAGCCTGCAGGTATAAAAGCAACCGCACAATTCAAGTTTTTACTTGCACAAAGTATCCACAGTGTACCAATAAATAAATTGCAATCAACTGCAGCCCAGTGCTTCTCTGTCCTGATGCAACCTCTCATTATCTCCGCTCCACCTACCTCCATCCCTCCCTGCTGTAACGATCGGGTCATAACTGGGACCGCCGCTCCGACTCAGGTTTCACGAGGCGTCGGGGGTCTAATTGGGGCTGAATGAGTGCGAGTGTGTGTTGCCGTCAGACTTTATTGACTGGGGTTGGCTTGGTCGTTCTGTCCCCAGCGGAGTTATGCTCTGATTTTATCTTTGCCTATAAACACACACTTGGGAATGAGGAGTTTTCAGCATCAAACAGTGTTTTAATGTCTTTATTTTGTGCAAAACTAAAATAGATGCAATTAGTTTTGCAGGTGAAAAATGCACATATGTTTTTTTCTGAAAATTTTAAGTGCTATACTGAAACTCACTTTGACCAACTGTGATCAAGTCATGCATGAACTAAATTACATGTGAGCCATCAAAATGCTAAAAATCCCTTTTGAAGCATTTAAGCTTTCTGCTACTCAACGCCTGATTTTGCATTTGCAGGATGTTTGACTGCAAACAGGGATTATTTATGCATGACATGAAATCCTGCCTCGTTTTCACTCGCACGCACATCTGTGTGTAAACACCTACATTTGTATGTAAATAAAATAAATTCCTTAGCTTCTAGCAAATCCTTTTAATTAGAGGGCAATTATTTTCACAGATAAATTCAAATGAAGTATTTCACTATACACCCTGAGCTCTTCTGTTTTGTGACATTAAAGGCACAAACATCAATGCATTTGATGTTTGTGTCTACAACCAGGACTTTGACTGGTCCGTTTTTACAGATGAATATGTTTTCAGTTTAGAGTTGTTGTATCTTTAGTGACGGTAAACAGCTTACCAAGCTGTTCAAAGACGGGCCTATAAAAAACATCCAAATGTTTTGCACAATTTCTTGCTTTTACAAAATCAATCATGATCAAGAAAATGTGACTTTTTTGATGCAAAAAAACATTTAATGTCAAATATCTTTATTGATTTTCTTAAAACATTTTTAATTATGTCAAAATTAAATTGGCGTTCGAGGGTTAGGGCTTCTACTGGTGCTGGTGTCGCTGCTTTAGCGTTAGCGCAACAAACGTTTTAGTCCTTGTCCAAGATGGTGGACTGAACAGTTCTCTGCAAGATATTTAAATATTAGGATATTAATATTTAAATATTTAAATTAGTTTCAACCTAAACTCTTTAAGATTCTAAATGAATAATAAATAATAAAACTGCTGCATTTATACTGAGATTAAATTGCACAAAGGCTCAACTAGTTAGATTTCCAAATCCAACTTTTAGCTCTGCGTTTTATTCAAGGGTATAAAGGTAGAGGGGTTGCATTGTCAGATTTTTATGCATAAGGAAACTGTTTTCCTCCCACATCCCCATTAAGAAGTAAATAATTTTCCAAGTCGCAGCAGTAAGACTTTAAGAGTTGAAGCAATGCATAATGAAATCCACCAGAGCTAAAATGTTTTTAGTTTTTAGTTTTTCATTTGTTTGAGAAGAGAAAACCAAAACCAAACCGTGTGACAGAACAATTTTCCGCAATTTGACTCAATAGTTCACACCTCTTTGTTGTAGCTCTAAATTGATTCTCTGTTGTTTTTCCAGATTCCTGCAGTAATTTTGCTTCATTTACAACTGAACAAATAAAAGTGTGCACACATCCTGCTCTGTCATAAACAAAGTGCGTTCAGTTTGTGGGTGTGATGTGCTTTTAGTTTGTTGGTGAGGTGCAGCAGCAGAAACAATACGTGAGGTGCAGACAATCTTGGCTGTTGTCTCGGTTTAGACACCAGTGTTCCCATTAAAACCTGCTGTCAGCTCCATCACTGCATACCACTCTCTATTTTACACAAAACAATGCCCCCCTAATTGGAAAGCTTATGCAGCAGCACCAAATATCCTCGCAAGAACACACATTGTCAGAAAGAGACGACACCCTGGAAACTCATTGCCTTGTTAAAGAGAGAACTTTTCTAAATCAACAAAGCAACTTGACTCAGCGGCAGAAGTGCGTGTGTGTGAACAGTCGGAGGAAGAATTAATCTTTCCCGCTGTTTGTGTCAGGGCTGGATGTGAAAGCGTCTCCCGCAGCGCGAGCGGCGATGTCTGAGATCCGCCTCCAGGCTGGCTACGTCGCTGGCGCTAAGGCAGCCGCTAATCTGTAATCAAACAAATGCGCGAGCCGCGATCCTCCATGTTTGAGCTCCACAGAGGATGAGGACTGTCAGCATCCTGTTTGTCCTGACAAACTGACACTGGAAAAGCGGTTTCAGCTGCAGCTCCTGTCATCACTCTGATTGGTTTACAAAGGCTCTATTAAGTAGACGGCTTCTCAGTTCAACCTTTCGCTCTGTGTTTTATTTAAGGGCATCAGGGGAAAAAAGTCTGAGCTTTTCAACAAAAACATTTTATTTCAGTTTGACTAATCAAAGATTCACCAGGAGAAGAAATAAAATACGCTTTAGAGATGGTTCTGAACAGATAGAGGTGTTTTAGGCAAGAGAATTAAGGTCATTGAAAAAAAAAAAAGAACTCAGATTTTAATTCAGAAGTCTGACTTTAATCAATCAAACCTCAGAATTCTGAGAAAAATGTCAAAATTCCAAGAAAAAAGTTGGAATTCTGAGGAAAAGTCAGAATTCTGAGAGAAAAATTCTTAATTCTGAGATAAAAAAGAGTAAGAACTCTGAGACGTGTGGATTCTGAGAAAAATTAAGAAGATAAATTTGACTTTTGCGCAGTTCGCTATCTTGACCAGGAAGGCACAACAGCCTTCATCATGGCCTCAGATTGAGCTAAAACATTATTTCCTTCCGTAGACTGTCAAAAGAATAACATTTATTAACCATCTGTGAATACATGATAAAATATTTCTGAAAGTGAGTCATGTTATTGTGCAAGTTTAGAAGTCGGAGATCTTTTCAAATCAAGGCATTGTTCACTGTGAGTTTCAGACCTTGAGCACAAATTGCCTTCAGCCAGTGGATTGTAGACTCACTGAGCACAAACAATAGACTTTAAAAGAATAGTGGATGCTTTCAAACGCTGTATAAACTTGCATAATGTGCCATAAATACACAAAACTGAATGAAAATGAGAGAGGGACTTCTACTAAGTGTATATAAGTAATTATTGATTGTCTACTAAGCTGTTCAATAGTTTTTTGGATTAACTAATTGGATAATAGGAGATTTCTTTGACAGAATTCGAACCGAGTTAAGTTAAAATGCCACTTGAGGAGTTCTGTGTGGAAAAAACCGACACACAAAAGAGGTTTTTTTTTTACATAAATACAAAAGTATGTTTGTTTGTACAATTTTGGCTTATTTACTGGTCTGAGTGCTGGGTTCTGTTTGTTTGTTTTTCAAAAATGTGTCATTTTTAGAGTCTGTATACTCCTTTAATCAATTACTAAATTGATAAAAACTGAATCGATTAATCTTAATTTGATTAATCGATTCAGTTCAATTCAGTTTTGACCCAGAAAAGAGTGAAATTTGCAGAGAAATCCACACAACTAGGATCAAAACCAGTCATTTTATTTCATAATTATGTCACCCTCAGTTTTAATAAAAATGCTCAATATATCAAACAAAAATTGAAAGAAATTTAGCTTTGTGATATAACGCATGAAATTGGGTCTATGTCTCTTTAAGAAGCTCCTATTGGTGTCATAATTACAGAATTTGGTACAATATTCGATACAATGTGGTTCAATATAGTTTGATGTTTTATTACAAGAGACTCCAGCTCAAGTCCTCAAGTGCAACCGCCCTGCAACTTTTGGACGCATCCCTGCTCCAGGACACCTAAATTAAGCTAATGGTTAATTACTGCACTTTTGAAAAACTTCCTCACCAGCCAGGAAGGTAATTCAGCCTTTTGATTTAGGAGCAGGTACGCATTCAAAAGTTTTAGGACAGTGACCTTCGATGGCTGGAGTCGCTGACCTCTCCAGTGCTGTCTCAGTATATTATAGATCTATAAACAACAGAATGGATTCGATTGCCTAAACTCTGTCACCAAAGTGGCACTGCTTCTTATTTAAGATTTGAGCTGAATGAAAATAAATTCAAACTGATGTGACCCACTATAAATTATAATTAAAAAGTGGTGATGTCTAATTAGAGGTCAAATTCAAATATACTTTATTGATCCCAAAGAGAAATTCAATGTTGTTGTAACTCATCTTAATTCAAATTCTTCAAAGAACAATTTATTATTCTGATGTTTAACTGATTAATCGCCAAAAAAAATATAGTTTATTTATCTACTAAAGCCATTTCTATACATTAGAAATATATAAAATATGCAGGTAAACAAATAATTCAATTCCTTTTTTTTAATTTACAAAATGAGCATTTTATGGCCTGAAATTCAACAACGAAAAAAATACATTCAACATCAACATGTGAAAAGCTCAGAACTTCCTGTTTGATTTAACATCAATAGTGTAAATCTGTTGGCTTTGTTTTGATAAACTGATTAATAACAGAAACAGAACAGAAAAATATGCATAATGTGATTTTTTTTAATTAAATTTGAACTACGTGAAGATAAAACTTCATCTTAAATGCAAAATGTACATATCTTTCGTACAGTTTTGGTTTATTCAGTTATTCTTTCAGCAAATGATCTTTTTTCATCTGTACACTCCAATTAACGATTGCTAAATTAATTTAAAAACTCGATTAATCACAACTGAACCGATTAATCGTTTCAGACCTAACTAGAAAATATAAGGTTTTTAATATTTGTTATGCAGCATATTGAGAATCCACACAGTATAAAAGCAACTGATGCTTCATGAATTTTATTTTCTCTCAGAAGTGCAGAATAACCAACCCAAGTGTTTAATCCTGCCATGCTTCACTGCTAACACCGATCTCGCTGATGCCTGCTGGGAGGTCCATTCTGCAACACAAGTTGACAATTCTGGGCTTGATTTGTTTCACTGAGTACTTTTAAGTTTATTGATTTGGATTATATAGACCCACAATAGCTGTTTGGGGTATTCACTGAGGTCCAGCAGTGGACAAGGAACTGAGCCAGAGTCCCTAAATCCCTTATAAGCGTCCCACATGACACTGAATGCAGTCAAGTGGAGGCCAAGAAAGATAAAAAGGAAAGTCTTGAGCTTTTTCCGGAGCACTAAAGTAGCTGACGAGCCTCGAGTTGCCAGGCGGTTGGTTCGCTCTTCCCCAGTTTTCTGTCCAAATCTACCTCCGGGTAGCTTTCAATCCTTTCTCATCTCTTCCTCTCCCTCCTCTTCACTTTCCTTTGGTTTGTCAAAGGGTTTCAGGCTCAATAAAACACTTTTGCGCGGTGGAGTAGGTGTGCAGGATGCGGTATCGACATAACCTTGACTCGACGTGGGCCGAGCACAAAGGTAATGGGGGAACCGGGGCGGCTCGGCAGCAAATAGCCGACAGGCCCACCGAGAAGCGCCATAATAGAATGGAAAAAGAAATTGGGTCTCTGTAGTAATGTTAAAATAAAGTTGATTTGACAGTACTGTTGATCCTCTCTCTGCATCGGATTCAATTTGGTGCCGCGCGGCGCTGCACCAGGCCATCTCATCCTCTGACACGGGGGAGTTCTCCGCGCCCGGCAGTCCCGATTTGTTATGAATTTCGTGCTAAAGGGTTCTGCTGGAATATTCATCTCCCTGCCCTTCATTGTTTTCCTTTTCATTCTTCTTTCATCAATTTTTAATACACACCACTACTCAATCTTGTCCCCGTTCTACCTCACTTCATTCAAAATCCTCTTATAAAAAGTCATTTCTGCTCAGCACATAAGGATGCAGAAAAAAAAAGAATGAAATCAACAAAATGATGAGTGCAGTCTCTATTTCTGATTTCTTTTCCTTTCTGCTTTTTGTCACAATTTGGAGAGTTGGCGTACTGTCGACTGTCCCCATCGTGAAAATCCACCAAGAAATGTGGAGATTTAGCAGGACAGCATTTCTCAAGATGCACCCAATTATGTGAAAAAGATGAAAGGCGCCAAGTTTCCATGCATGCATGGCGCTTGCTTCCCAAAATAAGGAACTGCTAGCAAGATCCAGTGAGGAAATGTTTTGAAGTGGAGAGAGAAGTCCAAAGACCAGAAATCCAGCATCATACGCAGAGAGAGAGAAGGGCCGTGTTTACTCACTCGCTAACTGTTGTATGAAATAAGTAAACGCAAGCAGAATGAAGAGGAATATATACGGCTCAACAGCCAAATGCATTGGCTGCCTGTCAAAAACGATGCTTCTGTCCCGCAGGGCCGCCGGCTTGCAGCCGTCCCACTGATCCTTCCTCATTCTGATTCGCTGCCAAGTAACATTTTCCAGACAACAAATGATTAAGTTGAAGAATAATAACACTTTCTGAATAATATCCAAATCCCGTCTGTAGAATAATGAATAAAAAGGCAGTAGTATATATTTTACAGCACAACCAATATGCATGAACTCTTCCTGAGTGAAAACATTCGTATTGTTGTTTCTAAATGAATATGAACTTGTTTGTATGATTTAAGGTCTGAAAGCTCTGCAACCTTTTCCTTATTTTGACCATTTCTCATTTTCTGCTAATACCAAATTTTTGCTTGGACTTTCGCAGACATGTTGTCAGCAGTTCATAGAATAAAAGAACAATGTCTATTTTACTCAAACATAAACCTATAAAAGTAACCATAATATAGTAAACATATGTTCATATAAGCAAAATTATAGCATCTAAATTCACTGTAAATGAGTCCCCAGCTTGCAAAAGTATTGCAAAGTAATGTAAAAGATTTTATAATAATAAGCCTTTATGTTTTGTGCGTGTTTGTTTTTTTCCGTTTTAAAGGCTCTAGTAACATCCAGCATCATTTCCAGGTTTATCTCTGCTGCTCCACAGGCATTCAGAGAGCAAAACACTGTTTTCAGACTGAGGCAGAAAACATCAAATGTATAACCTCCATAGTGAATGATTAATGAGACTGAGTCCAGTTGCAGAGAGACATGAAACTAAACTTAAAAAAAAGCTGATAAACGCATAAAAACGCCTGAGTCTGTCCTGTAATACTTATCATCTTGTATTTTCGTCATTTGAAATGACATCCCAGTGGTAAAACCTTTTGCCCTCCTGCTAATAAACACTTACCCCCCATGTGTTTTTTGCTCATATCAAACTATCAATCATTTGAAATTAACTCCCGAATCTGAACTAATAAAATCAGCAGGCAAATGGCAGGAAGTGACACATCAATAAAAACATCGAGGACGTTTTCATCTGTTGTGACATCTTTAATTAAGATCCACTATTTCAGTGAACTGTGCTCATTCATGCACAGAAAACAACTTTTCATTCTTACAGGCTGTTCAGCAGCAGGCACACACACACACACACACGCACACACACACACACACACACATTGTCCTGCTCTGAGCTTTCAGCACATTTTACGCATAAACTTTTACAAGCATTTTGATTATATTCACTTTGAACGGAGTGAATGCGGCCTCAGATGCTTTCGCCAGGCCGTTGTTGTTTCACTGTGATCTGCTACTGTATATCTGGAATAATAGGAAGCATCAAGTTTCATGTCCAATGATCGTTAGAGCCTCACAGAGTGTAGAGACAATCAGTTTAATGGCGTTCTGCTGTTGCTCCATGCACCATTTTGTGGGGCTGTTATGTAAATCCTGCGGGCTTTTAGTGTTGATGTTTTTTTGCACAATAATTGGCTCTGCTGTGTCTAAATATCGTCTTCTGTGTCTGTGAGTGAAGAATTATTCAAAGTTATAACCAGTAATAAGCTGTCAAGACGTAGGCGTATGTTTATTTTACCTCTATTTGCATGGATTTTTTCCAGTTTGGACATGAATACGAGCATCAGCGTCTTAATTCTTGTTTAGTTTCTCTTGCATTTCATCCAAGAGAAACCGACATGGACTGAATCCTACAAACAGAAATCTGAACAAGTGTAATTTTTCTGCTTTGCTATCACTAAGGTCCTCCGTCTGAAAGAAACCAGCAGAAAACTTGAACTGAAAGCTGCTTTTTCACAGGAGGAACCTTTTCCAGGAACTTGTTTATTTTTCTACCTATTTCCTGTCATCACCGCGGGAAACAGAGCCGAATCAGAAGACCAGCGTGGGAAACAGGCCTGGTTGGATGGATCCTGATAGCATAAGAGGCCTAAAGGCTCTCTGAGCTTAAACTTTGAGAAACTCCCTTTTCTTTTGTGTTAATGTTTCCCGGCAACCTTGGATGGGATGAAGGTCATAGAAAAGATGAGACACACATTGAGCTTCTAACAGGAAAGTTTATTATTCTTCTGTTTAATGAACATATATAATACTATATGCAATACTTCAAGTATCATTTAGAAACTGTAACAAACACCCCTCAGGTTCTGTACATCACAAATAGCCATAATAGCGAACATAAATTATTTTATCAAGACAAAATCTATCCAAAATTTGGATATTAGCTTTTATTTGAACTTTCTTCCTCCTCAGAATGGGAATGGTTGCTTCTAAAACCATTCAAATAACACATTTCCAATCCCAAGTTGGTAAAATAAACTGGAAAACGTCTCTAAGTTTGGACAAATTTGAGCAACTCATCTTAAAATCCAATTTGGATTTGGTACTGCTGGTTTTACACGCGTAATGTTCTGAAAAGGCTTTGTGATTAGCTTGAATTGCTACCAGTTCATCCTGTTCTTATCGCTGAACAGAACAGAACCAGGAACAAATCAAAAATAAGTTTTCTAACTTGCTCTCTGAAGGATAAAATGTCTGTTATTTGATTTTCAGATCGCAGTTTGATCACAATAGCTCTAAGAGTACAGAGCAATTTTTTTTTCTTCTTGGAAGTAAACGTTTAACCAAAGAAGTAATATTTGCTTTGAGACTAAGGATGTATATAGAAATTTTCTTTTGTTTGAGCTCCTCTTTCAACATAAAATACAATAAATATCAAACTTCTGAATGTTTCAGTGATAATTTCCATGTTTAAAAACATCTTCCCACATCTAAATGCCGTATTTGTAATGTAAATGGTGCAGAAATAATTGCTCCCTTATGTGCTCAAATAGTTTTATCTACCAGCTGATTGTAATTGAAAGCAAGCATTTCATTCAAGAGGAGGTTTAAATTTTAATTCCTGCACTTTATTGTGCAACGACGTGTGATGCCACTTTAATTTCCCTCTGTATCTTTTAATTCGGCTTGCTGTGCGCCTTCCTCCGTTCTGTCGCCTTTGCCCTGACGTGAGCGTTCGATTCACTGAGCTCATGAGTGTCTGCGCTCATCAAAGAGAAGGTGAAGCTCTTCCTGCCAGCAATGGGGTCCCGATTCGGGGCTCAGGTGGTTCTGGATCGTCAGAGGAAAACATAAAAGTCGAATGCTTCCGCTCTCCCTTTGTTGATCTAGTTCAATCTCGCTTTAGTCTGTAATCCCATAATCTTCCTCTCTGTGCACACACACTGCAGCTCGACACGCTGGCTGCTGCATCAATCTGTCTCAAACCTGAACCTGAACCCTTCGCCTCAGCGCTCTTTGCTTTCTCGCACCTCAAGCAGAGGCTACCTCCAAACAAAACCACTGGTTTCAAGAGAGGCTTTGTTTAAAATCACATTTTGTCTGTTTTTATGCTTCCATTTGGATCTCAACTGCTTCTAAAATTGGCCCAAGCGCTTAAAAAAACAAAAACACTCAGCTGTATTTTGGTGTCTGAAAAAGAGCAGCTTCAAAAACCTTACAATTATTAAGTGACACTGTCTTGTTACTGTTGAGCATAAATAATTCTGTGTTTTTCTTCTATCGCTCTTAGCAAGTCGCAAAGCTAAAGTAAAGGAAATGACAGGTCAGGAAAAGCCCTCAAAGGTAAGGTTAGAGGATGTGTTAGTAGGGAACTCCCTCTTTAGGGCGTAGCTTCGATAGAGGCTAACAAAGAGGATGGAAAACTTTTGTTTGATGCCATTTTGTCTGTTAGCGCCTAAAAGTAGCACGTCAGAATGGACCGGCTGTATTTTGGTATTAATAATTCATAAATTCAACTCATTGACTCTTCTTCAACCTCATATATCAAGAACGTAGGTAATGTGGAGAAGGACAATTCTCCACATTACCTAGCAGCACAAGCGTAACTCCAGCATGTTTGGTCAGCTGGTTTTATGGCTGATGGATAAAAAGTAACATAAGTATTTTGTTGCTGACTTACCACCCAGAAACCACTTGCTGCATTCAAATTGGCTGTGCAGGAGGAGCCAGTACTGCTTATCAAAGATGTACAGTTGTATAACTTTACATCTGTTTGCAGCCGTTTTCATATGAGTGTAAACGTTGAGTTGGGATGTGTGGCCAGCTGCAGCTTATTTGGAATTAAAGAGTCCCTAAAGCAGAACTGACCAGACTAAAATCTCGTCATTTAAGAATGATTTTGTGCAAAAAAAAAAAAAAAGGGGGGGAGGAGGGCTTAAACCTATCCTAACCACAATACATCAACTTTAAAACTGCACCAGTTACTCTTGGAGCAGATTTTCGTCTCCCCTGCAGATTAAAAATATGGTGAAATAATTTTTTTGTCCAAAAAATGGAAGCAGACAAACAGCCTGAGACTGAGGGCACAGGTCAGAGCAGTGAGTCGGTTTCTAAGCGTTTTCCTTCGGGGACCGACTCAAAGCAACAGTTGGATTCTTACACAACGCAGCCTGTGTAGCAGAGCCACGTTTCATTGTTCCCACGATAATAGAGCATCTTTTCTGCATCCACACAGGCTGCTGCTTGGAAGGAAAATCTCCTGGGTTTAAACACATAATGATGCCATTTCGCTACGCTCATCGCCTTTCACTTTCTTAGACTTTTACAGCGACGTTGAGCAGAAACGGCTGACAGCGAGGAACACGAGATCTCAGCAGGTTCCCTGAAAAGACGAGCCGTTTCAGCAGCTATATTTATGTGTGGATTTGTATCATTTTTATAGAAAATGTAGGAAAATATCATTTCTTTTAAAGACCAAAACCTCAATAAATGCTAGTACTGACATTGTCTTCCAAACTGCTTAGTAATTTAAATTAAAACTGATTAAAATCTGTTATGTTTTAACCTCAATTTAAATTAACAGAATCAGAATAACGTGACATAAACTGTTAAATGCAAGTTATTTGCTTTTTGTACGACAATATACCGATTGGTATAAACAGGTTGCACTTTTTAAAAAATCAGAGTTGAACCAAATTCAATTACACTGAACTGAACAGTCATAATTCAAATGAACTGAATGCAAAGTGAATCAAATAAACGAACTGATGAAATCAAACGGCGTTCAATCTGGTCCTACTGAACCGAACCGAAGTCAGTCAAACCTGACTGAATGTAATTCAATTCAACTGAAAAGAACTGAATCAGTCTCAATTATGAACTAAAGTTATTTCAGTGGAACCAAATTTAATCAAACTGAACTGAACAGAATCAAATGGAACCAGATTGAATTGAGTCGAAGTGAAATTAACGAGGCAGAATTTCAGAAAACTGATACAAACCAAGCAAATTTAAATCAAAATGAACAAATTTAGTGAATTGAGGTTTAAATAAAATCATATGGAGTTGTGTGTAAAGTTACTGAACCGAAGTAAATATTTTTGATGAAGCAGAAATGAACTGAGTTCACAAATTAAATCATCCAAAACAAACCAGGCTGAAGAAAATTTAATAGACGTGTACCGACAAAAATCTTATTTCAGTCTAACTGAGCAGAAATGAACTGAACTAAAACTGATTCAGTTCAATCCAAGTCAGTTCAACATTCTGTTAAACTGAACATCCAGTTCAGTTCACTTCAATTTAGTCTAATCCAGTTCAGTTTGATTATTTCAGTTAAGTTTTCCTGAAAAGTAAAATATCTGAGAACAGAAAAGATTTTTTTCTATCTGCTGTTTTAAACTGTTTAAATATTTTGAGCTCATGTATTTTTTTTTCTCCACAATAAAGGAAAAAAAATCCTGAACCAGTTGCTTGAAGGTGAATCCTGATTAAATTATTATTTTTCTCTTCTTTCTCAAGGAAATTATTCAGCAGCAGAATAACTTATCTCCAAATAAAACCTTCATTGACTGAATAAAACATAAATACAACAAAACAAAATATGTTTTAGCATGAAAAATGATTTTTATTAGTGGAAAACCTGGTTATTGGTGGAACTAATGATCAGAAATGAAGTTAATTTTACAGAGAAGAGGTTATTCCTCCATTTCTATCAGGATTAATTAGCGTCATCATTAATTTTAAAGCATCTTTTTAGCTTTAAAACTGAACTATATGGAGAAGACGAAGCTGTTCCCAGCTTTGAATGTGTTTTATTCTACCGTTGAGGAGGATTTAGATGCAGGATTGGGTAAATGGAATCAGAAGTTTCCCTTCAAATCTGGTAAAATATATTTAGGGAAGAAGAACGAGGGGCATCTTTAATCGTTTCCCTGCTTTCCCGACTGCGGCAGCCCAAAAAGACGTGTCTTTGCCGACTCGTTTGATCACCGAGAAAATCCTCTCGTGTCAAACTTCCCCCGACTTCAGACTTAAAAAATAAAAAAAATAAAAAAGAAGAAGAAAAAGAAAAAAAAATCCTTAAATCAAAGAGCATCTTGGAGTGAGAAAAAGAGCAGCGCAACCCTTAAAAATAGCAGCATCAAAATACCATCCGTCATCTTTTTTAACTCCAAGAAACAAGGAGAACAAAGACGGGAGATGAAAGTGCGGACAAAATTTCCTCTCGGTGTAAGTGCAGCAGGTGGGAGGTAAACTGAAGGCCGGCTGGAAGTTTTCCTGCTTCCTCCCAGCAGCAGATTAGACCCGCAGCTTCCAAAGTGGGACACGAGTGTCCTTGGATGTTCCTCTTTTTTAACTCCATTTGATGTTATCATCCCTGACTCGGACTAAGTGCGGCTTAATATTTGGTCCAGTAGCAATTTCAGCCTTGAGAAAGAGGCTGCGGTGCAGTAATGAAGCCTCATTGTTTGCTACGGCTTCAGTGGAGGCTTTGTTGCTCAGAAATCTGCACGATAATTTGCTTTTTTTCTTCTTTTTTTTTTATATTTTTTCAATGTATTTTCAAGGGCACAAGCAAGATAAGCACCTGGAATAGAAGGTGAATGCTTTTATAATGTTTCATTAGACGGGATTGCTCAGCCAAGGTTATATCAGGCTAACGATTTGCATTCAAACGGCAGCGTCTTTAATTGAAGTGGTCAGCAACACATTTGTTCAGCAACACATTGGTATGCATCTGATATGATGAAGGTGTTTGACCCGTGTGTGTGTGTGTGTTTGAATGTGAATGCGTGCGTGTGTGTGTGTGTGTGGATGCATATATGCGTGCGTGTGCGTGTGTGTGTGTGTGTGTGCACACATCCCCCAAAAAAAGACAAGAAGGAAAAAAAGGAAAAACATGCAACAAAAATACCTTCGTCTCGAGGCTTGTTCATTGAAGATTCATCAGTTTTTTTTGTGAGCGGACCTAGGGTTAAGAAAAAAAGGGGGGAAAAAGAGAAAAGAGAAAATTTCAAAAAAGATTACTGGCAAAAACCGATTTAAAAAAAAAAATAAGAATATCAAAAAAAGAAAAGAAGCAAGAGTGAAAAAAAGGACAAATCAGTTCAAGAGTTCATGTTTGCTTATTGTGTTTTTTTTTTCTTTAAAAAGAGCACAAAAACAAAAAAGAAGGCATCACAGACACAGATTTATCACAAGAAAAGACACAAGATCAAAGAAGAAATCGGCTGCCATGTTTGTTTGTTTTCGGTTTTATTTTAAACCCTGTTTGCTCTGTTAGTTAAACCTTTGGACGCTGACTGGGTGGTAAGTGGGGTTTGAAGAACAGGACCCAAAAACGAACTGACCTCTAAAAAATGTGCAACTAATAAAAAAAAACCCCTGAGGAAGAACGGCAGGTTTGGGTCCTGATGCTCAAACGGATCAGAAAGCTGTTTATTACCGTGAATGAATGAGAAAAACACACCGGAGACCAAGACAGCTTTAATAGGACGACACGGAGCCTGCAATGGTAAACAGCATGTTAACATGTTCCTGACAAAACACAAAACAGGTGCTTGGTTTGGTTTTTTTTCTGTTTTTATCATGTGTGAGGAATTCAGTGTTTATTCCTCAGGCGCGAAAATAATGACATGGCGCAACAGCAGCAGCGGCTCGTCGGCCCGAAATGACAATTCGAGCGTCAGGCTGATTGCAGAGAGGATTCTGGGTAAGAGGGGAGCGCGGCCTGACCCCCGTCTGCCCACAGGCTGTATTTTTACTAAATTAAAAGAGTGGCATGAAGAAAAGTGGAGAAGAGAAATGACCCCCTCTTTTATTTCCTCCATCGGTGTAAACAAACATGATGGAGAGTGGATTTTTCTTTCTCTCTCATGTCTCCTTTTTTTTTTCTTACCAAAAATTCAGTAAATGTGTGAAATGTTAAAAATGATGCTTTCATTTAATTTCCATCTGACGTTTGCTCACCGAAGCTGCACTGCAGGTCATCTTGTACAACTTCATCTCTCACATTCTGGATGTTTCTCGTGAAAACATCCTCACCATTTCAACGGTTTGACTTTATTTCACCTTAATTTTAAATGGAAGTCGATGTGAAAACTTCTAGTTTTCTCGTTTTCAGTGGCAACTGTTGAAAGAAATGCATAAGAAGACGCGGCAAACGTGTAGAAGAAAATAAAAATTACATTTTCTAATCTGCATTCAAATGATGTTTGGAGGAAAATTAATTTTCCACTTCACCCTAGAAACATCACCTGCTCAGGAGAGCATGGTAGTGGCAGTATCATGCTTTGTAGAAGCTTCTGTTTACCAAGAACAGGGAAACTGGTCAGAGTTTAAGGGGAAGGTAAAATATTTGAGTTTCCAGAAGAACAACGACCCTAAATATGAAGCTAAAGCTACAAAGGAAGAGTTCTGGTTTTAGAAAGGCCTAGTCAAAGTTCTGACTTGAAAACTGTTCCCAGATCTGTCCAGTCAGACTGCGCGGCCAAAAATCTCATTCTTGATGCAGATAAACTGGTAGAGATGTTTCCAAAAGAAAATCAGGAGTGAAAGATGCTTCATTAATTATCACCTACTTGTTTTTTAAGAAAACATAAATCTTCTAGATTCTTTTCACATCATTTGGCTATTTTAACTGGTCTATCGCCAAAAATTCCAGTGAAAAACACAAAAATTTTGGCAGCAACATAATAAAATGCTGATATTCTTAAAGCGTTTAAATAATTTTCCAAGATAAAACATCGTTTTCTCATTCTATAAATGAAAACTCTGCGAGCCTGAGTTTTAAATATTGGCTATTTTACTGAACATAATAAGATTTTATAATAATCTGCAGGTCAACAATAAAAAAGTTCAACCTGGAGCATTTAATATTCACTAAAACACAAAACATTAAATATTTTACCTTTAATATCCGACCTCAGCTCGAAACTTGTGATAAAGGAAGTCGAAGTTCAAAAGACGTAAAATAAAGTCAGAAGAACGAAATAAAGTTTCTAATTTTTATCTAAATTAGCAGGGAATATCTAAAATGACCTGATATTTAAAACAAAATCAGAACTATTTCTTCTATGAAAGTTTGATTCTTCATAAAAGACAGAAAACTCTGGTGGAAATGTGCAGACACTGCCACGTTGATGTATTGATCTCATTAAAAATATATTATATAAATTTCACCAGCTACCAGAATTACGCTCCATTTTTTTGTAATAACTGTCACAGCATAAAACGACAAGCTATAATTTCAACATGAATCATATTAAAATACAGGCTTGCATTCATGTGTGGCGTAACTGGAAAAATTCCTCATTTATCTGGACGGTTTCTGCCTTTTTGCTTTCTCTTCGTTTGATTTTTGGGTTTTCTTGTCAAGAACTAAAGTGTAAAAATGAGATGAGTTTATGAATTAATTACTAAAATTGATTCAGTGTCAGGAAATTTCAGATTTGGAAAAACTTCAGGCAGGTTTCCAAGATGTTTTCCATCATAAGATCTTACAGAAACACCTTTTATGCAAACGCTGAGCCCGGATTTGAATTTTATATGCTCCAGTACTGAACGGCAATTTCTTTTTCAGTTTCTCGAACGTCTGATTCAAGTAAAACAGATTTGTTTTGGTACTCAAATCTCTGAAAAAGGCTATAAATAAAATAAATTTGCCCTTTTCTGCAGTCAGAGCTTTATTTTTTCTACTCAAGGACATCCTGGCACAACACAAGATGTTCCAGGAAGTTTGTAAATTTTGCTTTGGCCAAATTGCTTCTCCATAAAATGTCTTGAATCATGATTTATTTTTTTTTTTGCCCCAGTAATGGTCACAAAAAGTCCCTTTGTTGCCATTCATCCTCCAGTGGGGAGCCAACACTAACCTTCCACCCAATCATATTTAATTTCAGCAGAACTAAAGTGGAGTGCTGTGTTGTGCCTGATAAGTGGACTGGAGACGGTTCTCTGAGTGGCTTCAGCCGAACGCATTAAAACATCCAGCAGCAGAAACGCAGCCAGGAAGTTAATTCAGGAGGAGTTTATATCTTACGAGGAGAACGTGTCCCAGAGTTCGCTCCAATCACAAAGTACAAACACAGCTTATTAAAAGCTCGTTCTGTTCTCCTCTCGTTGGTTATTGGTGCTTATTTTACAGGGACTCTTCTGAAACGAGGTGTTTCAGGAAAAAGAGATCAGGACGATGGTGAGGAAGATTGTTCGGTTTAAAGTCTGAGTGCGGTTTAGAGACGCAGAAAAAAATATGAATCCAATAGAAAATTGTAATTTGTAGCCTGAATTGATTCAAAATGCTCAAAATTGTTTGATTTTGAAAAATAAAATGATATTTTTTTATATCAGAAGAGCCAGGCAGCTACGCTAACCTAATGCAGATCATTAAGTTGCAGAACTAAACCTAAACCCAATCCTCCTTAAATGTACACTGGTGAAATTTGATTTGATTTTTTTTCCTTTTGTCAATTTCAAATTGCACATTTTTAAAGATTTAAATATAATTTAAATATGAGTCAAAACATATTTTATTCTTAACTCTTTGGTGCAGAAAAATGGTTAAAAATGTATCTATTCACTGCATGTTGATGTTAGTTTGTGTAAAATGTTGCACATTTACCAACTATTCAGACTAAGAGACACAAAAAAACTGATATTGAAAGAGAAATAACTAAAGAAAGTCAAAATAGTTTTTTTATTTTATTCTTAAAGAAGGTTTTTGTCATGCATTAGTTTTGGATAAAGGATGAAAATCCCATATTTCCTCTCGCCATTATTTTACAAATCTCCAAAACCAAATGGCATAAAATAAAAAAATACTCACAAATGAAATATTAACAAACATAGAAAAATATTTAAAAAAACATTATATTGCGGCAGAAAAACTTTCAGTATTCAAGATGTTGCATAAACTGACCACTAAATATCGCGAGAGAGAGAGAACGCAAAAGAAGAAAAATCCCCCTTGTCCACTAGGGGGCTCTGTTGAAATGAAACGTTTCAGGTTAAAAATGTCTAAAAACCTCTAATTATTAATCCATGGTTGTTTCCCAGGGTGTAAACATGACAGGGGATCATTTATTTAAGTCACTGGACGTTATGAAAAGTAAAACAACCTGAAAAACTCACTGATGAAGAACCATCACAGTGAGCGACGTTGAGTCTATATCAGCATCTATCTTGTGTTTTTCAGCAGGAAGTGAAGCTACAGCAAATATTCACAACATTGTAAATGAAGACATGTGGATTCTTGAGAACCCGTTCAGAAATCAAAGCAAATACCAAAAACTAAGTAAGCTTCAAATGTTGACAAAAGATGAAACAGTACTTACGATGTTGTTGTTGAACTGAAACAGTCGTGATGCACCTGAACAGTTTGTGCAACAAAATTTAGCACAGCTACACAAAAACTAAACAATCTACTTTATTTTTTAATCAGTCTCAGAGGTTAAACTTACAGAAAACCTGTGAAGGGTGAAAAACGCAGCTGGATGATATTCAGGGTTTTGCAAACAGGAAAAGTGAAACCTGGAAAAATGTTCTTGGTTTCCCTTTCAGCAAAATCAGAACCAGGATTGGTTTTATTGACCAAGACAACAAATTAAACTTTGGGTTTCAAGCATTCAAAACATATAAACTTTAGAGGAAGTACAAAATGGATAAAAATAAATTAATAAAAACTATCCAGCCCCAAAAGACGAGGCAGCTGACAAAACGAGAACTTCAGTGGAGATTATCTAAGAAAAGTTCGGACAACTTTTACAACTCTTAAAGAAGTAGGATTTGAACTTGAGGTGTTTTTTAAACGTTTTTGTCAAACAACATAATGGAAGCAGCAATTATCACTGGAACCAAAGGAAGCAAAAGCCAATAGAAAAGGTAACTGTCTTTGTGTTTTATTGATGTGCATCAAAAGCTTTCTCAAAAAAAATCTGTGAAGATCTGAAAAGGTTTGAATATCGGAGCGACTTTGAAATAACTGCAGAAACTCGGTTTTTATTTCTTCTTTTTCTCACGTGAGGCGACGACGTCGGAAAAGTAGAAATCAAGCAATCATTACCGGAAAGAAACGAGGTGGGAAAAGTGGAAAAAGCAAAGCTTGATTGACGTCTTCTGCAACAAGCGGGCGAGGCGGCTTGAATCAAGCTGTGGGGGGGAAAAATAGCTTTTTGTTTTCTTGACATTTTTAAAAATCTTTCATCCAATCAAACCAGTGATGAGCAGCTTCCTGAAGCCCCCCAGGATCCCCATAATCGGCTTTCCACACCGCAGCGACCTGCAGACGCCAGAAATATCAGGGCTCGTTATTATAATCGGGACAGAAATTAGCTTTTTCTCATCTGGTTTAATGAAGGATTAAACGGGAAAAATATCCTGCAAAACACGACTTTGTCTTTAACTGCCGTGAAAAGCTTAATGAAGCCGAGGGACACGTTTATTTACTGCGACGTTAAGAAAAATGTACAATTTTCCATCGTACATGTCCATCCGTAAAGCGACGCAGGTTCAGACCTCGGACCGATCTTTATACACAAATAAAACAAAAATTGCGTCAATAATTAGAAACGAAAAGTTTGTTGTTTTTTAAGCATATTAAAGTCATCTTGTTGTTTGTGTTTGACCAGCAAAAATGGCTGACATCAAGGAAAAAAAATTAGGTTTGTTGGAGCTTAATGGCTCTTCATAAAATTGTCTAAAAATGATAAAAAACCCAACAAGTTATTTAATTATAGTTCTAGTAATAAATGCAGGTTTAAGCTGCAATTGCATTGAATAGAATGACTCTAAAAATATTCTTTTATTTTTCTTGTATTTAGGTTGGAAACTGTTTTCTTTGCATAGTTTTCATGGAGGAGGATGTATTTATAATCTTTTGGGAAAAAGTTTGATGTTTCTCTTTGGTTCATCTTTATAGAAACGATCAAAGAAGTCAATATATTGACATGCAAAGAAATTTAATGGCTCATTTGAGCAATTTCAGGAGGTCTGAAATGATCTATGTGGGTGTAAGATTTAGTCCTGACAGCTCTAAACTGAGTGTTGGCTGTGATGGATGACTTTTTTTTAGAGCCGAACATGTCATCACGTGTCTGTGTGTGACAGAAATCCCAGAATATCATGTTAGGAATAAAACTTTCAGCTGCAAATAAAATGATTAACTCCAAAAGATCTGAATCTAAATTAGTATGCAAGTGAGAAGAAGCTGGAGATGAGCAACAGGGATGAATGAGATGCAGTTCTTCCTCCGAGAATCATTCACCCTTATATGCATTCCTCAATTTCTCACAGTGTCATGCTCTAGATACTCTGTGTGTGTGTGTGCGTGTGTGTGTGTGTTTAATAATGCAAGACAGTGGGAAGGTGTTCAGACAATGAAGCATGCAGGCAGGCAGGCAGACGTACAACTGCCAATCTTCTGCTTCATTATCACACAGTGCGGCTCTCAGCTGCTATAAGCTCTGCATACTGGAGATTTTTGTGAGGATGTCACAGATGAGCAGCTTGGCTGCACCATGAGCAGCCGTGACGTCCGTTTTCAGGTGAACGGCAGCTCAAGTCTGACCCGAGGACGGTTCCCGGAGGCTCTGCCCTGCAAGGCGCTAATAAAATCTGGCTTTCAAAGACGCCGATGTTAAAGCCTTAGTTGCCATTTTTAAAAAAGAACAATATGAACAATTGTTTAGAGTAGCAGAAAACATAAGTTTTCGTTTCCTCAAAAACTTTGACTAGATACAGATGAGTTGATGTTTGATGATTTCCACTTCTAATGTAACTGTTGCAAGAGAAAAGGGAAAATAATAACAGCTGTTCATGTTGTTATTGTGCTGCTGTTTAACTTGCATCAGGCAGAAACTTTGAAAACCAGCTAAAATTAACTCAGCAGAAAAAATAAGTATTTTCATAGTTACAGGAGTTTATTAGCTGTTGCATCTTGGATTCAAAAATAATTCTGGCAGGAAAACTTATTAAAAAACTCCACATTTTGATTACTGGAGCTATTTATGCCTCCAGTAATATGTGTCAGGTGTTTCACTAGTGAAATAAAAACTTCTTTCTGAAAGGATTTTTCAACTCGAGTTATAAATGTTTAGTGCAGCTAGCTTTAGCTTGTGTTGGAGCTACAGTTAAATTGAAAATGTTTACAGTTTAAATTACAATTTAAAATGTTCACCGACTTACATTTAAGCTACACGACAACTTGGATGCAAAAAAGTCATCACTGAATCAGTTTAAAAGTGGCTACAATGAGCTGTTGATGTTAGCGCTGGCATGCTAATGTTAGCATTAGCCAAATCTGCTCGATCAAAAAGCAGATCTTTTTACATTGTACATTATATACAATGTATTTTTTTTTTTTTTAAGAAAAATGTAGAAAATTTCACTACAAATGCTTCTTATAAACATATAAAAAATCTACGCTACTAAGTGCTGTGCAGAAAAAATGATCCTATCATATCATACAATGTTCCTTCTTAATACATACTTGTATGAGGACTATAGGGGCCTCTTTTTTCTCCTATGTCCGTCTCACTTATTACACAGTGACCTTGCCTGTAGCATTGTTCAGTGAATAATAGGCTTTTGGGGGATTTCGAAGAACAGCAGAAAGAGCGATGAGACTGTCAGGATGCTGCCAGAGCGCAGTAAAATCTGGCAGCCTGGTGGGTCCACCGAGGGACAAAGCACAGGTACAGAAGGTTATACGAACTCATACGTTGTGATTTATGACTTTCACATCTTGGGGAAAATTATAAAAACACAAGAGCTGTCATTATCCTGTGTAATTACTATCATGTCTGAAAAACAAAATTGCTAACCAGGAAATAACAGCAGTAAATATCGGATGAAGATCCCACTGCTTTGAAAACCTCCTGGTTATTCCACCAAATGTTGATTTCTGAACTGAGTTAAAACTTTAGTGTTGTCTTTAATTTAACATGAACTTGTTTTCTTTGCTTTATTTGATTTCTGAAAGCACTGCATTTTGTTAATTTGACCATTTCTCATTTTCTGATAATAAAAACAAAATTTCTGCTTTGCATTTCAGAGACATGTTGTCTGTCGCATTTTTAGTAACAGATGTGGGTCTATTTGTTAAAAAAGCTTGATCACAAAAAGAAAAACTTTGGATTATTGTAAGGAAATAATGTACTTTTAACTCAAATAAAAAATCAATTCAAGGGCCACAAATGGCCCCCGAGCCGCACTTTGGACACCCCTGAACTAGAATAACTTGGTACGATTTGGCAGAGAAAAGGCTGCAATTTTCAGAATGCAATTTTAATCTAATCTAATCTTCTCAGATTAACATGTAGGTTGTTTTCAGGAGAAAACTGGGATTATTCAGATTATTCAGTTTTGGCTCTTTTTGTTTTTTGAGAATCAAAATACAGATTCTCATTTGTATTTTGGCAAATGAGAATCTGGAGACGTTTCCAACGTGACGCAGAAAGAAAATATCTAAAAGCGTTGAATATTCTGAACGATTGTTGACGCGAATCTCAGCCCAACCAGCCAGTCAGGGAGTAAAAGAAGCAACAAGAGTCACATTATGCAGAGTTAAATTTAATGTTGAACAAGAAACGCATAACGCGGAGCGTCGTGTGAGTCTGACAAGGTTAAAATGGTGCGATACGTAATCCTGTGTTTCTTTGCAGCTTTTTGATTCAACTTTTTCCTTCAAATGAGCTGCAGATTTTTTGGTTCGCATTCATCCATTTAAACCAGCCTGCTACTGTTGTCACTTAAAATCACTCATCAGTTTATATAATTTCACGAAAACAACTGCAGGCCTTGACATTTTCAGTAGTAGACATTATTTCTCTGTCCTTGGCTCTGAATGCAGAGGGGATACAATAAACAGAAAACAGGCTGCAGCGCAGTCATTTACTATGTTGACGTATAAATCACGAAAAACCCGCTCAAGATGTCTAGTTACTGCACAAAAAGCAAAAAATGTATTCAAATAACCAGCTCTTTCTGTTATTTATTTCCATATTTTTCCTCTCTAACCTCACATTTTTCTCTTTCTGTCAACTTTCTTTTGTTTTTTTTCCCCCCACCCGTCTCTGGGAGCCTCGTTCCGAATCTCGAGATAGAAAGCTCGAGAAATATCGATCAACGCGAGTCTATGGGGAGGAAGAGTGTGGCAGGCAGAAAGAAAAGAAAAACAAAAAAAAGAGGAAAGGAGGAGGCCAGGAATGAATGGGATGCTGACACAAGAGTTTCCAACTGGAAAAAAGAAAGACAGGAGTAAAAAGACGAAGCAGAAAATAAAAAAGAAGCTGCTAATTGTTCAAATGTGGAGGGCTAAAAATGTCTGATTGGCTTCACTGAAGGACATGAAATGTGTCTAGAAAAAGAAGGAGTTATGTTACAAAATGACAGGAAATCAAAGATGGTAATTAAAAACTTTCACCTGAACAGATGACGGACAGATCCTGTGAATCATGGAGAGAAAACAGAGACATGCGGTGCAGCGGGGCGGCGCACGGAGTGACATTTACAGAGCGCCGACGACTGAATAAGCATGAAGGTTACAGCCATTTTCTCCCCTTGTAGAAGCGTGGGCTCAACCGTTCAGGCAGCCATGAAAACGCTGCCGGGACAAATACGTGCTTTACAGCTCCATCAAAATTATCCCAGTTAACAGGAGGCAGAATGCATCTCCCAACTGTGCAGTAATTAGATCTAAGGGTTGTACGAAATCCCTGAAACCAAGAGACGTTGAGATTGTCTATTAATAATTGATAATCTGTAAAAACTACAAAACCCAACCAATTTAATGCTTCTTAGTTCAACTTTGCATTTTTTCAAGGTGTTTCAAAGTTTTTGGACTGTGTGTACTAATTTTCTTTTTGTGTTTGACTTAACTTTGACCAGTCAGATAGAAAAACTCAAAGGATGATTTTCAAAAAGACTCAATTTTAAACTTGAACTTTCCACATTTTGTTTACAAAGACACATTTTGATCCAATATCTTCCGCCTAATCTATGAAAAACAGCTACTTACCATCAACAAGGTGACTAGCTTACATTTTTCTTGTATCTCATTGGGCCTGAATGCACATTTAAAATAAAATATTCTTCAGCTTCTTCTTCCTGCACGTCCAGCAGTGAAGATGCAACGTCAAAACTCTCAACTAATAAAACATTTAACAAGCAATTGAATTTCCTCCATCTCAAATGTTGCAGCAGTGACCCAATAATAACACTACATAATCTCAAGCTGCGCTGTGCATACACTCTGTCTGCACTGGGGAAAATTCTGAAGGTTTAGTGAATCACATTAAACTTTGATGCGTAATTCAGCCAAAAAAAGGTGAGCCTTAAACACGACTGCAGAAATAAAAAACTGTCAACAAAAAATTTAAACAAACCGTAAACCGTTACAAAGCAGTGCAAATTTACACCCTTCATCCCAAGACACATGCAGTATTTAAAGCAACAGCATGGCATAAGAGGGAAACGTTTCACAAAACGCCCATGTGGCAAGAAATGAACCCATTAGAGCATCCTTTAATAGAATAAAACAATCTAACCGTATGTTTGGCCTGAAGGAGGAATAATTAACAGTCAGCAAGTCTGAGTGCAGAAATATTATCATTACTTTTTTATTATGTTATGTTACTGCAATATTTTTTCAAGCATCCTGTTGCCGTAGAAACACATTGATCTGATTATGACTGGGGAAAATAAATGTGAAGAAAGCCTGTAAGCTGCTGCCACAGATTCCAGAAAAATCTGGAATCAGTAGCTAAAAACGTGCGAATCGCACTTTATGTGAGTTTCACTGGTGGAAATCGTGTTTTTCTGTTTCCTCTGAGCAGATCTCCAGCCACTACAGTGTATTATTTTCCCCTCCCTGCTCTCTGTACGAGGAGCGCCTGCTGTTTACCTGCTCCTGCAGGAGACAGCAGTTATGTTCAGAAAAGCCCGTATTTTTACACGTTTTGACATTTTTCTGTTCTGTGAGCACGGCTAAGCGCGCTCCTTATTAAGCCAACCTTTGAAGCCGAGGAGTTCTCATGTTGTCTGACATGGAGGGTGAGGCTGGGGGAGGCGAAGGGGAAAAAAGGAATATTTTGGTGAAAGGTTGTTATGTCGAGCGATCAAAATGCCATCAGGCGCAGCTATCCGGTTGCCATTTCATTTAGTATTTCATCTCCGCTGTAATCTCTGCGGGTGTATTGTCTTCCCCTCTCCTACGTCTACGAAGAACAAAAAAGGAATCAATCTGTGTTTGAACAGCCATTCAGGCTCTCGGCAGTTTCTGCTGTAAATAAAGGCACGCTGTTGATCTGTGCAATAACCTTCAAACGCAGTTCAAGATAACTGATGCTAGGAGGCGGTTATGAGGGCTTCGACCTCTAATGTCTGCTGCAGTGGAACGCATCTCCCACCAGGAGCAGCGAAAGGGTTTCTCTTTGAATCGCTTTGGATCATTTCAGCAAATGGCTGACCAATAGTAAATAAAAATTACTGAGCTTCCTAAATAGATCAAAAAGATGGACAATATAGTGATAACAATAAAAGTGACAATAAGAACGAGTCGTTACTTCTATGTTAGGTAACTGTATGACTGTGTGTCACAGTAATTATAGCCCCCCAAACACAATTAATGCTCTTTAAAAATGTTCCCATTTGTAACTTGTTTGTGGAAAACATTATTTACATGAAAAAAAGTGATTTGTGTCACTAAAAGACACACAGTAACTGCATTTTAATTTTTTTTGGTATTTATTAAACATTTTATTGAACAAACAGCAGAAAAAATAGCAAAATTATCATCTCTGATATTGTTATGGGAATTTTAAATAAATTGATCAAAAATGACTTTTCTACCCGACACTCTTCCATAAAGCCGAGATTTATGTACACAGGATCCCTGCAGCTCCTCCAGAGTTACCACACACATACTGTCTGCTTGATATTAAGTGATCGGCGATAAATAAAACCGCATGCTTTTATCCCGAAATGCAAGCAGCAATCTCAGAGAGTCTTTAACAAAAGTCGAAACATTTCTTCGCCTGGCCTCGTTTCATTGTTGAGCTTCTCTCTTTCCATCCAAATCCATTCCTGCCTCCCAGATGAACCTTGTAAGAGCTTACGCCACATCGGGCTGCAGCTGTGGGATGTTGCTAACCAGCGAGCGGATGAGCTAAAGCTGCTAATGCTGACAGAGTAAAACACCGAGGGATCTGAGTAAAGGGAGCAGCTCAGGTCAAAGAACCAGAAAGGACGCCAGGATGTCGATGCAAGCCTGCATACGTGTTATTTTCCATTTCACTCTTATTACTCTCTTTCATTATCGCTTCCATCTATTATAAAAAAATTCCACTTTTAAGCCTGTCAATGGTTACTTTCATTAATATTAATTTGTCTCCTTAAATCTGCTAAAAGGAAAGCCTGTTGGAGTTGAAAAATACAGGAGGCGTTGGGGAAATAAACTCGAGCTGACATCAGTGGTGAAGCAGGACGTATGTTGTTCTAATGAGTTAGGACAGTTCAATCGCCATCGCTCTGCCCCTCTGAGGCGGCCTTATCTCACTGAGCTACAGCAAACCGAAGCACTAACAGTGTAATCTCTTCTGTTACCTAAAGACCGAACCTGCAGCTACAACGTAATGGGCTCTGAGGGCCGAGCAGAATCCTGAGAAACACGGCAACGTCCAAGAGCACAATAAGGTAAAACTGAATAAAACATTTTATGAAATAATAATAAAGTAAAATAATATATTAAAATATTTTAAAATAAAAAAAATATAAAGAAGTAAAACAAAAATAAAAGTAAAATAAAATAAAAATTAAATTTAAAAAATTTAAATCAATAAAAAATATAAAAATAAAATAATAATAATAAAGTGACTAAAAATCCAAAAATTGATAATAGAATAATATATTTAAAATAAAAAATATTTAAAAATAAAGAAGATAAAATAAAATACATAGAATAACTTCTTTAAAACAATTAAAATTAAAACAGAATAAAGATAAGTAATGAAATATGTATTGAAAAACAACAAATATACTAAATAATATTGTGGAATAATAAATTAAAACACATAATTTAAACTGTGGAAAAATATGTTACACTTAATATGACTTTAATGCATAAAAAAGTTATTCTAAATTATTGGATGCTAAATAAAAAAAATTAAGAAATTATTGAAATTATTTGAAAGTTTTAGTTAAAGTGAAAACTTAATTGAACTAAAAGTAATATTACTTTAAAAAATAAAGGGTGATTAAAGAAGAAAGTCAATAAAATGATGAACTGTAGGCGATTATATCAAATTAGACAAAAGTGAATATAATTAAAGACATTTTTAGTTTAATAAAAGAACATTTGGCGGAAAAACTTCACAGGTTAAGTTTAGTTTCCTTTCTGCCTGTGTTTTATTTTTCTTTCCGGTTTATTTCATAATTCTTCAGATTTGCATTCAGACACCTCTTGCTGTCGTGACTCTGAAGCAGAATCCCAGTCAGATCACAGCGGACTCAATGATTTACGACAAGCTGTGTACAAGAAGTCGCCATCTGAAGGCGTCGCGGCAGCAGATTGCACGGTGACAGACACTACGCTGACCTCACATCTCTAATTGTGCCGTGTGTATCGCTGCGAACGTGGAAGTCGCTACACCCACAGGCGAGGCGGAGGAAAAGCTGTGAAATGTTTTCAGCGTCGGTGTTGATCCGCGGCGGCGCTGTCCATGGTGCTGAATGTTTAACCGGCGCTATGAATGAGCAGCAATCTGTGGCCAAATGTTATGCAAACTGCTAATGCAGTCGGCTTTGAGGAAGGAGCAACGATACAATATACCACAATATTGTTGTTTTAACAACAAGTAGCATAAATAATGATATAATAGTGTAAGTTTGCTCTCTCAAACATTAATAAACTTGAACATTTATTGTTAAAAAAAACAAACAACCAAAGCACTTAAGAAAACAAACAGTCAGTTCATCTTTTTTGGTGCCTAAAAAATTAGCCACTTCAAAAACATCTCCCGATCATTAAGCACTGATCGGGAGATGTCGCAGTTACCTAGCAACATCAGCAAAGCCCAGCCTTATTACCTAGCAACTGAAGCAGAGTTCCAGCATGTTTGGTCAACTGGATTTTACCGCTGTCTGAGTTGTACAATGGCCGCTGAAAATGACAAATGTTTTGTTGCTGACCCATGACCCAGCTTGATGGATTCTTGTTGGTTGTGCAGAAGGCTCCACTTCTGCTCTTCAAAGATTTACGGTTGTATGCATCTGTTTGCGGCCAATTTCACATGCGAGTGTAGATGTTGAGTTGGGCCGCGTGGCCAGAAGCTCAACGTAGGCAAAACTGAAATTTCAATATCTAAGAATGATTATGAGCAAAAAGTGAAATGAACATATTTTATAACACCCGGAGACTGATCCCAATTTGTTTCGTCACCTTTAATGTAACACTAGAACTGGAAAATATTTTAAATATCCACAAAGAACAAAATGAAAGAAAAATGAAAACCAACACAAAACAGTGTTTCTTTATTCTCTAAAAAAAATAGCCTTTTAAACAATTGTGAAATTTATTTAAACTCATCGTGAGATTAATTGATTTATTGCGACAGTCGTAACGTAGCATTGGAGTTGCTGAAATACCAAAATGTCCGTCTTCTCCAGGTGTCTGCAAACTTGCATCAAGGTGCAGAGATCCAGTGATGGCCGCCTCCACAAACACATGAACCAAAATGTCCATCCATCCATCCATCCATCCATCCATCCATCCATCCATCCATCC
>VMRN01000170.1:294897-406024 GCA_010277015.1 Poeciliopsis turrubarensis | reverse complement strand
CATCCATCCATCCATCCGTCCATCCATTCGTCCATCCATCCATCCATTCGTCCCCTCACTGCTTCCTACTTCAAATCCCTCCTCTTCCTCTCTCATTCTCCAGGCCCCTTCCATTCAGAGCTGTAGGAGACTCACTGAGCAGCAGGATCATGCAGAGGGACCCCTTTGTGTGTGTGTGTGTGGGTGTGGGTGTGTGTGCAGGAAGGGTAATTTGCATGCATTGCTCCTGGCCACCTCAGCCTCAGAAGCCCTGAAGAGATGGCCCTTTGAGCTGCATTGGAAGCGATGGGGTGTATTATTTATGTGGGAGCAAGAGAGAGTTTGGAGGATGAGAGGTAGGACAGCAAAAGAAAAAAAAAAGTGAGAAAAAGGAGACATGACTTGTACTGTATAACGATGACTACAGCCTGTCAGCCTGTTTTCTGTCCAGAATGGTGAACATGTGAATGAACGTATGTTTGCAAGCATGTAGACCATAAAAAGTTAGCCTTAAGGTGAACTCTGGCTCCTGATTCCCCCTGACAGCTGAGTTTATATTTTGGGTTTGCCTCCCAGGTAGCCGGGCTCTTTGATCCTCTAATAATTTTACTACCACAGCTTACTCAAATAAGAGTCGCTGCGAACACAACCCACTTCTGGTTTCAGGTAGAAGAGTCTGAATGAACGACTTATAAAACATAAAAAAAATAAAACTGTTATCTAAGTGGTTCCCCTTTCTGCACAGCATAAAGGATTACAATTAGTATCCTTTCATATTTGCAGGGTAGCTGTTTAATGTCTTTTTGGCTCATAGACGCATATATAATGAGTTCGTTCTCTATTTTTGTTCAAAGGTTGTCTCTGCTTCACAGTATTGCAGGATATTTTCCCGCGGCTGCAGGTTCTGCTAACACAACGCTGCCCAAGCTGCTGTGAAACGGCCGAGTCAGCATTTGAAAATGTGAAGCGTATCAACAAACTGAATGATTAATGATAAAAGATGACAAAAGTTTATGACTTTTTATTCCTACCCCCATATTGCTGCATATGAAATCTATGTGGAAGAATCGGCTGAAGTGACGGTCGTTCGGATCTGATGCAACGCTTCCCTGCACCAAACATGGCAGAACTCAAACTCAGCTGGAAGCTTGGTCTCGGATTGTTGTCAATTTCCAAACTGCGACGTCAATATTTGGGCCGAATTCATATTTCAGAACCAATTCATTTACACTTGAAAAAAAAGCTTTACAATTTGCAGCTTAAATCCTCATCGCAAGATTAAATTCTAACTTTAAAATCAGATGTTTTACAGCTTAATATCGAGCTCAACATTAAAAAAGCCAGTTATCATAAAGTCTGGTAAAATGACAATTTTTGTATTTGTTCATCTTGAGCGATTTGATGCCATTTATCTTCACATATTTTGGGGCAATAAAGGATGTTTTATTCTATCCATCTCTAAGTAGAGCTAAGCAGAATGTCAAACTGCAGTCAGTGTGAGGAAAATCTGCACATTATTTTTACTTTCAATGTTTTACAAATCGGCATTTAAATTCAGTTAGAAGTTTAAGTTCATGTGTGATCTTCCACACTAAACACGTTTCCAGTACAAATGTTTGCAAAGTTCAATTTCCTGCTAATGTCAAAAACAACAAAATTTTGCAACTGTGGTGTTTCCATTAAATAAAAAACAATTAAAATTGCATGTGAATATGTTTGCTTATGCGATAAATCATCAAAACAAAATGCTGCGGCATCATCCTCCAACCACTTCCTGCTGTCATCCTCTTTGTGGTTTCCAGCAGTAGTAACAGCCAGTTGGGATGTAAAATTAAAGTGTTCCCGTTGCAATTTTGCAAAATAAACCAATTTTGATTCAGCCAAAGAAAAAAATAATTACCTCATCCTAGTGCCAAAACCTATCCAAAAACAAATTTCAAAATTTATATTATATTCGAAATGGCAAATTGAAACAATTTTTTTTTATTCTATTCCTAAATGAGTTGCAAGTGAGTTCAAATCAAAACTAAAATGCCATCTGGGGTTCCTGTACACATACAGTATATATTGTAACTATAGTAAACCTTTATTAATTTAAGTCAAAGAAATCTCATTCTCTGAAATATAGCATCACTTTGACATAAGTGTGATAAATGCTGCTTTCTTCCTTTAACAGGCCAGCAGGTAAGTGTTACCAGGGACTCTCCAGTCCACTGTAAGGTCTGTCACTGTGCACTGGTTCTTAAATGGGATGCTTAATTGATAGGACAGCCTGTATCAGACTTCATCAAATCCCATTAGATGCACTTCATCAGTCCCAGTGTTAAATAAGATGATATCCCAGATTGTGCTACAGAAGCCGAGCCAGAAGAACACGGGCGGCCAAAGCCTGGGAGCTTATTATCTAAGCACTGTTAAAGTCGGCCCAATTCCCCGCAGGCTAAAAAGATCATTTAAAATGGACTCTGTGGTGCTGGATCCTATTTCTGCCTTCACTGCTCATCCAAAGCATACGGAGGTGACTGGGAATCTTTAAGAAAACCAGAGGGGATGTGGGGGACACTCATACGAGAAATGAATGCAGAGAGGGTGGAAGGAGCGAGGGCAGGCATGAATGAAGCAAAATGAGACAGAGATTGTTGTGATCATGTGATGCAGGGAACTAAAATCCACCCACGCGTGCATCAACGCTCATATTCTAACCTCGACTTCTCTTCATTCTCTCCATCTCTCTGGCGTTTGGGCTATAAATAGTCTGGAGCTGAGCTGCTGCTGCTGCTGCTGCTAATTCCTTCATTCAGAGACCAGCGAAAGGCAGAACACACCGGGCCTTTCAGGCATTCAGGTCCAGCCCAACAGGAGAACACAGGAACAGACCCGCCATGCTTCTCACTTCCTGCTCCTTCCTCTCAAAATGTTTCCTTTCTGAAGATCCTAGTATGTTCACTGTTGAACCTTCAGATGCAACTGAAGGAGTAAATATTGTTTAAGTACTGCTAGGGCTGCAACTATCATTTATTTTAGTTATCACTTCAATTATATTAATCCATTAAATTTGACTTATTATGCTTCTTTGGGCTAGTCAGGATAATTCTACGGTCTATGCAAAACATGCTCAGTACATTTTTGCACTAAATCATTCTCACAAAAATGAGGTCCTAGTCTCAGTTTTCAGCTGTTTTAGAGCGTCTTGTCACTTTAAATTCAAATAAGCTGCTGCTTTCGCCTCCAACTCAACATTTATACTCACACATGAAAATGGCTGCAAACAGACGCGCAATTGTACAACCGCACATCAAGCAGAAGTGGAGCCTCTTCCACAACAAGTGCAGAATGCAACAACAGAACACCTGTCGTATCCAGCAGCCATTGTTCACCCCAAACAGCAGCAAAGCCAGCTGGAACTCTGTTGGGGTTGCTAGGTAACGGGCGGAACTCTGCTGGGGTTGCTAGGTAACAGGCGGAACTCTGCTGGGGTTGCTAGGTAACAGGCGGAACTCTGCTGGGGTTGCTAGGTAATGACCAGTGTCTGCTGAATTGTGACGTTATATTCCAGAGGTTTTTACAATGACTCATTTTCCAGGCACCAAGAAACATTAACTTCTTGACAAACCTCTTTTTCTTAAAGAGGTTTGGTTGTGTTTAGAAGCAGCAGAAACCCAAATGGATCTCTGCAGTCTGTGAATTTTGCATAAGCTGCCTGTAATGAATTGAAAAACTGGCACTTCCTGCAGATTTTTTATTCAACCACTTCAAGACTTTTTCCATGTCCATCCATTGTAACCGGTGACAAATTTTCACATTTGATATGCACATCCTGAGGTCGTCTGTGCTCGGCCCACTGTGTCTTTTTGGTTCTGAATGAGTCTTTGGACGTTAAGGTTTACCAGGAAATGGGAGCTATGATTTTCTTTTCATCATTACGAAGATATTAAATTAAAGATTATTCAGGCTCCAAAATCTGACAGAAAGGAAGTTTTACAACTTAAATGTGATAACTTTAAAGTATATCAGATCTTGTTTCGTTTATGATATTTAATATTAGTTTGGACAGAGAGCATCATCAAGGCAAGACCCAAAGAGAGAAACAGCCAGACATGGAAACCAAACAATGTCTGCCATGTTTTACCATGCATCACTTTTTATCGTTACGTTTTAAATTCACATTTTGATTCGTCTGCACAGTTCATGTCTGAATTTAAGAGCCGATGTCGAACATGTACGAGTAACGAGGACCAAAGCAGGAAATTCTGACAAACCTCATGTTTCATTTTCTGGCGGGAGGAAGTTGGACTCTCCGCAGTTCAAACGGACTCACTAATGTTTCTGTTCATGCTCAGCCATTCACAACCGTTAATCTCACATCAGTTTGATTTTACAGGATAAATCTGCAGAGAGAAATCTAATTTCTTTGAGGGTTACAACATCCTTCATGGTTATTACCCAATTTCCAAAAGACCAGTATAAACCATTCAAATAATATTTCTTCTTAATCCAGTTTCTAATCTCAGGCTGCATTTTCCATTGCATATTTTATTAGCAAATCAGCAAAGAGGTGACATTTTCAAAAACACACAAACACTGAACTGTGAAGCTGAGTTTTAATGTCTATAACTGCATTCAATTCACTTTCTTTCCAATGTCCATCCATCCACTGGTGGGTAATTTATATTGGACCCAGCAGAAAAAGCTTTCACTAATAGTAAATAAGATAAAAACCATCACAGTAGAAACATAAAAACATAATTACTGATAGATACAACATTCAACAAGAACACAAATTAATGCTTAAACATTTTGGTTCTGCAGCTTGTCGTATAAATAAACTGTAAAACTGTATTTGTCATGAATTGATGCTAAAATAAACTGAACTGAATTTCACAGAATGACTCCCCACTGTCACCACATGCTTGATTACATTGACGAACATAAAACACTGTCTGGAGGTTTGTTCAGACAGATTTGTATTGGAATATACTTAAAGTTAAAAACAAACATGGAAAACCAACATTTAGTTTTATACCTCTAATCCAAAACAAACTTAAGATCCAGAGAAAACCCAATTAGTGAATAAATTATGAAACATGGGGAACTAATATTTAGTTTTATAGTTTTCTAATTCATGTAAAGCACTTTGAACTGCCTTCTTGCTGAAAATGTGTTATACAAATCAAATTCCTTTACCTCAGTTAAAGTTAACATCGTGTCACTTGGACCAGTTTCCAACAAACTCACCCAAATGTCACTGAGCTTCTCTCCAATGTGATGCGAATAAAACTGATTTTTGTTTACAGTACTTTCCCAGAAGTCGTGTTGCTTCGATGTGGAATGAACAACTTTCTGAAAGGCAAACAGAAGACGCGGCGTTGTCTCGTATGACAGGAGAGGATGTCAATAGGCGAAAAAGAGGAACAAGAAGACGATATCCACTTCAGGTGCAAAACTGAGACGGACTCCATAATTTGACAGGAAGGCTGCAGGTGTTCTGACCTCCAACCTAATCTCCAGATCCCAAACTTCAATCAGACTCTGCTTCTTGTCATGTCCTTGTCTATTTTATTAAAGACTCAAGTTTGTCTTTCAGTCGTGGAGAGCAGACTCGCACTAATGAAAACTGTAGGGTGTGTGATGAAGGATGTGTGAGCTGCATCGTTCATTCCTGGCTGTAGAAAGATGTATGATCTATATTTCCCCGCCTTTCTCCCATCTTTGCACCGTGACACGTACCCACTGAGCCTGCCTGGAGAGAGTGCTGATACAAAAGAGAGAGACGAGAAAAATCAAGGATTTCTCTGACATGAGAAAGAATGTATTTCATATTTCCACTGCTGTTTGCTGGCATCCTCGTCTCTCTTTCTATTATTTATCTCTTTGTTTTCATTCAACTCCGGCCCTTTTGACGACACTGCAGCATGGCCCAGCGGACGCCGTGAGCATTATTGTATTAGTATTGAACTCCTCTTGATGAATCTCCGCAGAAAATTGAAATATTGCAGGATGGGGAGACTCGGGAGTTTGAGCTTGATGCATGGAGATAGATGAAGTATTGGATGGAATAATTTATGGGGCGCTCTGCTCGCACCCTGCAGCTCAGCCAAAGAAGCGCATCGCTGACAACGCTGAGGTTAGCAGATCAAATCTCCAAGGGCTATCTGGCAAAACCAATGCGACGCCTTCTTGAGGCGACTAATTGAAGAGAGCGATCATCTTAAAAGGGCCTTTGTAGCAGTTTATTGGCATGAAACCCAAGTTTACCACACATTAGGCTGGTTAAAAACGTGGTAAGTGGCTGATTTGGTTCCAGACAATGAATCTTCTGATCAGCAGTTTTAGAAATGAGCTGAAAAAACAATACGGTCATCACAACAATGGTGCTTACAGATAATTTAATGGCCTGAAATTACTAATTAATTGCCAAATCCCAAATGTGGTCTTAAATTGATGTCTTAAACTAAGAAAACTGTTTGATTGACTAGCGCCTGAAGCTCTACGATAATGAATCCTCCACAATGGCCATTGTTGCAGGGTACAATGCATATATTAGATTAATTTATTTTGATTATCTGCATTTATATGATTACTTAATTTGATTTAAAATGTCCACAAGACAAGAATTCAGTGGTTTTTGAATGGCAAGCCAACAACAGGCAGCCATTGTACAGCACATGCAGCAGTAAAACCAGCTGACCAAATGTCCTGGGACTCAGCTTGGATTGCTAGGTGGAACTCTGCTGGGGTTGCTGGGTAACGGGAGGAACTCTGCTGGGTTGCTAGGTAACGAGCAGTGCCTGGTGATTTGTGACATTACATTCCAGAGGTTTTTAAAACTGCTTTTTTTCACTAAACACCAAAAAACATTAACTTGTTATTTTTCCATGTCCAGTAATTAAATTGTCTTTGTGTGGAAGACGGGTTAGTTTAGCGCTGTGACTTGCGAGGTCCACCAGGGGAACTCAAGAGCATCGAGTGCTTTTTTCCTCTCTCGATACAAGAGAGTGAGCGGAAGAGCAGTGATTTTGTTTCCTGTGATCATTTCTTCCTTTCTTTTAAGGTAATTAATGGGGTAAGAATTGTAAGAGAATGCTAGCTGTGTATGTATTTAGAGTAGTTTGTTTGGCGCAGATGTGCAGCGTGAAACGTATTCAGCTAACTAGTTCAGCTTTGTTACTAACGGCAGGAGGCCTCGTGTCCCGTTATGGCATCTGGCAGTTTGATTTGGTGAAATAAGAATAATCCGCTGCCTACGTATGATTTCTGTACAATTGGTACAAGTAATGTAAAACACTTGGTTTTGTTGAAAAATATAGAGAAAATAAAATGATGTGATTATAAGCTGCTCTCTTTTTCATGAGAAGATTTTTGTTTTGTTGTCTGAAATACACTTGAGTGAGTGGAAGAGCCGTGATTTTGTCTCCTGTGATCATCTCTCTTGCTGTTCTTCTTCCTTTAAAGGCTAACTTACACGTTTACACTAAAATCAGCTTTAGCATGAGGGCTTGCTCTTTGTTAATGGCTGCTGACTGCTGAGAGAATCATGGGTTTTTCTCCAAGCTTGGGACGGTGGGGGTCCTTCCTTTTCCCTGCCTCGTCCATCGATCCAGTGCGACTCCGTAGGAGCCACACGAAAACCTCTTTCTATGATTTATGGGATGTTGTCTCCAAAAGGACCAATGGACCTCTGTTTTGTGAGAAAGAGTACCCTGCCAGCCTCCCTTAGGCCTAAAACATAATATTATAGAAGGAAAGGTGAAACAAGATGGGTAATAATTAACATTGCACATAACAGTTGAACTGTGAAGTTAATTTTCTTCTGCAACCGGTGGAAATCCAAGACCATCCATCACTAATGTAGGGTGGTGAAACATAATATTTATAGGGTGGAAAGGTTACAGAGAGTATTATGTATTATATATGACTATGTACAGGGAAGGGAAAAAGCCTTAAAAACAGGACAGGATGCATCAGGCAGCTTGACAGCTTGGTTGCCCCTAGCAACCTGCAGAATTCATCACGATCTTTGGGTTTTAAACCTAGAGTCAGAGACATCGAGGCACAGATTCTTAGGGGAAGAATATAAAATGCTGATGGACAACTTCCATCTAAAAACTAGAGTGTGTGGTCAGCTTCCCAATAGGCTTAAATTAAATTTTATTTACAGTGTACAAACCTTGCTGATATTTATCCCGTTTTCTATCCATTTTGTATCTAATCTGCTGCCAATAAAACACGAGATTTCTAGATATATCCTTATGGTAACCTGCAGGTACTCACAGTCGACCAACTCTAAGTCCAAGAAAACAAAACAAAAGATTATATTAATAGGAAAGGGAAGCTAATATAACCTCAGTGAATGTTGCTGAATTTTAGCAGACTTTTAAAACATTTTGTGCATCAGTAGGAATGATCCTTGTTTAAAATAAATAGTACATCGATTTAAACGACAGCCTAATGCAAAACCAGTGAGGTATAAAGGAGCTATTAAGATCTTATAAAGTATTTTTCCAAACTGGTTTCGACTTTGAGTTGCTGTAAATGGTGGAAATTCACCCTTGAACAGATTCCAGTCTAATTAGCTATTAGCTTCACCGGTAGGGCGTTAGCTTGACTCCCTTATTAGCACCTTTATGATTCTCAGAACTGAACAATACATTTTGTACTACCTACTGCAGGAAAAATACTTCTTTTATCTGTTTCATGTACTTCGAAACAATTGAACTTTACTTTTAATTCAGACGATTCTAGAGTATAAATAACGTTTTGTTTTGTTTTTTTTTCAAACGTGCTAAGAAAATATTTCCAATAAGAGGGTCATACGTTAAAAATATAACATTAAAATCCTTTTCCAGAGGAAACATTAGCAACCGATGAATTAAATCTTTAACTGTTTTAATCTCACCAACACATTCATGCACGAGTGGGATGGAATTAGAAATAATAAAAACACATCCTTCTCTTTGCAACATGTGCTAAACATTTAAGTATTAGATAAAGAGCTATGAGTAATTGCCAAATGATACCAAAAATGTTTATCTATAAGCATGCATGCATTCATGTCAGAGTGTTCCACTTTTTTCCCTTTTGCAATGACGGCAGCATTAAGAAGTAATTCTGCAGGATTAATCCACTTAAAACTGGAGGAGATTTTAAAGGATTCTGTCTACAGGGTGCCCTAAAAAAGGAAAGGAGGATTCAAAAACGAAGCCTCCGGAGGCTGGAAGAGAATGAAAATAAAGCTAAATAAAAAACCAGAGCATCCTCAATGTATATGTGTCATTATGCGACAAGCTCAGATTTAACTACTGCCCAAATCCTGATGTTATCTTTGTTCCCCTAATCCAATTTACCAAAGTCCCTGCACTGCAAAAACACAAAACATTACCTAGTATTTTTGGTCTAGCTTCTAGCACAAAATCTTACTGAACTTGAAATAAGACAAAACTAATTTACAAGTGACTTTTCTGGAGCTTAATATTGATTAGAAGCCAGATTATTTCACACAAAACAAGACATTTTTCCCATGTTATAAGTGAGGCAATCTGCAAGTGGAACTAATACTTTTTCATCAATATTAGGGAATTATTTACTTAAAACAAGCTCTTATATCTTGCTGAAATGCTACTTGTAAGTTAGTTTGGTGACTCTTTATTTGAAGGGGTTTGCATTAGACTGATATGACACTGTCATGAAGGAGTCTTCATAAATATTCATTACTGTTGTCAGAAAATAATGACACTTTTAGTACATGTTCAATGCAACTTATAATGCAATTTTGCATTAAAAGCATCATTATTTACCAAATAATACAAAGCTGACACTTAAGAGACTTTTAATGGATGTTTTATTGCAACTTTGCTTTAAAATGTTTTTTTTTTAACCAAATAAGGCAAATTTAGCCGTTTTAATGCAAGTTTTAATGCAACATTGCATTAAAAGTGTCATTATTTACCAAATAAGACAAAGCTGACACTTAAAAGAGACTTTTAATGGATGTTTTATTGCAACTTTGCTTTAAAATGTTATTTTTTTTTTACCAAATAAGGCAAATTTAGCCGTTTTAATGCAAGTTTTAATGCAACATTGCATTAAAAGTGTCATTATTTACCAAATAAGACAAAGTTGACATTTAAAATAGGCTTTTAATGGACAGTTTAATATAACTTTGCATTAAAAATGTCATCATTTACCAAAAGACACTAACGTGCTACCATTAGTTTTTGTCTTATTTTGAGTATACTAAGATATTTGCACTAGAAACTCGACACAAAATACTTTGTAAGATTCTGTGTTTTTGCTGTCTATCTCCTCCTCTCAGCAGGAGGTGCAAACAAAATATTCAGAACAAGAGTGGGAGGAAAAGAGGCGGAAAACAAAGAGATTAACCTGCACACGCCACACTAATAATGATTTCTGGCACCACTCAGGATGCTCTGTGAATACTGATACTCCATGCAAATACATTTCCACAGTCAGAATCCGTTTTACATCTGTGTGACATTTCCACCAACAGGACAAGATGCAAGCAAGCTGCTGGTACAGTATGTACCATATACATTCCTGTATGTGTTATTTTACATTTCCACTGCATCTCAGACGACAGGGAGGAAGAAGTGTGTGTGTGTGTGTGTGTATGTGAGATGTGATGCGTGGCGTCGTGTGCTGTTTGAGCCACAGAAGCTGAAAGTGGCCGTGACGAGGTGTTGAGGGCTGCAGTGTTGGAGAGGAGAGGGGGAGGAGATGGTGTGTTAGAGCTGTCAGGAGACGGGAGAGCAGAAAACTTGGAGTGAGGGAACGTTCAGAGTTCGTTATGACACCGAAACCAACGACTTCAAGGAAGCAAAGAAACAGGACAGCGAGTAAATGGTCTTGAATTGGACCAATTTATTTCTTGGCCAAAGTCTTGAGATGGTTTTTGCTGCTATTTTAAATGTATTCCTCCCAGTCTATATTTCTGGACTTTAACTGGGCCATTTTAACACACGTGCAATTTCTTTTCATACTGCAAAAATATGTAAAAATAAGTATATTTGGTCTAATATTTAGCGCAAATATCTAAAATAAGACAAAACAAGATATCGGAGCCAATAATTTCTTTAAGAATAATGGAAAACTGATCTTTTTTAAGCTTTATATTATGTTTTGATGTTACTTCTTCATTAAAAACCAGCATGTTTCAGAAATCCTTAAATCTCCATGGCAACCATTCAACTGTGCAGAACGTCTGATTGGACCTTGCTCCTCCTTGGAGATGCAGCTGCAGTTCCTGAGCTTCTGCCTCACAGATCAGCCCTCCCCCACTCAGCTCCTTCAGACTAGCCAGCAGCAGTTAGCAGTTAGGTTTTACTCAGCTCTGGTGGAGCTGAGTAAAACCTGAGCTCATTAAAGGAGCTACTTCTCAGTGATAATAATTTAAAAAAAAACACACGAAAAAAACTTTGTTAAAGGGTTGATAGAGGAGCGATGTGATGAGTTTTAGAAAGAGCAGGAGTTTTTATGGAGACAGAAGCCCAATTTCAAGGAATTAAATGACAAAATCAAATTTGTTTACATCATATTTGATATATTTAGCATTTTTGTAACAACTGAAGTCGAGATAGTTACTTTTTTTGCAGTAAAACACATAAAATATTAAGGAATTAGTCAATTAAAACAAGACCCTATCTCTTTCAGAAAAGTTGCATGTAAATCAGTTTTGTCTTATTTCAAGTGTAGTAAGATATTTGCACAAGAAACTTACAAACTTGGTAAGATTTTGTGTCTTTCCAGTGTAGTTCTGTCTGAGTGTTTAAGTTTGTTGCCCTGTTTGAATGCAAACATCCACCCCAGATAAAAGTCTGAATGCCAGATATATTTTAGCTACAAACTTCATGTTGTATTCCTACAGATGAGAAACATCCCCACAGCATGACGGGGCCACCACATGCTTTATTTTGAGCACATTGGCAATTGAAACACAACTAGAGATGTGCAGAGACACCACACCTTGGGTTTTGCTTGCAGAGCAAAATGTTTACAAACAGAGAAAGGTTTTGATATGGCAGTCACCCAGGGTGGCATTACAAAGGGGTGGAACGCCCAAGACATAGAAAACAAAATAAGTTTTTTCTTTTTTAAGGCAAAACAGACAGTTATCTGGCAGAAGAAACCCAGAATCAGTTTTTTTTTTAATGTTTGTATAATGCTCTGCAATAAACAAATATTTGACAGAATATTTTCTTCATAAAATTGACTCACAGCATGAGTCAATTTTGGCTGAACGCTCCATGTCTAGCCAGTAAAATCTGCAGCAGGATTCCTACAGACTTACAGAAAGCTTTGTGTAGCTCATACAAGAGATAAAGAAGAAGCATCAAATTTCTAACATGTTATCAAACACGCTGCGCTGCAAGACGGAGCTGATGGAAGCTGGGAGACTTCTTATCGGATTCACTGAAGAAAAAGAAATATTTTTCTTTTTTATTGCTTTCACCGCGAGTTGTGGCTAGGCAAACAGAAATCTCCACAGAATCAGCAAAAAAAAAAAAAAAAAAAGAAAAAGGTTCATGCCTCAAAAAAAATGAGATAAAAGTCAAACATTTTTCCTCATAAATCACCTGCAGACTCCAGAGGAGTCAGACGAACTATTATTCAGTCATCAGCTTATTTCAGAAGCCCTCTAACAGAACCAAAGCAGATTAAAAGTCTCAAAACAGCAGCTTATCACATCTCGTAAGTAATAACACAACTGTACTGATTCTGTTTGCAATTTATCATTTGTGTTTTTCTGTTTTTGCAATAAAATTTAGTTATGACTCACTGGAAGAAGTGATATTGTGCATAAATAGAGCGCAACTGTTTGAAAAAGGCAAGATAAATGCAAATAATAAAGAAGGGAGGTAAAGAAGAAAAATAAAAGAATAGCACAGCTACTGGTGTGTTTCTTTGCTGACTATCTTCCCAACAAAGCAGCTCCTGCAAGCGACGCTATGATGAGATTCGTCCTGGAATTGGATTAGGGGAATTAAACTCCAGAAACTTCCTGTCAAGTTGTTATGTGTTAAACAATCTTCTTCTTCTCTTTTTGAATTCATTTTAGGATTAAAACACATTTAAAAAGCAAAACACAGACCTCCTGATGTAATATGACAGGAAAAACTGAAAACAAAACAGCAATAAAGGAATCTCTAAGATTCTGTCAACACTAAAAAGGATTGATCTTAAGAAAATATATTTAATCTCCAATTGCAGTTGTGATCTACTGGATTTGTAGAAATAAACTTCAGGGTTTTTGAAAACTCAAAAACAAACTGTAGTTTTGGGTCTAAATAAAAAATGTAATGGATCTCATTTTGGAACTTAGAAAAGTTCTAATAGAAATACTAAACATTGGTATATTCATTATGATAGCTTACCTTAAACTCTTTTATTTGAACATTTGCCTCTAATCGCTTTCTGATCTTAATCAAACCTAATGCCTGATGATGCATATTTTACACATGCCAGTAATTATTTTTACCATCTAGTGGCTGGAGGATTCCTCAAACACGCCTGACGTGGGTAACTAGCAAACTAAAAATCAAAGTTCGTATCCATTGTTTTAACAATTAACAATCACTTCTGAATTTATCATCTACTCAAAAACACAATAAAAGCTTTTATTATAAAAATATAGATTCATTTGAACAGAAATTAATATTTATTTCGAGTATCTCTTAAATAAAAAAACTTAAGCACATCTGATTTGAGGTCGCAGTCAGATATTCCAGTTTCAGCTGGTAAATATGGAAATAAGTCGTTTTACATTCTGTTTTTCCTTTAATTTTTAGTTCAACTATAGTTCAAGTCTTTTCTTTTCTTCCTTTGGATTTTTTTTAAATGCTGTTGTATTAAAATTCAAATAAAACTAAACAAAAACTAATAGACTATTCAGATTTGTCTAAAATGCTGATATGAAACAAAAAGTCAAAGGTTTTAAAAAACTTCCTACTTATTATTTCATTAAACAAATAGACAATTGTAGTAAAATATGAGGACAACTGAAGTTTTACAGAACTTGAATATAAAGGCTTATCGGTTCATTTTCAGTTTGAATCCTCACAGATGGCCAGCAAGTGAGAAACTCAGACCTGAACTCCAGCAGGACACATTGACAACAAACATTTTCTCTGTGGAAGTTGTTATGCAGACATTTTGACTTTATTTAAAAGCCTGCTTTTCAAAATGCACTCAGAGCTGCAGCCAGCACGAATTATTGATGATTTCTCGTGCCAGAAAAATCCGTGTTGCAGAAAGATCTTATATCGTAGCTCTTAAAGAGAAAATTGGAATAATACGAAATATGTAAATCAAGTCAAAACAAAGATCAGAAATCAACCAGAAACCTCTGATTGTCGTAGCTCTTATGATTTCTGATTAAATGCATCGTTAGACAGAAATCACAGCTAATTTTTACAAACACTTTTGTTTTGCACAGTAAAAAACCAACATTTGCTCTTCTTAAAATGAGAAAAATTTGACTTTGGTTAATCTGTCCCCTTACCTGCATCTCCTTAAAAGAAGTAAGTCAAAGAAAGAAGTCGAAGTCACAGAAATTATTGGAAAATTTTAGAAGAAACTGAACTTTTTCTAATCGTAGTTGTTTTGAGATTTTCAGCATGCACTTAAAAAACACAAAAATAGAGAAATTTTTACCTGTTTCTGTTCATTTGAGCAGCTTTTTCATTCAAACTTCAAACATAAGTGACAGGAAATGCTAAAAACATTTAACTAGTCAATTACTGTCCAGATGTAGCGTTAGCATTAGCATTATGATCACCTAGTGAAACAGTGTGGAAATTTTATATTGATTTGATTGATATTAATGCCATATTTACAAACAAGTGGTAATAATTACCGTTAAGGTAAGTCTGAAAATGTCTCGTCTGCAAAAGAGTTTTGGACAAGCAAAATCTTCCAGACCAAAAAAGAGAGAGAGGTCTGCGTTCTCTACCAAAAAAGTGATGATGATGATGATGATGATGTATTTCCTTGTGTATTTACAAGAATTTTGTCAGATTGGAAAGCTGAAAAGGCATAGACACAAGAACCAAAGCGTAAATACTCAGTAACACAAACCCATTTGTTTTTTTTCTCCACCGTAACTTCAGAGCGAACTTACCGTCCTCTGTGGGCACGTAGATGTTGAGGTAGAGGCAATCCTCGCTCTGGTTCTGGATGTATCCCGCCGCCACGTCCAGGTTATCCGTGAACCAAACCGGAAGCATAATCTCCGGCAGGACGCCGTGGATGTTCTGAGGGCAAACTGGGGCAAACTGGGTGGCGTTGCGGATCTCCTGCCAGGACCCCGGCGCCTCCGGCGGCTGAAACCGTCGGTCTCCGATGGGCGCCGTCGCGTAGGGAACTCCAAGGTACTGCTCCACCGGGCCTAAAATCTCATTGTTCAGGTCCTTCTTGACGCCTCTCAGCTTGCCGTAGTGGGTGCTGACTATGGGATGCTTCGAAGGGTCCATTCTCTGGCAAGAGGCCAGACTGAAAAACAAGACGAGGCTCAGCACCGTCATGAGGCAGCAGTCTGTCACGAACCTGAAGGGTCTGGTCCTGGACAACAAACCCCGCCGACTCTGTTTACTCAGAGTGAGTGGAAGGTTGTTCATGGCTGGAGTCAAAGAGCTCAGCCACCTGCTTCTAGTCTGTTCTGTCAGTTCGGTCCAGCAGTGAGGAGGGCAAACCATAACAAGATAAAACACCAAAATCAGACGAACTCTTCAATCAGCGCCAGGCAGAAGGTAAGACGTTGGGTTTTTGGCCCTCGGTATGAGATCCAGGTCAGTGGTGAAACTGATTAGAGGCGATCCAGAACACTTCTCCAGGCATGGTTCTGTTGCGTTCCATGCCTGTCCTTCTCCCGTTGTCCGGATGATTGGATTGATGAAGGACTCTGTAGAGAGAGACAGAGGGATGGGAGGAAGAATAGCAGATAAGTGTGTTTTCCAGCCGCACAGTGTCATTTTATAGCACATTCAAGTAACTAGGTCAATTGCTATAAAAACACTGTAAGTCAAATAGGACTAAAAAGAAGTTTGACTTTGTAATTTAATACCTTCAAATTGGGCCTCTGACTCTTTAAAAGCTCCTGCTCTTTCTGAAACTCCGCCTTCAGGAAGTCATCACAGCATGTCTCCACTGTTAACCCTTTAACAGCATTTTTACCAGTGTTTCACTAAGAAGTAGCTCAGGTAATGATTTCAGCTGACGCGGAGTTCCACCAGGCTAATTGCTGCTGGCTAGTCTGAAGGAGCTGCTCTGAGAGATGGAGGCTCAGAAGTTTGGAAAATGCAGCTCAGAGGAGGAGCTGCGTCTTGAAGGAGGGGCCAGGTCCACCCAGGTGTTTTGCACATCTGCAGGGTTGCCATGGCGATTAAAGGATTTCTCAAACATTTGTGAAAGAATAAAAGCAAAACTCCAAGTACGTTTCTGATGAGGGAATAACATTATGACATGATGCAAAGCTCAAAAAAGTTAATTTTACCAATAAAACTGGCCTTTTAAATCACAGATGAAGCTAAAACATATTCAGGTTTTTTCCAAGCTGAGGAAAAACGCTATGAAAACAGAAGACTTTCTAAATCTAGAGACACTAAGCAGCTCAAGCAACAGGGAACATCTATTATGGAGATTAACATGTTCAGGATCAGTTGACATCCATTTTTTGCAACCTTTAAAACATCTCATTTCTCACTTTATTATATATTCAATGTAGAGATTACCCATTATGGACACATTTTAGTGTTAGCTTGGATTTAGACGGAAATATCTTCATTTATACGCTTAAGAACATCAGAGTGGTCCTCATAAGACAGATGCCTCCTGGATATCATGAGGGATGAAGCTCTTATTCCATGAGAATCTAAAGAAAATGTCAGTAATTCAATATCAGTAATATCAGAGAAGTCATGCATGGCTAATCGATTCATCTGTCCGTTCGGTTAGCTTAAGATTTGAAGCACAGATTTTTGATGCCTCATTAAATTGCTCTTGTCTATTTCCGTTAAGCATTTGAAACCTCATTCAAACCTACAATGAAAAAAGAAAACAAGTGAGGCAACTAAAAGAAAAAATAGTTCATTTGTTACAAATAATCAAAGTGAGTATATTACATTTATTCAGCTAAACACACATAATTAGCCTGATTTAAGCTTTCCTTTTAACTTAAACGTACTTGTTATTCATTATTTAACTGGTAACTTAGTTTTTATGTCCAACAAAAAAAAAAAAAAAAAAACTGAAATTAAAACTGTGCTTTATTCATTTGCTTTTGGGTTCATAAGTTAAAGAAATAATTTTACCCATTTTGTTACATTAAGCACTTTCCACAATTAGTGTCTAAGAAAAATGTATAACATTGATCGTATTAATTTTAGAGGATTTTTGCTACCACTGCAGTTTAAAAATCTAGCAATAATAGTATGTATAATAAATACATATTTCTACATACGAGTTCATCTGAATTTATTAAAGAAAATCCCTTTTTGCTTTCTGACCAGATGCTTAAATTGCAAATGTACATTTAGACATATGAAACCATATGTGTTTTATACACCCAATCCACTCAGTTTATTTCATTATCAGAGGAAAAACTCTGACTATTTTTTCCTTGTAACATAATCAGGAGTTTGTGACACTTTAAATCCACATGTCTGCTGTATGCGGTCTGGACATGTCCGTCCTAAGCTGGCGTGACCTGTGTCGGGGCCAAATCCTCCCGAGTTGATCTGTGTTTAACATGGCCGCTCATTCCTCCATATTACACGCAAATCTCCACGGAGAGCCAATGTTGTCCAGAGCCACTTCGCCAGGCCTCAGCTAACGACTCGGCTACTGATGATTCCTGGATTCTTTTGCAGTTATTAATTTCCTGGAGGCTTTAGGGTTGCTTTTGCAGATAAAGTACAGTAGACATGAAAGGACGGACAGCAGAGGCTGGAGATTAGGGCGATCCTTTCACTGCCCAGCAAGGTCAAAGGTCAATAATGTGCTCCGATAAGCAGCTTATAACAGGCGGGGGCGTGAGGGGGGGGGGGCATTTTTCTGGCTGAACGCAGAACTCGGATGCATTTGGTAAGCCTTAACTGACCCACAGATGAATGAGAGACCACTCGTAGTACAACCATTCATGTAATCTGGAGTGGAAATTTTCAAATCCTCGTGTAACAGAAGCGGAGTCAATAAAAGGACGAGGCGCGGCAGGGATTATACCAGCAGAACATGACACTACCGATCCAGGTTGGGTCAATCCCCTGAAAAGATCTTTCCCACATTTGGTCACGCTGTCGTGCTAAACAGACCAACACAAAGCTCTTCAGGCAGGAATCGCTCTAAAGGTAAAAAGAACGTGGACGAGATTTAATTTGGGGAAGACGTTTTTATTTACATTTAATGAAATCCACCATGTGAGAAAATGATCAGTGGAAAAACCTTTCATGGTAACTTTTTGCTGATGAGGTTGGAATGCCTCTGTACCATCACCCTAATGTTTTTCGTCTGCCTTCCTAACCAATCCACTTCCTCTGATCGAAGATTTTAGCTTCTGCTATAGCGGAAAAATGGTTTCCAATGTGCGTATTAATGCTTATTAAGGGACATTATTTGTGTTTGATTTAAAGGAGGTTGAAAGTTTCTGCAGGTGTTTTGTGATGATTTTCACCATTAAGGACAAAGTGAATTTTCTAGATTGTGAAATAAAAAGTAATAAATCAGATTCATTTTGCAGTTTGACAACGGAAAAGGTATTTATATGAATGAGTCGATGCTTTTGGACTTCATCTGAAATTGTGAATTGTATTTATAAGGGAATCAAGTAAATAATTATTTTCAGATCAAATATGATGAACAAACAAGAATTATTTCACGTTTCATGCTGTGAACTTAATCCAGAATATTTAGGGGTTAAACTAAAGTCTTACATGTATTTTAGAGCTGGGACATTAATGCATTTTGGATTAATTAATTTCAGATTTCTACAGACGTATTCATGCAACTTCCATGAACAATCAGGGATTCCTAAAACATTTGAAATCTAAATGGCTACATTAACAATAATCTGATAGTTTAATAACTTAAATAGCAGATGAAAAACAGTAAATATCTTTATGTCTTTATATTCCATAATTCAGGAAAAGAAAAAAGGAGTTTTGATTTAAAAATGTTGCTCGTTTTGTCAATGGTTTTGCGATTCATTGATTATAAACCCCACATTTAATTCAAAGCTTCAGTTAACTTGATTAAACTGACCTAGTTTATTGTCCAGATATAAACTATCAGCAGGTAGCATACATGCAAACCAAAACACACACACACGGAAACACACAGGAAAACAAAATAATTATCTCTTTTTTAATTCACCTTCCTCTCTTTTACACACTCTCCCTCTTGATCACTATAATTATCCATTTTAAGGCCATCATTAACCGAGTTAATGCTGCAGCTGAAGCACTTCTGTGTTTTTGTTGTCTCCCTTTTTTTCTTCCTCTACCTCTCTCAATGCCAATAAAGCCATCCGGAGGAGAAAGTATGAGAGTTAGATGTCCTGAGGCGAGACAGCAGATAATTGGAGTCCATAGACTGATGAGCAGATAAAACGAGCGCGGCTCCTTCGTGTAGCAATAAAGTTTATGTACAACAAGATCTTTGAGGGGAGAAAATCCGCGGAAACGTGTGGATTCTCTGAGGTTGTTATAATTGTGACGCAAACGACGCCGTCTTTAATTGCTCATTGTCTCTTTCTGGTGCAGTGGGTTCAGACGAAAATATACCGCAGCCTGCCTTTGTTCTCCTCGGTGCGGACTTTGTTGTGCTGCCCACGCTCCCTTTCTCTCTTCCTCTGTGTGTGTGGATGTACATATATGCTCTCAGAGAAGCAGGGCAGCACAATGCACGCTCTAATTAAACCGCGGAGAGTCTAGAGGCTGGCCTGCTTTGAGCCGAGCCCACTTGCCGACAGAAACTCAGACACATTCATACATAAAAGAGACGGCAAGGCCGAGAGGCAGAGATGAAAAAAAAAAAAAAACGAGGGCGACAAACGGCAGATGAAAGGTGAAAATGCAGATGGAGAGGAGACAGGTCTTGGCAATGAAAACGCTTCTCTCTGGTCAGCCGAGACCCTTCAGGAAAAGCAACACGAGGGCTGGAGAGTGTCGGGAAGTGGACGCTAATAGTTCCACTTCCACGGGAGGCTGCTGTGGAAGCGCTCACTCTTAAACATCACACCTCCAGTCTGAGTGGGCAGCAGAGCACTCTTCTTCTGAGCGAGCGTCTCTGGTAAGAATCCAGATCGCTGGCAGACTCCAGCCTTCCTGAAAGGACCTGCAGAGTTTCTGGGTGCATCTGAGTGTTTAATTGCTAATTGGCTCAATTAGAAGGTTTAATTGGTCCAGCTTTGCTGTGAGCCGCAGGAGAGCTTAAGTGATTGATGAAGCAGAGAGGGAGAGGAGAAGGTGATGCTGAGGCAACAAACGGTATAAAAATGGGAATATGGCTGATATTTCACTGTCATACCCTGCAACACTTAAAAATGTACTTCAGGCCTAGTTTCCACTGCAAAACCAACTTATAAATAACTTTTCAGCAAGATAGGAGCTTGTTTTAAATCTATAATTTCTTAAAGGTGACATATTTTGCTGCCTTGACGTTATAAAGGTCTATGGGAAAAATTAAACATTGTTTTCTTTGCACAAAATCGTTCTAAAAATAATGAGATTTTACCTATTTTTGAGCCTTTGTCACTTTAAATCCACACCAAATCAATGTTTATACTCACACATGAAAATTACTTCAAACAGATGCATAATTATACAACCTTACATCTTTGAAAAGCAGAAGTGGAGCCTCCTGGACAACCAACAAATATGCAGCAAGTGGTTTCTGGATGGTAAGTCAACAATAAAACACTTTGGTTCAGCAGACCAAACATGTCTGGACTCTTCTTGGGTTGCTAGGTAACGGAGCTGGGCCTCGCTTGGGTTGCTAGGTGACAGGTTGAGGATTTGTGACATTATATTCTGGAGGATTTTTGAAACGCATGTTTTCCAGACACCAAAACACATTAATTTATTGCCAAAAAGAATCAACTTGGTGGTTTTCAGAAGCAGTAGATACCCCAAAAAAATTACAAAAATGGGCAAAAGGTGAAATTTGCTTGTAACATAGAAAAAAAATATTATAAGTGAAATAATCTGCCAGCGAAACTCATACATTCTCATCAATATTAAGGATGTATTTACTTAAAACAAGCTCTTACATCTTTCTGAAAAGTTACTTGTAAGTTAGTTTAGTCTCATTTCAAGTATATTGATATATTTGCAATAGAAACTAGACCAAAACTAGTTGGTAAGATTTTGTGTTTTTGCATTGTACCCTCACAAACAGCTTTAAAGGAACGGGTCTATCCCCAAAAATAGAGCAGCAGTCATACACTCAGCGCTATTGCATACACACGGACCCGCACACACTCATCCATGATTCATGTCGGAAGCAGAACGTTTTCCTCAACCTCCCAGCGGGGTTGGAGAGGCAGGCAGACCGCACAGGTCGCTCAGCCGAAGACTGAACAATAAACCCCACTTCCTTCACCCACCTCCTCTCATTTCAGGATTTAAAATCTGAAGGGAGAACTTTATAAGAGCCACTCTACAGTTTTTCACTTCTTTATCAGCCTCTTTACCTTTGGTAAAGGCTTTTATGCGTCTGTGTCACTGGGAATAAAACAAAGAAAATGATAGAGACCTACTTTACTGCAGATATTTTCTCTAGAAATAGGACTCGCTTCAGCGACTGAGTTTCATTGCTAAATCTGTGCATGCTGGTTTTGTTCGCCGTTTTCCGCAAGTATTTATACCCCTTCAGCTTAGTTGCAACCAAACACGTCAATGTTTTTTATTTGGAAAAATGAATGTGATTAGCTTGTTTATTCCCAAATTTCTTCCTGCAAACAAATTGCTTGCATTTCAGTCCTTGCACATATATAATAAGTTTCAGATGCATGGAAAAAAACAAGCTGAAAAGAGCAAATAGCCAAACATTTGACACCTAGCATAGCGCCTTGCTGAACAATTATTTGTGAGTTAGTTTTGTCTGATTCACTAAGGACTGAAAAACGCATATTATGGTAAATGTGCATCATAAGTTGCACATATTCCAATTATTCATTACATGCATTTCCTTTCCACATAAAATGCCAATAAAAGGCATTGATCTGTGTTTGTAACATGACAAATAGTGAAAATATTAAACAGAAAATCTGCACCTCAATAAATGAAAGTAAAAATTTAAAAAAGAAAACTATGAAAAGTTGGGGTTTAATTTCAGCGACATGTGAAGGCGACTATCTGAAGCACAAAGGTGGTCAGACCCCATCAGAAGAAAACTAATTATGGATTTTGATCACAGCATGACAAACTATTGGGCCGGGTCTCCACACAGATCGATCACGAATGTCCCACCTCTGTCAGAGCAATTATCGGATCCTGTCAGCGGTCGTCATCACCAGACGGTTTTTGATTACTGCTGCCGGAAATATTCCCCAAACGCCGAGAATGACGAGCATTTACGAGTTATTTACGATTATCTTCAGAAGTGCTGGACCAATCAGCTGGTCTTCGACTGAAATCGATTAATTTTCTCTCCATCGATTCTGTCAGAAGCAAAAACACAAAATCTTACCAATTATTTTTTTTTATCTATGGTTTCTGGTGAAATTTCTTAGTAAGCTCAAAATAAGACAAAACTAACTTACAGCTTTTCAGGAAAATATAAAGGCTTATTTTAAGTTGCATTCTTAAATATTGATTTAAAAACAAACTAGTTCCAATACTGGGTTCTTATGTTTTTGCAGTGCAAAGACTATTTGTGCATTTATGGAGAATCACAGCTGACATAGTTAAAAACAAAAGCAGAAATACAGATATTTTGTTTTTCCTTTTTCTTACACACATTTCCATCAAGAAATGTATATATTTTCTTTTGCATTTTGGATTTTTGTCAAGAAATATATATATTTAAATTTTTATTTTCCTTAAACGTGCAGAAAATGCAAAATAAAATACGTTTCTTGACAAAATTGCATGCGGAAAAATCAGCGTGACAGATTATGTAATATAATCTTAATTTATGAATATGTTCCTTTAGTGTGATTTTTTTTATTATTCTAACCTTTTCTACTAACCTGAAGGAAAGAATAGATTAAAAATACCTGAAAAAGGCTTGAGGCAGTACATACATTTTTAATTACTTTTATTTAATTATTTAATTTCTTTTTGCATTGATGAGCTACTAGAGCAGGGGTGGCCAACCCGCGGCTCGCGAGCCGCATGCGGCTCTTCGACCGGCTCCATGCGGCTCTTGCGTTCATATAGTCGCATACTGCCAGACTTGCAATAATGACGAGAAGTCGTCAAATGAACTGTCATTTATTGACAACAGCAGCCATTACTGTTGTCCGTAACCACGCCAAAACAACACAAACAAAAAACAGTCTTTGTTTCTCTTGCAGTCTTACTCTTTCCAGTCGTTCGCCGTCTGCTCTCATACAAACCTCCGCTCACCACTCACTCTCGCTCCCCTCTCTCCCTGCCCCCCGTCCCCTCGCTCCATCCATCCTGGTGTATTTGCGGACAATGGGAAATCATACACTCTAATTTAAATCTCTAAACAGCGTAACATCCACTAACATTTAGCTGTAGGGTCGCTATAATATCCAAGTTTCGCTTCGATTGACTTCAATACGGTATTTTCGTCAAATGCGCATGTGCGAAGTTTTTCAGTGAGAGTAAAATCACTTGAGTAAACCTTTCGCGATCAAAATGGCAGGAAAAAATGCACAGAAAAATGAAAATATGAAGATGAACACAGAACGTTTTTGACAGAGTGGGAGAATTGATATTTTTTGTTGAGCGTAGTGGAAAGCCATTCTGCCTTATGTGTCAGGTGTCCTTGTCGCATTTTAAGGCTTCAAACCTTCAGCGCCACTTCAGCTCACTCCATTAAATAACACATGTAATGCACATAATATACGGAGCCCCCTAGGGGGCATGGGGAGTTTTTTTTTCTTTTGCGTGCCCTCGCAATACTTTTGCGTCACGCAGCTTAATTATTAACTTTTGCGTCACGCAAAAGAATTGCGAGGGCACGCAAAAGAAAAAAATTCCCATGTCCCCTCGGGGGCTCCGTAATAATAAAAGGAAATTTTTATTGTAAATTGTTCTATTATTGTTTGTTTATTTGGTTAAACAGAGTTTGTTAGCATGAGAAAGTGCACAGTGTTCATTGTTGAAAATGTCTGGCCTGTGGTCTTTGTAGTGTTAAAATAGTTTGTAAAATTTACAATAAATCTGGCTGAGCAAAAGTATGTGAGTATGAAGAAGAGATGGGTTGATGTTCATGCATGCCCCTGCATATGATGTACCTTGGTACATCATATGCAGGTACCTTGGTAAAAAATGTGGCTCTTGGTCTTTGTCTGGTTGGCCACCCCTGTACTAGAACATTATTATTAGCTGGTATCAGCTTTGTGACTGAATGTGTACGTTTTAGGTTTCTTCGTTTAGAGTCCCGTTGTTGCTTAAAGTCTTTCCTTTCTGTGACAGATTGTACAAACCTGACCTGAATATCCTGTAAATCCCCCCAAAAACATTAAGTGTAGACGATTTCTTAGAGAAATAAGAATCTGGAAAAGAACACAAAGTTACTTTCTAAAAGGATAAAAACTGAGTTTTGAAACTCTTCTGCTGAATCACCTTTAATGTTCTCCTGAAACAATTTAACTTTCTTCCTTTTCTCAGCTTCCCCCCCCCAAAGACTCTGCCTTTTATTATATTAGATTATGACTAAACTACTCTGCCTTTGCAGAAACACTGTTTCTGCTGCAATTAGAAACAGCAAGAAACTTACAGGAGACCATAAAGGAGTGGAAAAACAATCTGACTAACCACAAAGCCTGCATAACAGGAAAAAAAAGCAATCCTGAACAGATCATCAACCAGAGCAAAACAATTAAAGTCTTAAAAATTTGTCGTCTGGCTGCAGAAACTATTTAAGAAGTGTGAAATTTGCTGCACAGACAATTAAATTTCGTTTTGCGGGTCTTCTATTTTTAATGTCGCCCTCATCTACACACGTGTGAACAATTTTCTCCCTCATTAATTACAACAAGTCTCAGCAGAGAAAATGTTGCGCGATTTATTACTTGTTCATTTTTTTCTCCTGCAGATTGCAACTTCAAGCCTGATGTCAGACTTTTGATGTTGCTGCCAAGAGGAGCAGAAAGGTGGGAGGTTCTGGGTCTCAGCTCTTCTATCAGGTAGCATGAAAATTACAAGGAGTTTTTAAGCATCAGCCAGACTGTTGCTGTCATTTAAGACAGGCAAAAAGCAGGGCAGCTTTATTATGCAATATGAAAACAAGTTTCACCTGCTTTGAGAGATCATTAGGAAATACTATTGAGATTATGCCTCTTCTGTGTATCTAAACAATATGAAATGTTTTGGTTATAATGATTTGTTGAGTCAAGAATTGGAAAATGTTTGATATTCCACTTTTAAACATTACATATAAACTATAAAAAAGAAAAGTAAAATTCAGATAATGTTTAGAGCCGTTCTCTTTCAAAAGTAAAATGTTTGGATCTTTGGGTGTTTTTGTTTTGATCATTTTTTTCTTTTTCTTAAGTTTTTGTTGGTTCCAGTGGCTTTTATTTGAAAATAGTTTGACAGGAAACAAAGTAATCAGAGAGGGGGAAGACATGCGGCAAACTTTATGTGTTGTTTTAATAGTTCATTATGTTTTTAATCTCTTGGTTTAGTTTTAGTTTTAGATTGTGCACTACACATAAATAACTGTAAATCTTTGAAAAGCAAAGGTGGAGCCTCCTGCACAACCAACAGCCATTGTACAGCGCAAACAGTAAAACCAGCTGACCAAACATGTAGGAGTTCTGCTTGGATTGCTACGTGACATTTGTGACATTCTGGAGGTTTTTGACACCAAAAAAACAAAAACTTTTAAGCTCTTGTGCTGTTTTTAAAAGCAGTATTACTGCAAAAAGAGTTGATATTGTGATTTTATAATTGAGAGACTCAGGTTACTTATGGCTTGAAGATTTTTGACTGTTTCGGAAGTTTTTTTAAGCTCTTTGGCTGCTTTCAGAAGCAGTTGAGACTACAAAAATCTGACAAATGTGAATTTTGCATAGTAGGTCCCCTTTAAAATGCTTTGCTTCAATAAAACCACATTAGCCGTCGTTTTCTGCTGCTGCTCCTCATCTTCAGAGTTTGACTTGCTGTGTGTTCGGAGGCGACTATTTGAAGGTTGTATGAGCGACTACTGTGGTCAAAATGTTCTATTTTTTCAGTTTTATGCCAGGTTGATTTCGAAAACGACAACATTTTACCCTTAAATAATAATAATAACCAGTGTCTGAATCCTGAATCCTTGTCTGATATAAATAAAGACAGACATAAATCTCTCTCCTGCGTGTGGCTTGCAGCTGCTGGGCTGAGTCACACTTGGTGTCAACCGTTGTCGGATCCTTGGCTGGAGGAACGAGCCAAAACAAAACACCTGCAAGCCTCGCTTTCAGATGTTACCTCAACCTATTTCTGGCTGAAATGTTTTATTTCTTTGGTGAAATTAGCATCACAATCACATCCATCACCTTTTGGCTGCAAGGCTCGCTTGGAACGGTCCAAATCCAGCAGCTGCAATAATCCCTCCTGTAACTGTTTCCAGCCTCTACCTGACTAGTGAAAACACATTCAGTGTAAAGGAAACACGTCAAGAAATCTAGACTAGAAATCACATCAAGAAGTCCCGTCAGTTTCACGAAATTCACACAAAATTAACGAATTTTACTGCAAATTTTTCTGAAAATTGATCAAAAACGTTTTGTTTAAGTCCCTACTGCCTCAGCCTCTCTCATGTCAAATTATAGATCAAATCAATAGAGCGATTAATAAAAATTCAGATTTAATATCATACGGTAACATCATACATTGTGGTGCTGTTTGTAAATTAGCGCCATAAAATCTGTGATTTTGAATGCAAAAAACACAAAACAATCAATATCAGTGTAAAAAGATTTTCAATGTTGCTTAATTTCAAGACACAATTATTGAAAGCTGAGACAAAAAGCTATTTATTGATATTTTAACATCTTAATGGGTTTTATAAATGCATTCTGGTTCAACCGGCCCTTTAAGAACATTCAGATTTACAAAATTACAAATAAGTTTCAACACCCCTGAAGTAAAGTAAACAGGTTGTCAAAGTCAGCATCAGAAAGAAAAGGAACATTTTAGAATAAAACATCTACTCCTGTGACAATTTGTCCCTCTTTTTAATTACAAATCTGTAAAAATGTGGGATTTATTCCCAGTTTGCAGCTTTACAACATGATTTCTGGCATCCTGAGTGCAAAGTAACTCTAAGGTTAAAGTCGGGTCGACGGCGAGCGATTCAACAACGGCGGCGCAGTAAAAAGAATCCGTTTGATCTCAGCAGATGCTCCATTATTGCCCGTGTTTGGCAGACTTGTGTTTGTATGTTTTCCATCCAGCTGACAGCTTCTGTGTGGGCTGTGAATAGAAAAGAGCCGGCGGCCAGGTCAGTGTTTGCTCAGGCTGCTGTCAATCTCAGGCTTTTTTCTCCTATTATTTATCGCTCTGTGTGTGTCAGCCTGAGACAGAAGTTATTAAAGTCAGAGCAGAGCTTAACAGATCCAAAGCTGAAGGGAGGACATGCGCTAAAATGAAAGTAATGCTTCGAATATTTGCATGTACGCTGCAGAACTCCCTCGTTTTTCCGAGTATCGGAAAATATTCCAACACGGTTTCACAAGTTTTATTAAATTTCAGAGGAAAGCAGCATTGCTATATTTTTATTTCCAAAGCCACAGAGATAAACTCTCTCCATATCTGTGTAATCTGCTATCAGTTACCAACAGCTGTTCTGGTTTTTACTGCTCTCCATGGCGGCTCTGCAGGGCGTCCAGGATTTGCTCGGAAAATAGAAAAAGCTGCTTTTTTTTTTCCTTTCTATTTTTCTGGCCTGAGAGTAACCTTCACAACAAATACAGATTTGGTTTTCTCTGGCAAAGGTCAAAGCTCTTATAAAATAACAAAACAAACACTGCAGCGGCTATTTGAAGGTTTTTGCATCCATCATCTCTGTTTTTGTCTTATGGGTTATTTTCCTCATTTTATGCTCACTTTTCTGATCTTCAAATGGTGACAGACTTTAACCTCAACAGACAAAAGGTTGAAATAAATGCGACACATGGGAAATTAAAATTAAAATAAAAATCATACCAGCTTTTTGGAGGGAAGTGTTTTTCTGATGCTGAAATTGTTTTATGGCGCAAAAAGCAAACTGGTCCGTCTACAAACCGCGGTTTCTGTTCGGCTGAAGTGACCGGCTCAAAAGCAGGAAGTGGACTGTAGCGCAGGGCATTCTGGGTAAACACAACCAAAACAAACACACGTCTAGCGCTAAAAAGAGAAAAAACCACTAAAATCTGACGCCATTCATGAAGAAGGAAGTTGCGGTCTGTGTCTTCCTCAAAGATTTTTCATGTCGTTTCCTTCAGTGGTTCTTGGTGCAGCGCCCCCGCAGGGCGCACATAGTGCAGTGACAGAGAACCACAGCAGCTGAAAATGTAACAAATGTTGCAACTTTTGACCTTGGTATACTGTGAGAAAACACCCTAAAAGCAACTTGATGTCACCCGTTTGTATGAACTGACCTTCAAACTCTAGAGGTGAAGCATCATCCCTCTGTAAACATCTACAGGACAAGCAGTACTTGCTTCTTTTTTTAAGAGATCCAGCTGCAGTTTGGTGCATTAACAATGTCTGTTTGATGAATGTTCATGTGCAGGTATGTAGGTCAAATGGAGAGCCTGCATTCACTTCATTCCTGCAACTTTACTGCATCAGAAACCAAAAAAAACCAAACATTTCCTCTGCGCTGCAGCTTCCCTGCAAGCCAACCATGTGTCTATCTCCATGCATTGTCCATTGTTGTCTCTCCTTCCTCAGACTCCATTCAGTCTATATTAAACCAGACTGGTGTGACGGTGGAGACAATGGGCTGATACACTGCCAGCTACAGTAGAGGCACAATGGGACGGACAGAAGGCGGTCTAGACGGAGGAGGTGCTGTCAGCAGATTCACCGACCGGATGCAGGCAGCAAAGCCGAAAGTGCGATTCTACAAGTGTGTTTCTGAGCGAAGGAAGGGATGTTGGGGTTGTGGACCAATGAAGCGTAAAATTGGAAACAATGTGTCTGCAACAGTTAAAAGCAAATATTTACAGGGCTTTAATTTGCGCCGAGCTTCCGGCGTGGGTCAGAGCGTCTGTGCGGCGAACGCCAAGGAACTCGGAGGGGTGCGGGCGCTAATTAGACGCAGACGGCGGTAGATTAATCACAGGCTGACAGCAGCCTGCCAAGCAGCTCCATCACCTCGTCTGGCGGCAAGCGTATCCAGTCTTTATCGTCTCTTAAAGGGGCAGTACGTGTTTTCTATCCACAATCAAGTAACTATGTTACCTTCAGTTGTTGTAAAAATGCTACATATCTATGAAATATAAAAGAAATATGACTGCAAAATTTGGCATCTAGAAATTGGGTCTCTGTTTCTTTAAGGAACTCCTGTCCTTTCTGAAACTCCGTCTTCAGAAAGTCATCACATCACTCCTCTATTAACCCCTATGCAATGTTTGAGCTCAGCTTTTACGCAGTTCAACCAGGTGTTTGCTAATTGCTGCTGGCTAGTCTGAAGGAGCTGAGTTGTGGAGTTGGAAGCTTGGAAATTGCAGCTCTTAGGAGGAGCTCCTTCCTTGTAGGCGGAGCTGGGTCCACTGCTGAATGGTTGCCATGGAGATTAAAGGATTTCTCAAACATTCATGAGAGAATCGAGGCAACGCAACAAGCTTGAGGTCATTATGTTAAGATGTACAACAAAAAAAGTGGATTTTACATAATACTACCCCTTTAATTTTCCAGATGTTTATCGAACACTGCAAGAAGCACAAAATATTACCAAGTATTTTTAGTCTAGTCTCCAGTGCAAAAATCTCAGTTCACTTTGATAAAAACAAAAATAACTTACAAGTAACCTTTCAGCAACAAACAGGAGTTTGTTTTATGTCAATAATTCCTTAATATTGGTGAAAAAGCTTTTACTCCATTGAAAGATTATTTCTCTTGTGATATAGAAAAAAGGTGAAAGAAACTGTCAATGCAACAAGTACTTTTTAATCAATTTTAAGGAATTATTGACTTTAAACAATGTCCTACATCTTGCTGAAAAGTTACTTGTAAGTTAGTTAATTTCAAGCTTACTAAAGAAATTATTGAGCTAAACAGTGATACTGCTGTTTTGAGACCATTTCCAAACAATATATTGATAAAGGTGTAAAGTTCAGCTTTTCAAAGACCAATACACTTTAATTTAGTAAATTATCTTCCAGTTCCGCTTCATACTGAAACTGGAAGATGTTTTAAAAACAATAAATGAAAACATAAACAGATTATGAAGAGTCTGTAAACCAAACTGCGCTTCAAAAAATAATCATCAGCTCATTTTAATTTATCATGTGATTAATTGACTAATTGCTTATTGCCAGAGGGTCAACTGAGATATTTGCACTAGAAACTAATTATGACTCGGTGAGCCTTTGTGTTTTTTGCAGTGTAACACGTGAACTGGCGCAGACTCTCCTCCCTGTCGTCTTGCTCTGATTACTTCCTGCTTCCTGATAAATCACCAGCCATAAATCTCCCTGCTCACCTCGTTTGAGGACAAGCTTGCGATCTGACCCAACATCTGGTCCAGTGGGAGCGTCCAGGACAGGCGGAGGAAGACGCGGCGCAGCGCTAAGGGCGCAGAGATGCTCCGCGGGCCGCCACCGCAGCATCAGAGCCGCATAAACACGCCGCCATTAAAAGCCACGGTTAAACGTGTTTCATATATCATCAACATTTTACCGTCTCCTAAGTGGTTTTGACCTTGGATCAGGGTAATGTAGGTTACTGCGCGGCACGCGGGAGAGTTTTAAAACCTTTAAGAGAGTTTTGGAGCGGCTGTAATTAGAGGAGGATGAAATGGATTTTATATTAAAGGGGCTTCTGTGTGTCTGATCAGAAACTTTCCTAAGATTCGCTCGCGAATGAAGGACACTGAACTTCACAGGAGAAGGACACTATCAAGCGCCGTGACGCTCAGAAGAGCGAGCGTCTGATGTGAGCTGCTCTCAATAAATGCAGTCATCAAAAAGTTGATGTGTTCAGATAATTAAATTTAAAAATTACTGGTATTCCAATAATTATCCCAGTTACTACTGATGCTTCATCCATGTGTTTTCTCAGGAGGTGAAAGTTAATCTGTTTGAACATCTACCGAATAAATATTCTTGACATAAACATTTTTATGCTGACTTGTATAAAAAACTATTTCTGTGCGTCTAAAGAGAATAAAAAGGGCGAGCTTGAATTGTGTCAGGAAAGAATTAGTTATTTTTTTCCTCATAACATCAATAGGTTTCCCAAACAGTTCCACCCACTTCAAGCATTTGACATAATGAGGCAAGTGAATCTTCATCAGCGCAGACAGAGCATCTGCACAGCATAGAATGAGATTTGGCAACGTAAGCATCTGGTTACATCACAGTACTAACATCTATAACTGCAACACACATTAAGTTCAGTTAAGTTTAACTTTAATAGAAGTGATTAATTAGCAAACATCATGTGATTCACTTATTAGCATCAGTTAAAGAACAGATCACTGTTGTTTAATAGGAAATCGACAGTATTGGGTCACACTTTAAGAAGTTAAATTACGAGAATAAACTGATAAAATTATGGGGATAAAGTATAAATAACACGAGAATAAAGCTGTAGTGTAATGAGAATGAGGTCTTACTATGAGAAAAAGTAATAAAGTCAGAATAGTACAAGCATAAAGCTGAAATATAAGAATAAAGATGTAATAACATTTGAACAGTCATAACAGTTCAAAAATAAAGTTGAATTAATATTACTGTTAGACTAAAGTTATAATGCTTTGAGAATAAATTCATAATACTTTGGCAATAAAGGCGCGAAATTACAACTTTATTCTAGTAGCTTTATTACTTTAATAACATGTTTTTATTATTATTTTATTAAAATAAAAAAAGTAAGATTCATTTATTTATTTATTATATTTTGGAGTATTAGGGCATATTATGCAAAATTATACTTACAAATACAGATTTCCACACTTTTCCAAACTGTGTAAGAACTTTAGTTTCATTCCATATAATAAAAAGAATATTAAGTAAAGGGCTGGAGATACAAAACACAGAAACAAAAACCTCTAAATTTCAGCACAGCGCTGCATAAACAGCCATAAAGCTCACTGGACCGAGCTCGTTTCTGCTGTCCACGCTTCTAAAACAAAATATTTTATAATATAAATCCACAGAGTCAGATCGGGCCAGCGCTCTGGGCAAGGATTCACTAAACTGCAGTAATGTAACACAGATCCAGACCAATAAACAGAGGGTCAGTTTTAAACTGGGTGAGTAGGACACCGACGGGGAGGATGGCGCCCAGGGCAACGCGAGGCACAGAAACCTCCAACGCTGTACTTGAGGGTGAATGAGGTCGAAGCGAGCAAACGAACGTCGCTGAGGGGAACCGAGGGCGAACGGGGGACAAGCGGCAGAGAGGCTCTCGGACTCCGTTTACAGTCAGACGGGAAACGGCTCACATTGATTCATGGATCAGGCAAAGGCAGGCAGGTTGTGCAAACTGAAATAAATCAGCAGTTTTCTGGCCGTGTCTCCAGAAGGAGCAGATATTAAGATGTCAGACTAATTAGAAACTTTCATATGAATTTGCTTCTGGAGAGCGATCAACAAATATGGCTCAGGTTGTTCCTCTGCTGCTCCAGCATCTATTCTGGAGGAATTCGATCAATACGAACGTTTCTGACTGTTGGTGCTCTTATATAGAATCAAAGGAAGATTTATCTGAGGCTCTGAGGTGTTTCGATTCTCTCAGGTTACATTTCGTGTTCGTTTTCTTTTCTTTAGCGAACGGAAATGTACTTGCTTTGCTCCAGCATTTGCTCAGAGAAACACCAAGGAGGTTTTTCTGTCTTTTGCAATCAACAAAGCACCAGCAGCGGGATAAGCTGTGTTGACGTTTGATAATTAATCTGCCCCTCGCAGACAACTGGATCGTCATGGAAACATACACAAACCAGGAAAGTACAAACCTTGTCTTTGAAATAAAAACAAAACAGTTCAATACATGGGTTGTGTTGGTGTAGTGGAAACAATTGACCTACAGTCTTTTATTGATTAAAATACCAAATATCTCTTAATACCAAGAATATGCATGAATGGCTTTGACTGTGGTGATAAAGTTGCATTAAAATTAGCATAAAAAAGTGATTTAATGCAACACTTAGTTGCATTAAAAGTGAACTTTAAATGCAAAGTTAAAAGTATCAATTTTGCTCTTTTTCCACTTTTAAATGCAAAGTTGCATTCAAAATGTATTAAAAGTATCAACTTTGCCTTTTTTTTGGTAAATAACCAATATAATGCAAACATACATTAAAACTTGCATTAAAAGTATCAATTTTGCATTTTTTCTGTAAATAATCACACTTTAAATGCAAAGTTGGATTAAAATTTGAATTAAAAGTCAACTTTACATAAAAAATGACATGTTTTACTAAATGACACTTCATTACGACAGTAATAACCATTCATAAAGACCTCATCTTGGTTCTGGAAGATGTTCTCATGTTTATGACAGTAAACACCTATTAAGTGTTACCAAACCACCTTTAAAAAGCCCGTAGGTCAACAACCAGAGAGCAGTCAGAGTCGTGCCTTTATGGTTGCATGATCGCTAACGATACCTTCTGAGACTCTGGGATGCTTCAAATCAGGTTGCCAAAGATCTTACAAGGACATGATGCTGGCAAACAAAGTTACTCTCATCTGACTGTTAATCATCAGCTGTGAAGCTTGAGTGGGAGCGACGCATACACACCGGGTGTGTGAGACAGAAGACAACTGCGCACTTGGCCAGCCGCCATCTTGATCCCGTCGTCCCACACAGATGGTCAGAGAGTCACTGGAGCAGCCGACGCGTTTGACTGTCTGCTTCCCAAACACGACGGCCTAAATTACTTAATTTCCCTGCAATATTGAAAACTGACCTGCTTCCTTCTGTGGTTTGCATGAAAAGAAAGGCCGGGGTGAGAATATTCTTCTAATTATAATCAGCGGTAATAACAAGCCGCAGCATCTGAACGCATCCACCTCTCCGCTGCAGATCCGCCTGTGGCGATTCATGTGTGAGAAATGAATATTCAATCCAGTCCTTTAATCCACAACTGAACTCATCTAGAGGAGCAGAGTTTGTCTTACAACAGGAAGCGAGTTGCAGAGGCGCTCTTAAATATAATCACCACCGTAACAAAGGATTTCTTTGTCGCAGCGATGAAAACGAGAAGTTGTCACAAAATAAGGTCTTCATACAATGTAGTTCTCATCCAATGCGTTTGTAGTTAGTAAAATGTTTTTTTCACAAGAAAATTCTCACTGTTGAATTTCCATGCTTTATAGTTCAGCAGATCGTGGCTTCATGTCGAAATCAAGCAGAAAACTACATTTTTTCTGATGTTTGAAAATAGTTGAGTAGCAGCAAAGAGGAAGACTTAAAGAAGCAAAATAAGCTGCAAAAACACAAAAATTATCAGATTTTCAGTCACTAAAACTGATCAGTGCAAAGGAGAAACTGAATCAGGACAGAAGTTTGAAGTTAATGCTGGAAAATCAACCAAAACATATTTAATGCTGAACATTATTTCACACTTTGACAATTGAGTGGAAACACTTTTTTCTCTTCACACAGGATCAACCGGATCTTTCCACTGCCGCAAACTACAAAGAAGATGAAGACAGGAAGAGGGGAGAGGTTGAGCTGTACTTTTTAAAATTTATTCCTGTGTGATTTTAATATAATTTCTTCTTTAATGGAAACTCCGCAATTACGAAATTGTGTTGCTTTTTTCGAAGGTTTTGTTTACGTTTTTAAAGAAAATGCAGCTGCTGTGTCTGGAAAACCACAATCCTCCTCCTGATGATGAGGAGGTTTGAACATTCACACCTGCAGAGCAGAATGACTGAATCAGGTCTGCAAACCGAGGCTCCGGCATCTTCATCTTCTCCAGGCCTCACAGGCAAAACGTCGTTTCAATCTGTTCCTGCTTCTATCTCCGGACGTTTTCCTCTTCTCTTCCTGTTTTCTGACACTTCCTCCCTCCGTCTTCTCCTCTCAATCTGCTCCTCCTATAATCTCTTCCTCTCGGTTGTTTTTTCCTCCGCGGCGGCTGAGATTCAGTCTGAGCGGGTGAGCGGCGTGTTTGGTGCAACACAGCGGGATACCAAATGCTGCCACTGCATCCTCTCGCTTTTTTACTGGCTCTACTTTTTTTAATTCCTCTGAGTTCGCCCCCAAGTAACTTATTCAACTGGACTGCAAACACAAACTCTTACCAAGGATTTTTGTTCCAGTTTCTAGTGCAAATATCAAGAATACGTGAAATAAGACTAAAATAACTTACAAGTAACTTTTTAACAACATAAAGGAGCTTGTTGCAAGTAAATATTTCATTAATATTTATAAAAAACAACATAGTAGATTATTTTCCCTACAGAGGGGAAAGATTTTATGCTGTAAGTGAATAATCTGTTAGTGCAACCAGAACCTTTTCATCAATAATGAGGAATTAGTGACGTAAATCAAGAACCTACATCTTATTGAAAAGTTACTTGTAAATTAGTTTTGTCTGATTTCAAGAGTACTAGAATATTTGCATAAGCAACTAGAACAACTTGGTAAAATGTTTTATTTTTGCAATGCAACTTGGAGGACAAAAACAAAAAATTGCAACCTGCAGATTTAAAAACTGCAAAAGTGTATTTATGACTCAAACAGCAGAAACAATGAGCAGAATGAATGAATGGAAGCTGAATGGAGAAAACAGCCGCAGATCTGATGAGATTTTTACTATAATTGACACAAACATGGAGCAACAGCAGCTACTGCGCTGCAAAACCACAAATAATTTTTGGCATAATCTAATGCAAACATATCAGTTCACTTGAAATAAGAAAACTATCTTACAAGTAACTTTTCAGCAAGATAAGAGCTTGTTTTACAGTAATAACGCTTTAATATTGACTGTAAAAACATTATTTTTATAGATTATTTAACTTTGTGAAACAATCTGTCAGTTTTTAAGAAATTATTGACATAAATCTTGTTGAAAAGTTACTTGTAAGTTAGTTTTATCTTATTTGAACTGCTTTAGACTTTTGTGTTTTTCCAGTGTAGGTGTCAGTTTGTGCATGCATGCATGTCCCCAATTGCTTCTTTTTTTAGGTCATTTCTTGCTGTTCCTAAGCATCAATTACTCTCCAATCTATCTGTGAAAGCAGCTCCATTCAAACACGCAGCGAAATTAGCGAGAAAAAAGTAGGTTAGTGTTGTTTGTTTCTCACTTCTTCCTCCCCAGCACAGTTTTTGTTGGCTTTCTCTCACTTCCTCTGCACAGCGTCATAAAATATGTATAAGACAGCGCAGCCTGTTTGATCCCCATATGCTGTAATTTGAATGAGATGGATGAAGGACGAAAGCGAAGTATGACCATAAACCCGTTCCTTCAAAGCCGAGCCTCGGCTCTTTGTTTTCGTCCATTTTTCTTTGTCATTTTTGCGAGCTGCCTTTGTTTTTGGCAGCCCTCCTTTGTTTTGGCCTCGCTCCCTGCTTCGCTTTTTGTTTTTTTTCCCTTTTCGCTCTCCCCTGGGAGCAATTTTCTCAGAGCTATATTCCACGCTCAATACTCATCTACTTTTCTCCTAAATCTTGGCGCCGGTGCGCGTTTCGGCCTCTTAGCATGCGACTGCTACAGGCCTTTGACCACAAGGAGAGGACAAATCCCGCTGCTCATAAACCCGTAATCTTTACAGCCTCCGACAAGAATAATTGTCCCTTGAGGCCAGCGCTAGGTGCTAACTGTAAACTTTGACTCCTGTTTTCTGCTGCACTGTTCAAACTGACAACCTGATGGACGGGAAAACAATTTGAACCAGAGATAAATCGGTGTACAAACTAGTTATAAATCAAGTTTCAGCTGACATAAGAGGCCGAATTGAAGGGTTTTCTCAAAGATTGAGCCACAAAGTTTGATGGATTTTATTAAAATATAATCTGACAGACCAACAGGTAGATGTGTGTCACTGTAAAGTAAAGAGGATTAATTAATTTCAGATACAAAATCGAAAAACTTTTCACCTTTTTTCACTGTGATTCTTCTAAAATTGTGGCTCTTGATAACTGCAACAACTTAAAATTATTATTTTTGTAATTACTTAATGCTTTAAATATACATTTAATATTAAAAGTGGTTTAAACTGCTTTATGTAATAAATTGATATTCCAGGACAGAATCACTGAAAATATAATAAGTGTTGGTTTAGATCCATTTCATTTTTGTAATTAAGTTGGAAAATATACATTTGTAAAGTCTCTTTTTTTTGTTTGTTTGTTTGCCAAAAAAAAATACTGATTATTGGCAAAACATTACTATTTCCATCTTCTTTTCAGCAAAACGTGAATTAATAAATAAAATAGGTTCTTTAAAAATAAGAACAGATTTGCTGAAGTATGCACTTATCAAAGCCAGCCACACTTTTCAGATTATTTTTTGAGCCAGATGAAATAATTTCTACGTTACAACATTACAGGATGTGCAGCCCTTTGCTTTTTGTGCTTTCTTTGAGTGTTTTTGGTAAAGAAGTGGTCAGACTTCAGTCATCCAGCCTCAGCGGCCCAAAACCCAAAATATCGCCACAGAAGTCGGAGAGCGATCCAGGATTACGGCCGCACTGAGCCGCTGTAATTAATTACAGCAGCCAATAATAATTAAGGCCGGAGAGCAGAAAACCGGCGGCTCATCTGGCATCGGAGCGCAGCCTCTGAGCCCTCTGGGCGCCGCCGGCCACGCTAGCACCTGCTCACAAACTAGCAACCGCAAACAGCTTGGTGTGTAAGAACGTTGGCCGGGGAGCAGTTTGACACGGAGAGAGGCTGCAAAACACACCAGAATCAGCCACGAGCCATTGGCAGCCACTGGGCGCCATCATCATGTTCAAAATTAAAATCCAATTCGCAGAGTTCCCAGTCTGTAACATTAAATGTCATGTGGACAGTTAAAATGATGGACAGAATGATGGATAAACCTCGACGACGATTGAAGGTGACTTATTATGCTTCTTTGAACAGATTAGGACACGTTTACAATCTGTACAAAAATGTTCATTACATTTTTGGCACAAAAAAATTTTCAGAAAACGAGATTTTAGTCTCAGTTTTGCCTATTTTGAGCCGTTTTAGGGCGTCCTGTCACTTTAAATCCAAATAAGCTGCTACTGGCCACGCCCCCAACATAACGTTTACAAAATGGCTGCAAACAGATGTGCATTTATACAACCATACATCTTTGAAAAGCATTAGTAGAGCCTCCTGCATAATCAACAAGGCAACAAGTGGTTTCTGGATGGTGAGTCAACAACAAAACACTAAACACTCGTCTTTTCCAGCAGCCATTGTTCAGCACATACAGCAGTAAACCCACTTTGAGAGAATTATTAACAAGGATTATTGAGATTATCCTTAGTCGGGAGTTAGAATATGTTTGATCGCTGCTATTTTTACTGAATATACATCACAAGGTAAACTTCAGACAGACAACGTTTAGAAAATATTCAAATCTTCCGTTTTCTGTTTTGACCAGTTTTTTTTTGTGTGTGTGTGTTTAATTACTTTCTTAGAAGTTGTCTTAATAATTACTTTCCTATGTTTTTTATTTCTTTGTATATTTTTATATTTCATATTATATAAACAACAATAAATCTTTGAAAAGCAGAAGTGGAGCCTCCTGCATACAACAACAAGCAAGAAATGTAGACAGTGGTTTCTGGATGGTAAACAACGAAACACTCGTCATTTCCAGCAGCCATTGTACAGCGCATGCAGCAATAAAACCAGCTGACCAAACATGGAGGAGCTCAGCTGTGGTTGCTAGGTAACAGAAGCGTTTCCCCTTTACTTTTTAAAAAAATGTTTTAATTTTTTTAAGACTTTGTAGCTGGTGTTCAGATAATAATCCTCCTAATCTCCAATAATACATAATTATCAAGTGATATTTTCACATTTTCTGTCAGTTTTTAAAAAATTAACTCTGAGCGAGGAGGTCAACTCGCTCAGAGGAGGTTACTAAATCTGCCCACACTTTTGTTCATTATTTAATTTAATAATCCAATTAAGTTTGACCCGTAAAGCTGTTCTTCTCTTTTTGGCAACTAGTTCACTTCAAATAGTGCCTTAAACACAAACTAAAACAAAGTCTCTTGGAGAAAAACTTCCAATCAAACTCTGGTCATGACATAATTCTGTATCTTAAATAAATGACTTACAAACTAATATACAAATTAGAAATATTTTTATCCCGGTATCATTTCCTTCTCTGCATAAATTCAGTGCATTAACCTCTGATTTTGCATGTGAAGAAGATCTTAAAGTGGGTTTAAGATGTTTCTTGACACCTATGCAAATTAGATCTTTGAGTACTTTACCCAATTTCCCGCACAAGGACATCCCAGAAGTGTTTTTTTTTTTTCCCTGTTTTATTAGCTGCTTACATCTGGTCCAGCTATGAAAAAAAAACAAAACAAAAAAAAAAACAAGAAACAAGCATCACATGTGCCACATTAATAAAGACGGGCTTGTTATCTACACCTCATTTGGCAAACCTCATGCCAAACTCGGGCAACTGCCAAAATATTCAGCGCTAATAGCAGCAAATTTAAGCAGATTTCTACCCTCTTCCTGCCTCTGAGAAATCTCCCCTGTGAGCATCTGGCACACTTTGCAGGAAGGTGCAAAATTCACGTGATCTGGTCATGAACACAACTTTCAAAGTTACCTAAACCTTGTGAATTTAATCCCAGTTTAATCTCCTCTTTTACTTTCAGTTCTGGTGACACTGGAAGGATATTTTAAGCCTCAGTCAGATTCAGTGACGCATTTTAATCATATTGTTAATTAGCAAACAGTCAGAATTGAAAAAGAGGTGAAAATAAGCAGTAAAGTGACGAGTGGGAGTGGAAAACATAAGAGGAAATTAGTGAGCATATGTGGCCTGCTGTCCTGACGCTCGTTAAACAAAACAGACTAAATAAAGAAACTAACCCACACAGAACATTAACCTTCATTCAGATTCATTCTCAGGATTGTTTTCCACAGGAAAATAAACACAAAATGAGAATTTAGACCCATTTCTTTTGTGATTAATCTGAACTGAAAAGAATCACAAAATAATCCAAACGGAACTGAATCAAGTTCAACTGATTTGAACTAATCTGGATGTTGCTACTGGCGAAAACCACAAAGACAGGAAGTAGTAGGAGGATGATGGTGCAGGAAGTTTGTTAATGACTTATTGCTTGAACAAACTTATTTACGTGGGATTTTTTTTATTGCGTTTCTTATTTCATTGAAAAACCGCAAAAGCAAAACTGTTTTTACAACATTAGCTGAAAATTGACAAAGTTTTGCACACATTTGTAATAGAAACGCAGCTTCTGTTCCTGTTCTTAGTGTTTTATTTTATATTTATATAATTTTATATAAATTATACACAAAGTAAAATTTTAAAAACATTGTTTTTTATCTCTCTGTGTAAATGAAAATATAATTCTCCAGAAAATGCTAAAAAGCCAAAACTTGTTAAACATGTGCATCATAAAATCTATCCATCTGTGTGTAAAACATAAATAATTATCCCTGTTATGATAAGGTATAATAGCATAATAATCTATCAAAGATCAATAAATTATAATTCCTAACAAACATTTAATGCTGTATTTCTTAAAATATCCAAAAATAAATCAGGAAATCAGCAGAAAACAATAAAAATGGAAAACTGGGACCAAATCTACCATGCAACTGCAAATAATCAAAGTTGTTTTAATTCATCATGTGACGCATTTATTGATCACTAAGTTTGGCTGCAGGAAATTCTGCTGTTAATTTAGAACAGAAAATGTGTCACTTAAATAATTTATGTTATTTAAATAACAAATTTAAGTAATTAAACTGTGCATTTTTTTTTTATTTTACCTGTAAATGAAACTCAGAAGCCAGAAGGGAAATATTCTTATTCATCTTGCCTCAGGAAAGATTTATTAAAGTTTCACCTCATTGTGCTGCACAGACTTGATTTGTTATTAATTCAATAAGAAAAACTGGTTTTAAACTTTAAAAAGTAAAAAAAACAAAACAAACATTTATTTAGAATAAAGTTGTATTCATCTATTTTACATTCAGTTCTTTAAAGACAGCAGCATAAATAAGCAATACATCATGTGGGAACAAAAATAACATAAATCAATAATGGGCTTGCTCTGCAGGACACTTTAAACTTTAAACAGCAGCTTTTTGCATTATTATTATCATTATTATAATTTTACTTTGCAGTGTTTGTGAGGAGAAGCTCACATTTCCGTTAAACCTTTTCTCTAAAACCCGGTCATTTTAGTTTCGTCTCCTCTGCCGTGAGAAATGCGACAGAAACGAGTCGCCTCCTCTCGTCCTGGGAAACAACGCGCCTCTGACTCCACTAGTGAGTCTGGCGCTGTGACACTGAGCCCGATATCAGGGATTAGCACCATATTCTGGGGGAGAAAACGACCGCAGAAGCAGAGAAGTGCAGCTGGACTCCAACGATAACCGGAGCCAGAAAGAGTCGCCATTAATCTGAAGATGTTTCAAATTAAAACTGGAAAAAAAAAAAAGAAAATTCAATGAGGAGATTTCTGTATAATTCATAATGATAGATATTCTACGCAGACAAGTGGCCCCGCTTTACCTCTCAACGACGCCGACATTTGTTTGATGAAAAGAAAATCGTGAATAATAAAAAGGTTAGAATGAAAATTATCTTGCAGTTTAATTACGACCTGAAATACTGAGACTCGAGGTTATTAATGTAATGCTTTGATTGGAGGCGAGTCTAACATTTGTCACTTTTTACCCACAGTGGAGACAAGAAGTTCATAATATTACATCCCTCTATTTTCTCTGTTTGACAACCAATCAGACGGTCGAAGGAAAATTTATGAAGAAAAATTGTAGATTTATATTTCTTCACATTTGTTAAATAGCTTATTATTCTCCACAAGACAAAAAACGAGGGCAGATTAGGAATTAAAGGTTGGATTTCTTGGCTACATTTGGCCAAATGTAACTAAAAATCCTCTGATTTCAGATTTTTATCCACTTTCCCATCTTCTCTGATGTTTAAAACACTTTTATTTATGTAGCACATGTTCAGCAACAAGGCAGTTCAAAGTGTCTTATAGGTACTAACAGGAAATACAAACAAAAGAAAGACAAAAAGGTAAAAATATGTTTAATAAGAACAAGAATAAGTCGTCCACAGTTTATTAACTAGTATTGGTTTCTCTGGATTCTTGTTCTGATTGAACTAAATGTCGGTTCTCCATGTTTGGTTCTTGCTCTGATATATTCAAAGTTTAAAGCCAAATGTTGATCTAAGGTAATGAATACTCCACAATTTCCAGAAGTAATAAATTGCACAGAATGACGGCAAAGAAACGACGCATCAGGAAAAATAGACCCATTTAGCGAAGGCAGTGATGACACTGCTGAGTATCTGCAGTGTCCTTGCAGCAGGCTTTTAAATTTAACACTAAATCTGTTCATAGTTGTGTTGTTTCATTTGAGCATCATTTTCTTCGTGTTTGTGTAATTGCACAAATTGGAATCACAAAAAAATGTGCCAATTTCAGGAACAAAAACGCAAGTTTTTCGCTGAAACGTTTTTGCGCAACGATGCGGTGGTTTATCAGCTGCATTGAAATTAGCGTATTTTTCAAAGAAAATCCTTACGTTCACATCGTACGAGTCTCATGAACAGTAACTGGAAGTTACTACTGTTGTTTTTTTTTAAAAAAAACGAAACGTTGGAGTTAAATTCAGCTGTTTTTCTGTTGTTTTCGGTGTCGGACGTTTCCAAGCCTCAGATATCAGTATTTTTCTGTTTTCTTTGTCTGTTCTTGTGTTTCTTTTTAATGTATGTGAATCTTTGTTCAACGCCTTTTCCTTTAAAAAGGTGCAAAGGAGTATCTGTACTCCAGTGAGAAATAATAAAGATTTAACATAAAAACGTGGATCGGTGCTTCCCTAAGCCCAGGATGTTTATTTTGTCCTCCACCATTTGTCCAACCGACTCCAGGAAACTATTTAAAGTGAAATTTCATGTTTTCGATTTAAACCACACAAGATGTTGCAGCAGCAGCAGCAGCAGCAGCAGAGATCGTTTCACTCCCCACATCCCGTCCCGGTAAACATAAATCATTTGGACGTAGAGGTTCGGTTCTGTACGGTTCCAGAAAGCAGCGGGTTAAATCACGAGGACAGTGTGTGTGTGTGTGTTTCCCCTTCATGTCCACATCTGAGACGAGTGTTTGAGCGCGTCCGTGGCACCGAGTGTGATGGCCGAGCGCTGGGAATAATTAACTCCGGTGACCCGGCCGCTGCAACCGCTGTGACTGGAACGCCTGTCAAATAGACTGGTCATCACACACTTCAGGCAGCAGATGAAAAGAAGGAGCCTCACACACACACACACACACACACACACACATCCAGCAGAGCTGCTGTGTATTAATTAACACATTTAACACCTCGATAGGCAGAACAGAGGCAACCAAAAACGCTCTATAGCTCCTCATAAAGAAGGTATATAATTTTAGTACGTGTCACTGTCTCTTTAGCACACTTGGCACATCCACTTTCACACCAACGCTACACACACACACACAGGCATATGGCAAGAAGCTGGCTATTCCTTAGCACCCCTGACATCTCTGACAAATTGACTCCTTTATACGAGTGGAAGTGTGCAGAAAGGTGGCGGCGGGGGTGAGAGGATGGAGGCAGGGAGGGCGCTGCAAGGTGGATCGTCTCATTCACACGCTCTGAAGGAGAGACGTATCATTCTGAGACACACCGACTCCACCTGTGACACCGGCGGCATGCACAAAGAGCTGCCGCCGTAACGACGAGCCAAGATGGAGGAGAGCAGGAGGAGAGTGAGAAGGAGGGAGGAGAGAACGATGATGAGCAAAGAAGTGAAAATGATGAAGCTTTCACTGCAAAAACACAAAACATCACAAAGTTTTATTGGTCTAGTTTCCAGTGTAAACATCTTAGTACAGTTAAAAATAACATACAGGTGACTTTACAGCAAGATATTGGAGCTTGTTTTAAGTAAATACTTTCCTAATGTTTATTTTAAAAACTAAAAAGCTCTTTGTTAGAACATTTTTATCAATATTAAAGAATTAACTTAATAAAAGCTCATATATTTTTCTGAAAAGTTACTTGTAAGTCAGTTTTGTCTTATTTCAAATTTACTGATATTTCCTCTATAAACTTGTCCAAAAATACTTGGTAAAGTTTTGCTTTTGCAGCGTAAAATTAGGAAAGAGTTCCCTTTACTGTCTTTATTGTTCAATTGTGTTTCATAAACAGCGAATCGGTCAATTATATTTTGACAAAAATAATGAAAAAGCTAAATTATATCAGATTAGTTTTGCTCTACACCAATATTATCTTAAATATATTAATATTATGGATCTCTTGTCATTTACATCCATAATTAATAAATCAAGTTATTAAGTGAAAACTGTTTTTTTCTTTTTTTTAAGGATCAGGTTTGCTTTTTAAGGTGATGTGGTTCATTTGACTTCATTAAATCTTCACCTCATTTTTATTCAACTGCATGTTAGCAACAAAAACTGCCTTGTTTTACACATTAGGAAAAGGAAAATCAGCAAAAATATTTATCAGCACAGAGAAACAATCAAGAAAATATGTTTTGATTATTAACAGACGAGTAGAAGAGTCTAGAAAGCATAAATTAACGATCCCTCATCTAAATATCCAAAGATTGTTTCATACAAATGAAAAATACAACTAAATAAATCCTCATTTTGTTGGTTTAACATGTTTCAATCCTTTTTTTTCTCACGTTAGACATGACCAGAGTGTTTTTCTAAATTATATCCATCTTACTCTCATTTTCTCTTTATCCAATCCAAGACACGGAGTGAGTTAAATTGATTTTTATCCTGTGCTCTTTCTGTGGAGTGTGGTTAGCTAAATTTGAGATTGTTCACAACCCGTCATGTGTGAGGGGTTATTTGGCAAAACAGTCATTGATCGGACCGTTATCGATCGGCGTGAAGCTTCAACATGGTCCGTTTAACCAATGAGAAAAAGATCATCATTTTGCTACATTTTCTTCTCCAATACTGAAACACCTTGGATTAAAATGACTCCCAGTTTGAAGCAAAAACAGATTCCAGCTGTAATCCGGTGGAGAAAGTAGCAGGTTTTTTTATTATTCCACTAAACCCCAACTCGTCTGATTCAATCAATCTGGACTCCAGGTGTAAAACTAGAGCATCAGCTCATTTAAACCAAACGAAAAGCAGCAGAAGAGAAGTTTTTTAGCAGCATTAGAGTCGTGTCATCAATTCACAGGTACATTCTACATGAAGCAGAACTTTGGATCAAGAAAATGGAGAGTAAAACCGTTAAATTGGCCTTTTCAGACAATTTTCTCCAAAGTGCCACAGAACCAGAGAGATGAAGGCGACGCAAGAAATCTGTTTTCAAATTACAGCAATTACTTACAAATGCTACAGAAGCCGCTCACTTTTAGCTTTCTCACAAACTTTAATAGAGACAACAGTCGGGTTTCATGTCTGAAGCGTGTGAATATCAGAGCTGCACACGTGAAAAGCCTACAGCTGATCTTCATAGAGGAGGGAAAGGAACTGAGACACCAAACATTTTCCTGTCATTTCTCTGCAGGTACAATGAAGAAAAGCAAAAATCATTTCCATGAATAGAAATAAAGACGTCTGTGAATAAAATCCACAAAGACGAATCTAAAAGTGTCTGCTTGTGATGTCTGCTTTCTAAATGTATTCACATTTTGTTCTGCACTACCTCACCGTCACATTTTACAGGGGCAGTATTGTTTGTTTTCCAGGCAGAAAGCCCTATTGTATAGCAAAATCAAGTAACTATTAACTTCAGCTGTTAAAAGATGACTTCTATATCAAATTTGACTCACAAGACATTTTACTTCATCATTGAAATTGGGTCTCTGTATCTTTAAAATCTCTGCCTTCAGGAAGTCTTTACAACAATGTGTTTACCAGCGTTTCACTGGGAAGTAGCTCCTTAATGAGCCCAGCAGATGAGCAGTTCCACCAGGCGTTTGCTAATTGCTGCTGGCTAGACTGCAGGAGCTGAGTGAGGGAGTTGTGCTCAGTGAGGCAGCAGCTCTTGAGGTTGGAAACTGAAGCTCAGAGGAGGAGCTTCATCCTCGAGGGCGGGGCTAGATCCACCCGGTCATTTAGCACAGCTGAGTGGTTGCCATGGAGATTAAAGGATTTCTCAAATATTCATGAAAGAATCAAAGCAAAACCGAAATGTTTCTGATGAGGGAATAACATTAAACATGACATAAAGTAAAAAAAAAAAAGTTTAGTTTACATAATACTGCCCATTTAAATGTTTCATATCACATAAGAGAACTGAGGTGGGAATTTATCATATCGTTTATCATTTATCGTGAAAAATTTCTTGTCATGAGAAGAATTTTGATTCATCATTGCCATGCTGAATTTCAGTTATTGAAAACCAAGCAAAACTGATAGAATGACAGGAAATGTTATTTTTGTTATTTACTCCTCTGTTTGTTCCGCTAGTGCATCAATAAATATCAGTACATTCAAAAATATGATTAAATACAGTTACTACGTACTGTTTAGTGATATATATCACAATTTTTTTAACTAAAGCGGAGTCCTGAAGAAGCATCTATCAAATACGAATGTTTTTAAGAACAATATTTGTGTTTTGTGGCATTATTAATGCTGTCACAGATATACAGTTACCTAAAAAAGAAGACTAATACATTGTTTTTTGTCATTATCAGAATGGTACCACAAAATGTTACAATAACAATCCATATCTGTACTGTGGCAAATTAATATTATTGTTTATTACTTTAAAAATGCACTTCAGATGAACCTGGGGAAGTTATTGCCTCCTTTGTTAAATAATGCATTATGCAATTAACCTCATTGCTGCCTGACCTGCAGAACATAGAAAGCACTAAAATAGAACCTGTTTGACAACATGAAGTAGGCAACAAGATATCAAAAAAAAAAACAACAAACAGATTATTCTGCGTTTTTAGGTTGCAACAGAACATGAATCTTCCCAAGAAGCTGCAAAACATTCATCACTCTCAGGTGCAGCTAAACGCCACAGTAATGAGGCGTGTAGCGTCTTTTCAGGAGAGATGTTTAACGCTTGCCGCCAAAACTCACCCTGCAAACGCAGCGCGGTCATGGCTGTCGGCGGCTGAAGACGCGTGCGCCTTCAACAAAATGATTACCTCACTTTTGTGTCATGATGAGCTCAGCCGTCTGCCTCTTTGTGCGTTTTAATCTTCGTCTTGTTTGTAAAGTTAAGACCCTGAGTGGCTCCACGCTTATGACAGTAAATCTGAGGATTATGAAAAACGTATAAAAATAAATAAAATCAAAACACCTGAGGTAGACAGAGATAAATGGATGAGAGGAAATGGATGAGGACTGGGACAACCTCACAACTCTTAAGCAATTCCTTCGGCGCGGCAAGCGTGATTCATATCCAGCGTTATGAGGAGGATGATGAATCTACTGCCGTCAGCGATGCGCCGTAGTGTCCTCAGCGAAGAGGAGGAGTGTTCCTGCCATCCAGAACGAGATCCACGCTCCGTCAGACTGAAGTTATGGCACATTGTGGACGCATTACGCTCAACTGTCAGGCTAACAACTAAGCACACCCTCCTTCAATTAGGGTTTCACGAATCAGGACCAAAGTTGAGTAGTAAATAGTTACATCTACTTATGCAACTTTTATTTGGAATACTTTTTTACTCTTGTTTGAACAATGTCTTGGATGACTACTTTTTAATTTTACTTTAGTAAAAATATATTGAAGTAGTGCTACTCTTCCTTGAGTAAGATTTTTGGATGCTCTGCCCGCCTCTGATCACCATATAATCAAAGAGATCCGAACTTTACTGGGTTTTCAAATAATTTAAATCAAATCCTAAAGTTTTCAGGGAAAAAAAAGTTGATTCCACCACAAAAAGCGAAAATCTTTGTGCGCAAAATTCAGAATACAGAAGATGTCTTATAGTACTAGTGTTGTACTGAAAACAATATTAGTTTTTAGTGCTGAGAATTATGCTCAAACAACTCAACTTTGGTTTCCTCTGTCTGAAAAACCTCGTTCCAGCGTCTTGTTGTGTTAGGCCTGGACGATAAATCAATAACAAAATAAATCGCGATAGACACATAATCAATAGACAATATGTCTGACATAGAGAATATTCTCTGAACTCTGATCAAGAACCCCACTGCATTCTGGGAGATTAAGGCAGAGGAAGAACTATAGCTGCTCTCTCAACCGCTCGCTGCTAGCTAAGCTATGTTGATGGAAATCACTAACTCTCTCACTCTTTGGTTACCTAGCAACTAGGGCATTCTTTGGTTACCTAGCAACGACCCATTGAGTAACGGCCACTGGGGCCATTTAAAAATATTAAAAAATAAACAGCACTGGGAGAAAACTGTGGATAAAACAGGTAAGGTTACGCCACCAGTTTGGCTGTATTTCAGTTATTTAAAACAAAACAAAAAAAAAAGAATAAATCAATAGTTATTGATACCGACTGATATGAAATGGTTAAACTGTGATATATTTGGGGACCAAAAGTGCATGTCAATGTTTGAAATTAGTAAATATTTAAATAATCCTTTTATTGATACGAACGCTGGAAACTGTCTGCATTTTCTTTAGAATATAATCCATGTATATATATGCAAATTTAATCAATTTTCCACAAATAATTTAAGAGTCCACAGAAAAGTGTCCTTATGTAGTTCTCTTTCATGTTTCCCATTTGTTTAGAAATAAACTTCCCAGGTTGATGGAAAGAAACATTTGGCGATATGTTAATAAACACCAACAAACTGCAAAAACTATATGCTTTAATAGGCGTCTTCATGCAAATATAAATATCTTTATCAGAAACTCTTAAATCTTTTGCATACAGGAAGGCTATGTTTAGTTTTTTCATTTCATCTTTCTTCCATTCATCATTTATATTATCCGCGATATATAAAATAGCAGAACTTGAGAGAGGGCGGATTGTCTTTTAACTTGACAGGCTATAAAATGAGGGGAGTAAAAAAAGCAAGAAAATGTACGATATTAGGCGTATTTCAGCTACATTAATTTAAAAGGTGAACTGATGATAGAAATCAGCAGGTGCGTGATAAAAAGAGGCCATAATTTTCCTGTAATTAGTCCTCTCTGTGAGTCATTTAACAGCTGGCTGATCATTTTTAAAAGAGCCTTCTACAACGTAATCATGTAATTAATGTTCAATTTTATTTGTGGGATAGTTGAATTTGTTAAAAAGTGGAACATTTTACGTCAGGCTTTTCAGAACTACTCTTCAAGGTATGAGCGTCTCCTCTCGCGCCGGGGTGCCGCTCTAAATAATGACGCAACAACAAGCAAGACAATCTGCACACGCATCACGTGTTATTCCCAAGAGACGTGCCAAACGTATGAAAGCTCAACGTGTTATCTGGATTTTGTACCAGTGTACAGTAAAAGGAGGACACAGCTAATTGATGTAGCGTTTTTTGGGGTTTTTTGTTTTTTTTTTTTAAGTTTTGCAGGTTTTGTTTGTGCTCTGTGTGTTTCAGACACCCTGACGTGGCCCTGGGCCGTCTCGCGGCGCCTGCTGACGTAAAGTGTTTGCGCATGGCGGCTGCTAATGGCTGATGCCGTTTGATATCTTGGCTGAAACCTTATCTTTTTTGGCTGCTGCGGTTGCTGTGACATGTTGAAAGGCAGCTCGGTTTGGGGAGCTGTCAATGCCCCGGTTCTCCACCGCCGTTGCTCTCGTCAGCCATTTTAATCGCTGGGATCGAACCCGTGCAGCAGCATTGTGGCGTTCAATGAGTTTATTTAAGAGCTAAACATGTGAGGGAATATTTGAAATGAGGTTTAAAACTGTGCATTTAAAGTCACTATGAGTCTGCAAATGCAGCAGCTGGCAAGTCATAAATCAAGTGAATAAATGTTAACATTTCTGGTGCTAGGTCTCCCAGCCGTCTGTTTCTCTCATTATCTTGTCCACATGGAAAGCTACTAAAGATACAAACCTGTCAAGATTGATTTGGGCGTGTTGTTTGTGTAATCCAAGGAGTTGCTTAGCGCTAAATGCATTATAGGTTCCCGTATAAAAATAGGTTTTTCAATGCTGGGCTATCAAGATGTTTGTTTAAAGGCTGCCACATGCTTCAGAGAGGACATAACATGCTGATTCAAGCACTAGCAGGTGGCTAGTGCAGCATATGGCCGACATGGAGGGGAATCGACATGTGGTTCTCTTAATAAAAAGAAGATAAAAACACAACATTACTGCAGGCTCCAGTGAGCCCAGTGCTGCCGCCTTATGCTTAATTAACACTGGCAGTGCTGGAAGCTGAAACGCATCATGAAACCTATAAATGTAGTTTATCACAAAACTGTTAAAGAACTTAAAGAGGGAACAGTGGTACATGCCAATATTAGCATGCTAGGTCGCTAAAAATGTTGATACTGGATATGATTTAAGTTTCATTTTTAGGATTTCTGCTAAATGCTAAAATAATCATGCTAGGATGCTAACACTGCTAATATTGAATAGATTACTGCCTGCCAGTCATGTTAGCTTTTTAGCGTCACAACATCAACAGTTTAGTCTTGTTTACAGGAAAAGTATGCAAGTATTTTTAAAAGCATTTTTCTGCTAAATGTTAACATTAACTTGCTAACTTAGACTGAACAATTATTTTACACTGTATAGATAAAATATCTTTACAACAATTTTAGAACACAAAATGTCATCAATTTACTGCGCATCTATACTATATTTACATTTATTTTCTATGAAAACATAAACTGCTGCATGTCAGGGGCTCAATGCAAACTGATGGGTTTTCTTAGACAGTAAAGTTTATAGCCACTTCATAAAATAAACTGAACTTGACTGCACAGCTTTATACTGGAATAGACTTGGTATCTGTTTTAACGAGTTGATTGAATTGATTTTATCTGTAAAATGCCAAGAAATGTGAATTTGTGTCAAATAAATTAACTAAATTGAGTTGAACATTTTTGGCAACTTTGACAACATTTTTATGGCTAACATATCCTGGTTATAATGCTGAAAATGCTAGTAATTGTTTATCAACTTATGTCTAAAACAACCTATTTAACATCCACCGCACATTAACATTACCATAAATATTGCTTACATGTAGGTTTGCAAATGCACTCTCTGCAAGAACACTGATAAACATAGTTAGCAATAATGTGTTTTTATGGGGTTTTTAACTAAATGCATTACTAACAGATCAGTGTTGATTTTCTAAATGCTTATTTTGAATAGATGTTTTTTTATGAAGATAGTTTTTCTTTTTTGTTGTGGTTTGTGTGCAGATGAAAAAACTTTGTATTTGAATGATTTGTTTTATAACATTTGCTATAGAGTGAAGTGTCAGCAGCTAAGCAGGCCTTTTTGTTTAAGGTTTCAGTACTTAAGCAGATTTTCTTGAATACTTTTTAAAAGTAACTGAAGATAATAGATGATGTACATAGTCTTTTTTATTAAATACAATTCTTACCACTGCATGTGTTATTTTATGGGTGATATATCAACATATCATTGGAATGACTGACTTATAATAATATATAATAATTCCACCTTAACATCGACCATGTGTGTATGTCCCTTTCTGGTCTACTGCAGTAGCTCTATGTGCATTTCCCTCCATGCCTGCAGACTATTTCTACACTATCACCTCTGATAGAACCTGACAAGTGGTTTTCCTTCTAAGTAGCTTATTCTTGGCTTCGATATTAACTTCATTTTTACATCGCCATCTGCAAGTCACTTTCAGTAAAAGCATCTGTCAAACGCACAGATTCTCAGAGAGCTTTGTTAAATAATACTCACTGGAGCTACATGCTAACCTGACTCTTTAAAACACCAAATGTTGATCTGGTGAACAAATTAAAAAATTTGTTTTTCAGGATTTGCTAATCTGTTCTGTAACTTTCATATTTCTTTAATTCTGTGCTGAGACTTGGACGTGAAGAAACAACAGTGCTTGCTATTTATATTTGAAAATTATGATTTCTTTCAAAAATAAACTAAACCGCTCCTTAAAGTCGGGATTTGGGTTTATAATCTCATGGTTTTATTATCAGCTGTCTTTTCATTAAAAATGTGCAGAAATCTTTGTTTGTATTACTCTAAGTTGCTGGCCATCACCCTAGAGAGCGGAAACTTTATAGTTTTGACGATGCAAACCTGGCTGCATCAATCGACAGGGAGACTTAAAAAGATTTTGCAGGCAAAGCAGAAATTAATTTCTTGCTTTCCCAACTGTGACAAACTTGCAGAGTAACACCAATAAATTAGTTAAATTGCTGTTTGTGAATAAAAATAACCTCCATTTTCACTGCGCTGGAAACACAAAAAAAAAGTAGAGAGTGCAGTTTCTTTGACTCACAGTCATCTACTTTAAATTTATAATGCAAATTATTTATGTACCTTGCTATTATGTTCATAAAGAAAACAGTCGTGTAAATTTATGTTCAATTTACCTGATGGATAGCGACCGCGAAGCCGCTTAAATTCAGCAGGAACGATCAAAGCTGTCGCAACGCTTTAAATTTCCAGGCTGTGGCTCTAAACAAAGCAATCAGCTGGTTAAACTCTATCAGAGCAGCTCCAGAAAATGAGACTTAATGCCTCCAACGCGTCGGTCCTCACTTCCTTTCTTTTATTTTCAGCTGATCAGAAACGCCGTCACACCACATTGCGCCCTGTAATGGTTTTTATGTCTGGACTCTGAGGTATTTAAATGAACAAAAGGAAACGCAGACTGTGGCTAGTCTGTCTATATGTGTCTGAGTAGAGGGGAGGGAGTGGACTCTTAAAGATGGATGCAGGAGAGCTGAAAGATTGACTCACCCAAATTGGGAAGGATTAGGACAAGTGGTTAGGACGCAGTGGACAAATCGATAGAAATCGGCTTTACTTGTAGTCAAAGAAGTTAGTGATTAGTTACTCAGCTTATGTTCATCATTGTTTTGCTTCTAGATTGATGTTTTTGTGTCTGTGTGTCACACAGTTTTTAACATCAAAGTGTTTCTATAAATAGCCGCACGCCAGCTACGCAGCATAATGCGTTATATAACCGAGCCGAAATGCATTCGGAGGCCACATCAGCATGAACAACAGTGCTGCTACCTGTTATATCCGCTGCAAGGCAACGCGCCTGCTCCTCTTTCTCATGAGAAACAAATGCAGATTACATGCTCCTCTTCATTATTCATGCAGCGTTTCTGTCTTCGCTCGAAAGTATGCTTGGAAAATGGAAAACGACTGAGAAACCTTCTGTAAGTGTTGCTCCTAATTATGAGCCCCGCTGAGAAAAATCACCCACGTTTGAGGTTTTCTCAGGACTGACAGATAAATTGCGTAAGACCTGCCAGGCCTTGTACAGCTGATGAGCCGAAAGAGCACTTTCTCAAGATTTATCAACTTAAATGACTGAAATTTTTTGATTTTTAAAGAAAAAATACTAGAAAAACCATACCAGGTCAGTTAAAGGTGATCCATTATGCTTCATGAGGTTAGGATGGCTTTTCCAAAATATTTTCCATACAAAATAAATCTTAGATAATGAGATTTCAGTCTGATCAGTTCTGCCTATTTTGAGTTGTTTCAGTCCATCTTGTCACTTTAAATCTAAAAAAACCAAAAAAACAATTAATCGTTTACGATCACACAAGAAAATGGCTGCACACACATGCGCAGTTGTACAACTGTGCCTCTTTGAAAAGCAGAAGTGGAACCTCCTGCAAAAAAAAAACAACAAGAAGGCAGCAAGTGGTTCCTGGATGGGAAATCAACGATCAGATCAGATCTGGAAACCCTAAACAAAAAAACTGACTCCAGCTCCATAGATTGCTGGCCTGTGTAGAAACCCTGTCAACATTGATCTCCTCATCGCAGGAACATGTGGAGAATCAAATCAAGCTGAAAACACATTGGAAATTGGGCTCCATTTTCAACTTACCAGGTGGTTAACTGGCGAATTTAAAATGGAAGCTGGAGAGAAAAACTAATTATGAAAATTAATACAAATGTAATCGGCTTCTGCTCAGCCTTCTTCATGAAAACAGTGTTTTTGATGAGAAAATATTGAAACTCTTCCTCTGTGATGTTTTTTTGTAATGTGATTTTGATTTATCTGTGTTTACATGGGGGGCAATTAAGTTAAAACACCAACAGTTCATCATTTAGTGATCAATCTTAGTACCATTCTCATAACTTTCTCTCTAGCTGTTATGCAGGCCTGTCATGATAAACAATACATCAATTAATAAATTAAAACTATCGACATCATTTTAATTATCGACTTTACCCCTATCCCACCTGTTGATGTGCACTGCCACTCAGCTGGCTTGAAGGAAAACTTTTAACTTGCTTACAATAAAGTAAAAAAAATATATTCAAAGCATTTCCACACAGGAATAATATCAAAAAATAATTTACCAGATGTGTAAAGAGGACTCCCAATATTCAGATCTCCTCTAAAAAATGTTTACAACTTCATATTTTAATAGTGAAAAAAACCAAATACATTATATTATGCAGTGGAAACCATCTTAGCGCTACAGAAGAAGCCAACATCTACGGTCTTCCTTATTTCTGCTCTGGTGCTTCAGCCAATCACCACCAAGGAAAATAAATGGTGCTCCTGGATTGACTGGTTTGCAAGTACCAGCCAATAGTATGTCAGTTAGAATTTGGCAAATGTATCTCAGTTTCCTAAGCAATATTTCTTTCTCCTCTCCAAAGAATAGGCTCATTTTCCACAAATAATCTGGAGTTCAGAGAAAAACTGAAAAAGTTATCATGAATGTTATTAAACTGTTCGTGTTGCAAAATGACAAACTTGTTAAGAAATTAACTCATTATTTCCCAGGTAGATGGAAAGAAACAATTGTTTATCTGTTCACTTTCACTAATACTCCACATAAACAAACTTCCACGTTGTGTCAAAGTGTTTAAATTTCTGAAACTGCTTTTTTTTTTGAGTATTTTAATATGCTCTATGAAAAAAGGTGGATTTTCCATTAATAATTTGGAGCTCAATGTCACGTTACATAGTCTAACCGAAAACATCAATCGATGAATTAAAGATGATTAGGTTTTAGGGCAACAACCTCTTTTGGATAGAAATAGTTTTTAGTTTGTTTGTTCTTCACTTTATTGGCCTGAAACTCAAAAAATGTTTGCTTTACCTTTAAGTAATCCGCCATTCCCCTTCACTGACAAACATTTTTAACATTTAGGGGGGGAACGGAAAAGCTTTTCAGGAACCAGTGGTTTTTATTTCACGTTCTCAGCGAGCCAGAACACAGCATGTGGATTAAAGATCCATAAAACACTCAGCACTTCTCACATAAGGAGTGAAATACGCTCGCCGACATGTCCACTCACACCGATTCCCACCCGTTTTTATCACTCCATCGGCTGTAGCGCGATTCCTCTGCTTACTTTTAATATAACGAGCAGCGTAAACACGGCGCCCCGCAGCGAAAGGGGGAGACGTCTGAAATAACAGCCGTCACGGTTCTGGAGAACCGGGCCCTACGGGGGGAGGCGCAGCCTTCAGAGGCAGCACAGCGTCTCTTATCGTTAACTACTTTAGGACTGAATTAAAATGTGCTGAAAGAAACAAAAGGGAGGAAATAAAATGAAGAGCTGAAGTGTTGAGGCTTCAGATGCACAGCAGGTTTCTGCACATGGACAGTAATCTTGAAGGACTTCCTGGTTAATTAATGGTAAAATATATAAATAAAAAGAAGGAAAATGCAAGGATATTTACAATTATTAGGCTTCCACATCATTTCTAGCTCAAGGAAAAGTCAAACCTCTTTAATTTATTGCTGCTTTTACAGTGTTTATTGCTAATTAAGATGGTAAAAAGAAGAAAGAATGATAGAATCAGGGCGTTTATTATTATTATTTCCAAACCTTTAAGAGGTTTTTATTATTACCAGGGATTAGAGATGCAAGTTATTGATTAACGAGTTAATCTAAAGTTGATTAATCTTATTGATTGACCAACAATTAATTAATAAGCGGCCATTTTATTAAAAACTTGAGTTTTCTGATATGTTGATGCTGCTGTCATGTAGGAGCTTTAAGGGGAAAATTTAGGAGTTTTTTGAGTATTTATATGTCATAACAGAACCCCAAATCGGACTTTGTTTGGACCGTTTCTCTTTCCTCTTTAGGTGTGGTGCCGCCATCTTTAATTCTGTTTTCCTCTTAGGATGACCAGCGGTGCCCTCTTCTGGATGGCAGCCAAACTACAACACTAATGCTGCAAACGCGATTTGAGCGCCTGGTTTACATTCGGAGTCAACGTGGCTCATTTCGCTGCGAGATCGAAGCGTTTCGAGCGTTTGACGATGGAGTTAGAAAATCTGAACATTTGCAGCTCGATGCAGAGCGTCGACCAATCAGAGAGACTCCGCCATGCGACGTAGTAATCTGTAGTTGGTGTCCTGCCAGGAAATCCAGGCACTAATGAGGGTTAAAGGTCATCAAACTGGGCTCTGGTGAGACAAAAAAGCCAAGAGGCTCCAACGCCCGTCGTGTCGTTTTCAGCTTTCACCATTCAATCGAAACTGAACACAAAATGTTCAGGAAAGACATCTGTGCCTCCATTATGATTGCAAAAGCTTTCACTACATAATATTTTGGTGCCATTTGCTCCATTTCATCCGCCATTGTTCAAACAGACCGGCTCCTCTTAACGCTCGCCTAAAGACATTTTGACGACGAGTCAAGCGTCTGACGTCAAAGTGGACACACGTCCAACTTGAAGTGCAAAATGCATTCATTGTGAACGTACCAAAAAAGAAGGTCTAAGTGGACATTATTAGTTAATCATTTGAGATTAATTGTAATCTAATAAACCATTAAGTGCAAGTCAATTAAATGTTTGTTCCTAAACAATCAATTTACAATTCACTTTTTCCATTTTTCTCCCTCTAAATGTTTTTCTGTTTCCTTGTTGTTGCGGTTTAGTAAATTCACAAAATACCAAACCACAATCTCTGCATCACACCTGGACACGCACACACGCATCCAAACACACACTTATTACACAAACCTCAACGTTGATTTTCCACCTAAAAGTGGCGACGCTGTGCTGCTGCAGCCACAGAAACTATCTGCTGTGGCTGCATCAGATAAATGAGTCCGCTGCCTTTAATTAGTGTCACATTAATGATCAGTGATTAATTATTCAATAAAGACTTCTGAAGCACAAATTGTACATTTTTCCTCGAGCCAACTCTTACGTGATCTGCTCTAATACGGCCGCCTACATTTGTTTCACTAATGTAGGCGTATACTAATGTAAACTGATGTTTTTGCTCAAAGTGGCCAGTTCTGTTGATCTGTTTTTAGTTTAGTCATTAATAAAACAAAACATGCTGGCAATGCCATATTGTTAGCAAGCAAAAATCTAAAATACACACATTTAATCACAATAACATGAACAAAATTGGGACAATCCAACTTATTCAGTGTTTAAAAAGTCCCTTCCTTGGTTAAAAAAAAAAACTATTATTTATGCGAAATAGATTTCCTCGAAGCTTTGTGATGATCTGTGATGCTGCGGGCCAGTTTTTATCTCACTTTGAACTTTGGTAAGAGTGCACAGCATCAGAAACCCTTTGATATATCAGGATATTTTAGATATGAATCCTTTTTAACTCTAGTTTTGGGTCTTTTAATCAGAAACGGTTGCAAAAGCCACCTTCCTCTTAGTCTTATCCCACCGAAATAAGAAGAAACAATTATGTAAAAAGCGTTTCCATTAGGGATGCCAGTAAATGTTTTCAACAGGATTTCATGGATTTATTATTTTCAGTGTAGCATTATGCTGCTGCAGTCATAGATCCATATATTTTACGCCTTTTTAAGGATTTTTACCAGGGCTGCCAAGAAGCCTGCTGATCACTCCATATGAAATCCTTTTTCATTATGATTTCCAGATAATTAAGTAGTACGAAGCTTACATTGATAGACAATATTTCCAAATAAAAAGCATGGAAGATGAGATCAATAAAGACAGATGTTTATTGGCCTGAGACCCGAGTTTTGACAGTTTCTGGTTCTGCAGTGGAACATTAGCATGTAATCTCTCTCAGTTTTCTCTCTCCCCTTTGCTCACGCTTCAGGCCTTAAAGGGGCGTGCAATGAGCTGCCGTCCACTCAGTTTGGGACTGCTGAGCGAAAATTGGAAAGGCAGGATACTGGGTAATTTAAAAGAAAGAACCCGCAATGGCAGCAATTTTCAAGCAGAGCATAAAATGTTTACGAGTTCTTAACCCAAACACTGAGCTGAAACAGCCACGGGGAATTACATCACTCAGTGTTTCTGGTTTTCATCTGCTTGCATTACAAGATGAAATGAAAAGCTGTGAACTAGCATTAACAGTTCGTACATGCTAATCGTTAGCATTACAAAGCTAATGCCCAGCAATCTGCAGCTGTGGAGACACAAGCGACTCACTTAATATGTGAAAGGATGAAATCTTTTTTTGTTTGTTTCATTTGTTTGTTCTGTAACCTGAGAAACAAACACTGACCCCACCGTGACCCCCACGGTAAACGCCACTGTCTACCGCTAATCGCACTTAGCCTAGTCATTTAGCACAGCTATTATCTTTTTGTTGGTTGTTCAGTTTATTTATTTATTATATATGTCTGTTAGCATATTTATGCTAGTATCAGCCAATGGGAAAGCATTAGCCAGTAGCTTATTAGCTGCTAGATGTTAGCTTCTTGCTGCACCAAATAAAAGTCAGTTTCAGTAGGAGTATAAATAGTTTCTGCATTAAACTATTTTCAGACTGTACGACTGATTTAGTAGTTTTTATGTAGCTTCTCACCACTAGTTACTACAATATAAGGTCAACTGATCATTGCTAACATTAGCATCCCCCTTATAGCCTCGTCCAGCAGCTAAATAAACTGTTTTCTTCCTTTTAATATATTTTAGAGTTATTTAAAGCAGAGGCGATGGTGTAACATACGTTTTCATGTTTTCTTATAGCTTTGTCAGCATGGTTGATCAAAACATGTCTCTGAACTGGTCCCTGAATGCATCGATTCATGTCCAACAGACTTTCTATCAACTACTATTTCTGGTAAAATCATTTAATGGCAGGCGATGTTTAAAATATGAAGGTTTTAATCTGACCTTATTCATGAAAAATTCATTGTTTTTCTGATTCTGCTAAAACAACTTGAGGCATATCTTAGTTTTTAAGATGTTAATTTTAGCATTTGTATTCATTCAGGAATGCTTTATTAAAGTTTGGTTTTCAGTAATTCCATTAGAGTGGCTCTGTTTTTTCATCTGAATCATTAAAAGACAAACAGAAATAGCCTAAATGCAATTTTTAGCTGTTTTCAAAGTAATCTCAGACATTATCATTCAGTAAGATTGCTTTGTCCAATGGCTTTTGGCTCCATTTTGTCTTAAATTTGATGGTTATTTTCCAGAAACCCAAAACTTTGTGTTTAACATTTCAGTATATTGTCTAAGGACCAGAGGATTTCCAAAAATGTACATTGTTCATTTTGTTGCAAGGTCTTCCAGAAAGGTCAAATCTCCTTTAAAAAACCTAATGACCGAAGAATAATTGGATATTAATGGAAAAGACTGACTGACTGTCAGTCAGTCGTTACAATCCAGCGCACTACACCACCTTTCTGCTGATTTTAAAACATCTGCCCAATTAGTACAGTGCAACATTTATAAATAAATGTTGCACTGCCCATTAGTCCCAATGCCAATATTGATATTTGGGATTATTCTTCAGCTAAATGCAGAGCTCATCCCTTTAATCGCTCCCAAAATGCCATTTGTAAAGACAGGAACCTGGCCTCACATTTTGTTTGTGTAATGGATATGCGCAGCATTGCTCATGTGTTATGCTTGGGGGACATTCCCAGAAGTAACTGAGCTGGAATGATAACAGAAGAATTGTGTGATTGAGACAAATGGAGCTCCACTGCACAATGCACGGTAACAATACATCAGCCACCAGCAGCAGGTATGTTTCTGCTAAGAGGATTGATGGAAAAATGGTGAGAAATTTCTCTTCTCTGCACAACAACATGCCAACATGTCTGAGGTTTGCAAATGCCCTGGATCCAGGCCCATAATGCATTCAGGAACCCACCGGGAATATATTAGCATGCGATAACCGCCGCTGGCTTTTACTGTTAGATAAAAGGTAGCACATAAACAAAGAGGAAGATCTAACCTTTAAAGTTGTTTTGCGTGCCGGCTTCTCCAGATATTCTTGAATGAGTTGACCTCCAGATTTGTTTTCTCAGGTTTTGCAGTCACTAAGGGATCCTAAAAATAAAAAGCCAGGTTGTAAACAAACAGAATATGGCCATAAAAAACACTTACAGGATTTTTCTTCTACAAAGTTGTGTTTTTTCATTGGTTTCATTTGAGCAAAACTGATATTTGATCACTTCATTAAGCAGAACCGTGTAAATGAAACCACAGCCCAATACAACAGCTCTGCCAGTAACTCATAACTTTAATCAAGCTTGTCCCTTTTCATTTTTAATTACACTTCATGTTGATTAATGAAGCCCACCGCCTTTACATAGATTTTTAATATAATACCCTCCGGTATATTAGCAGAACTTTATGTCAGACTTTTTCAATAAACTTTTCTTCAGGTTCATAAATGCCTTTAGGAATTAAGTTACTGTGTTTTGGTGTTTGGGAAATGAAAAACCTCCTTATTGTTAAGACACAATCAACGCTACCTCACAACCCAAGCTGAGCTCCAGCATGTTTGGTCAGCTGTACAATGGCTGCTGGAAAGACAGGCGTTTTCTTGTTGACTTACAATTCTTGTTGGTTGTGAAGGAGGCTCTACTAGTGCTTTTTAAAGATCCACGGTTGCATAACTACATGTCTGTTTGAGAGTGTAAACGTTGAGTTGGGGCGTGGCCAGCAGTAGCTTTTGGATTTAAAGTGACTGGATTTAAAGACGCCCTAAAACAGCTCAAAATGGGCAGAAGTGATCTCATTATTATTTTGTGTAAAAATACAGTGAACATGTTTTATATAAACCATAGACCTATCCTGACTTGTTAAAGGGAGAATAATAGGTCAACTATATCTGATTTATGTTGTTGTTGAATTGCAGAAATAAATATCGGGATAAAATTAAGAGCCCAGTGCACTGAACCCTGTTGAAAACCTCCTGGTTTTTTCACCAAATATTGATTTCTGAACTCTTCCTGAGTTAAAATGTTAGTATTGCCGTTTCTAAATAATTATAAAATTGTTTTCTTGGCATTATTAGAGTTCTGAAAGCGCTGCGTCTTTTTCTTTATTTTGATCATTTCTCATTTTCTGCAAATAAATACAAAATTTTTGCTTGGATTTTTGGAGACCTGTCAGTAGTTCATAAAATAAAAAGAAATAAAAAAACAATGTTCATTTCACTCAAATATAAAATGTCTGATAAATCCTTACTTCCAGATGTTTTGTATGTACATGGAGGCATTTTAGTTGCTATCTAAGACTCGACTTGAATGTCAAGCTTCACTTCCCACCAAGGTCAACCAGAGCAACTTCGTTGACCTCTGGGGTCAAACTCGTCATCTGCAGCTTCTGTACAGCAGCGTGAGCCACGCAACAGTGCGCCTGGAGCGGACGTGCAAGTACGACCGCGTTCACAGCCCTCTGAGCTCACATGAGCGCATGTTTGCATATCTTTGTTGGCACGTGCCTCGTCCTCCAGCAAAGTTGCCCTTTCGCCCACTCTCGTATGAAATAAATAAAAAATAAAGTCTCATTGAATATTAAATGCGCGTAGCAGTGTAATGATGACAGAGACCCAGAGCTAGCCTCTAATTATTCAGGCTTCCACTGCTGACTCAATGGGGCTCCCACAGGGGCCTGTGGAGCCTCCCTTCAACGCCGCTTCTCCTTCAAATAGTGGCGAGCCACAAAGTCACCCTTCCACTTCACTTTCTTTAAAGGCTGCCAGTCACCATTGCCATTAAACACTGCATATCAGCTGCTTGTTTACAGCCGAATCGGTGTAGAGAGGAGCAGTATTTAAATTACTTGGCCACCCTGCTGTTAGAAGTCGAACGCCGTCCCAGCTTTGGCACAAGGGGCAGCAGCGACGGCAGGTATGAATATGCAGCCGACGTGTAATTTGCACAGATGCAGATGTTTGCATCTGTAGAAGTGAAAAGGGAAGTGAAGGGGAACGTTTTGCTGAAATGAGCCCATTCTCTTTGCTAGAAAGCAGCTCATTCTGCGGAGTGGTGCAGAGCTGAAAATAGACGCACAGTGGCCTGCTGAATAAAAGATGACAGGACAGCGCGGCCGTGCACTCGCCGTACCCTTCGCAGAGGCACTGCGTGTTTGTTGCATGTCCAAGTGCGCGCGCGGTTGGGCTTCAAAGGGTTTTTTTTTTTTTTTTCGTTTTGCTTTGCCACATGCACACGAATAATGTAATTACATACTAAAAAATTAGAAATAGATGTCTCCAAGAGCAGCTTTTATCCCCTTTAGCACGCATGAGCAACTCCTTTTCCACTACACCTGACCAATGAAGCGAAACGCTGGAAGAGGATTTGGACAATAAAAAAAAAAAAAAGAAACGTTTTTTATTTGAAATAAAAACCTCCCAACACGACAGGAAATTAAAGTCAAGAGCTCATTATTTACACCTAATTTCTCTTTTCTTCTTCCAACATTTATTTATTTATTTATTTTTTTTAACCAAAACCTGAGGGAGGATGTGATGAAATGTTTATCCACTTCTCTCTACACACCCAGCTTTGGTATCTAAAGCACTACCAACTTGAAAAGCGGTGCGATGTGGCGGCGGCGGCGGCTGCTGCTGCTTCCCATTTGGCTAATCTGTATGCTCTCTGATAAGAAAGCTTAAATCCTCCATCCTGCCTCCGTGCCATGAAAAACAAAGGCTTTACCTAATAACAAATCCGAGCCATATTTCACACAGCACTTTGATTTTGCTTTTGCTCCCCAAGCACGAAGTAGCTGGCTGCACCGGGGATTGCTGAGAGCGAGGGATTGGAGTCAAGGGACAGAAACAGAGATTGTGTTTGTTTATTCATCAGAGTGTAGGCAGGTAATTATGACGATTCTTGCAGAATGCATGCATACTTCTTTGTTTCTAATTTGTTGATTCATAATAAACAAAATTCCAGCTTTTTAAAATCATATTAGGATGACAGTGAGAGTTTTAGGTCAGCATAGTAACTCACATCTGCAAGCATGACTTACATAATTATGACAGCGGTACTAAAAGTCGTGCATGCGCCCCTGGTAAACATGCATATATGAAACTTAAATGTATGAAAGCGTATTAGAGTTGTCAAAGATAGAAAAAAAGGAGCAAAAACCTAAAATTTTCTAGAAAGAGCAAGACATTTCTGAGCTCCAAAAGCAGAAAATGTGCAAGAAAAAAACTCTGAAAATTTATGGAAAAACCTTGAAATTTATTTTTTTATAGCATTAGAGACGTTGTAGATGGGAAAAATGTTTACATTTATGCCAAAAGCTCATACATTTTCTAGGAAGTACAATGAAATTTCTGAGAAAAAAAAAATCCAATTTTTAGATAAAGCTCAAAATATAATTGGAATTTTTTCTGGAAAATTTCTGAGATTAATCCCAAAAGGTTTTATTTTTTTCCAAATTTCTAATTTTTTGTCTAGAAACTTAGAAATCTTTTTTCTGTCTACAATGACCGCGATACGCTGTCGTACAAACTTATTTAAAGCACAAAGAAAATTACTTTAATTTCTTCACTTATTTAGCTTTTACTGTTCAATATGTGTTATGTATTTTTGTTTGTTGATTAAAATCTCAGGCTAAACTTTGAGGAGTGAATAAACTTTGGGATAATAAATGTTCACCATGTTTTGCTTTTCATTCTCAGCTTCAAAAGTTATTACTCACAAAAATGTAACATTACATCATCATCGGCGTAGCGTGAGATTTTCCTATGTAAATCATCTTTAGATGAGTGATATTATTCAGACTGATTCATTTTATCTGTCAGTGTACATCATACAGTAACAGTTTCATCTGAATACATGTATTACTTTAATTTCTAATAAAAACTTTAAACACTGGAACTGGAAGAAATTTAGCTTATCCAAAATAAATAAACTTAACAACAAATAAAATGAAACTGAATGTCGAGACTTTTTGGTGATTCAGGGGTTAGTGAAGCTAAAATGTCACTGTCAGGTCACTCCATTCATCACACTCTAAGTTTTATTAATGTCATTTCTTTGTTTCCTGAGAAGAAAAACGTGTAAATCCATCGTTTGCACCACATTCTATGTGATTTGGCTTCTCAAATCAATGTTATGCTGTCAATGCAACAAAAGCATTTGTGGAGTTTTTTTTTTTTTTTTGTATGTAGAAGAGGACAAAACGTGGACAAAAAAAAGAGAAGCGGAGAAAATAACGTCTCTCTTTGCTGCAGCTCTTTGTAGTGAGGGGAAAAAGGCTGAGAAAGAAAAGCGTGCATGGTGAATCTATTATTCCAGGAGACTTCAGATGTTTTGCTTGAGGCAAGTGTGACTTTGCAAAAGCCAGTTTTTCACAAAAGCTGTCGATTCTGGACTATTTCAGGTGTCTATCTGGCCGAGTCCCTCTCCTCTGCTGCCGTCCTCTTCACCTCCGTCCATCCCTTTAATAAAGAGAGGAGGGCCACTCTTACTCCTAAACCACCTCTGTGCACCCAGGATCACTCGGGCTTCACAGTTCGCCTCAAAACTCGGACTCTGAGTGGAAGTGTGTGTCTGAGTGTGTGATGGACAGGTTTTGTAATGCGGTACTTAAAATGGCCTTTGCTTTTTTTTCCTCCAGCCTGTCCGAACAGGTTATTCACAAACGGTCGAGCCCTAGCACCCTTGATTAATGACTTCTAAAATAGTCAACCGGAAAAAAAGAAAATCTCTTCAACTAAAAAGTGAGTACAAATTGTAGTTGAGAGATTATTTTTATGACTTCTCGCACCAGCAGCAGGTGGTTTGGGCTTTTAATAGACATAGGAACAAGCTAAATATAAGCGAAAGCAATCAAGCCCACAACAGGAAGTGTTGGCATAATACTCATTACTGGGATTTATTTTTGTAGAAGTGCAACAAAATGATACTGCAGTCAAAACTCAGCAAGGTCCACACAAAACAGTATTTATCCACCAAAGATCCAGCTAAAAGGCTTTTATTTCGTGATTATTTTTCTAAAATTTCTAAAGAAAAATAAAGGTTGGCATTAAAATAATAATCTAATAATATTTTTTAATAGACTTCCAAATTGAAGTGCTTTTAGAAAATGATAAACTGAATTGTTCCTCTAAAATAAACTACAGTAATATTAAAAAAAAAAGATTGTGAGCATGGCTCAAGCAGTGCTAGGTTAACAATTCTCTCAAAACAATTGTAGTTTGTGCGAATTTTGAAAATGTTTTTCTTTTCCTAAGCAGTTTTTAACTTCTTAAGCTTATATTTGAAGATTATTAATCTGTTCTGATTTGTTTTTGTTTTGTAGTGTGCATGCAGAAACCATAATTAACATAAGATTAGCATTAGCATAAACACTAACATGCCAACTTAATGGTCTAGACCACAAACTGCAGATAACTGACAAATATGTTACTAAAAAATGGTAATTTTGAGAAATATTAACCACCTGAGAGGAACAGCGATGCGCTAATTTAAGACTGAAACCTGTTTATTGTCCTGTTTTCGCTAAGCTAAAGTTAGCTAGCTTTTAAAAACAGTGTGGATTACAAATCTATTAAAAGCCAAACAGGAAATAGACTTATAAATGATATTAATATATTTTTCTGGGCTTAATAGGAACTTAAAATAGTCATAATTATGTCCGTAGCAATTAAATGTTTTATCAGAATATTGAAATTAATTTGGGCAACCAAATTTGCTGAAACGTCAGTTTTAATGAAAGTAAGTAAAACTTACAGCTCCACTGTCAAAATAACATTTCTATTTATTATTCTAACCAAAAGAAACCAGCAATAAACTATCCAACTCATGTAATTTTCTTCTACACGTCTTTCTGTCTATTGTGGATTTAGCTCCAGGACAGCCAATGACATGATAAATGTGTCTCTACTTTACGGGTTAATAATTAAATCATCAAACGTATCAAACTTCAATTAGGCCTGTGGAGACCGCACAATGTTGGAGAGACTCTCACTTTCATATTCATAATTCTGGTTTGTTTGCCAACTTTAAGAACTGAGGCGACAGAAGAGAAAGATTTCAATATTTATCCCAAGGTCGAGTAAAGTTTATTCGATGTAAGAGGCGAGACTGGATGATCTGGTGAAAAAGCAAACACGAGGGGTCACGATGGGGTCAGGAAGAGGGGAAAAGACAGAAAAGATGGCTGCAGTGGAGGGATGCTGTTATGGGGGAGTGTTATTACGAGCTTGGCAGCTGCTTGGAGGGGAAATGAGGGAGATGTGGGAGGCAGGCAGCAGGTGCGCGGGTGTTATTGGTCAGGACCTGATGCGTCCCAGAACAGAACCGCAGACATCCCGGCCAGCTGAGCCAAACCGACTCTGGCTCTGTGCAGCCGCACTTCTTTCCCTCTCATTTATCCCGTTTTATTTACTCACAGCTAATTTCAGATCTGCTCAGCGGCTTGAAACGCTGCGCTGCCCTGACTGGCCCACAGAGACCGTGGCAAAAATGTGTCAACTGAGTATTTGTCGCCGTTTTTTTCTCCGAATATCAGTGAAATGAAGGAAAACAGACTCAACTGTAAGCAATTGGTGAAATTTAAAACTCCTACAGAAGCCAATCATCTCTCAAACTAAACAATTATTTTAGTCATCAATCTATCAAGTATTCTGACGATTAACTGAATGAAACGCTTGATAAAAGAATATATTGATAAACCAATAATTTTCCTCAAGAAGATCTAATGATCAAGGCCCTAGAATCATTACAGGCCGGGTCCAAACGGGTGAAAGGGTTTGAATCCCAATCTTTCTGCATGGATTTCACGTTTTCTTCTCATTCTTGGACAGGTTCTCTCCATTTTCCACCCACACGCCAAACATATGTAAGGTTGGTTTCTTACACCAGAGAGATCTCTGCACCAGTGGCATTGCCAGTCTGTATTCAATGTTCCACCTGCAGTTCTGATTTCAGCTATGAACACTTCAGGATCAGATCCGTTTGCACCAAAGTGACCAACACAGTCACAGAATGGGGTGCCATCAAACAGCAGCGTCTGACCAAGCAACCCAGGGACACATTTGTTAAATTATCGAATGTCTTGTTTCTACAAACATTGATTGTCCAACTCAATAAATCACAGAAAAGTGGCAGAAATGAAACTGTTTGGCATTGACAGAAAGGCTACAGGGATGCAGCTAACGCCACCAACTCTGCTGCAAATCTTTCCGAGACGCGATTTATGCAACCCAAATGTTATTTTTTTCATCCCACATTATTAGAAAATGAACAGATTCTTTCTTTAAGCTGCCCAGTCACGCATCAGACATCGACGCCTTTGCCCGCCGCTGCCGCTTTTCACCTTGACTTCCGAGGACACAAAGATCTCTATTCGCCCAGGTGTTTTGTTAACTCGCCGGCACAATATAAGTGCAGATAAAAGAAGCCAGAGCAACACGCCGTGAAGCCTTTTCCATTTACCCCTGAACCATGAAGCGCACTGCGACTGATTCCGACTTCTTGGATCGATAAGTCATAAACCAAACATCCCTTTCTGACTGTCGGTAGCCGAGGAGCTACAAGCTGATTTTCCATGAAAATGAGTTTTTCCTCTGGGCGATGTGGAAAACATGAAGGGAAATTAAGCATCCAGATGGTGCAGGGATGAACAGAAGCAACGCATAAAAAATAAAAATAGATTTTTGTTAAGATATACCGAGATAGTATGGAGCTGTATTGCAAAAAAAAGACAGAAAAACCTCAGAAGACACTGAGCACAACGTCCTTCTTCATAAAATGCAAACAAAAACGCCAGATTTTTTTGCAGAATTTATCTTTTGCTTTTGGCAAAAGACCAGAAGCCATTTCTTCCACGAGAGTTTGTTTTGGTTTCATTTACCCAGAATGCCCTGCGTTGTAGTCCACTTCCTGCTTTCGCAGCAGTCTCTGATCTGCTTGGTGTTCACCTCCGAATTGGAACTGCAGCGTTCGCTTTAATCAAACCGAGATCGAGGCCTTTAGGCGGCTCAGTTCACTTTGTTTGATTCCTCCCAAACGAACTGGACTTTCTGGGCAAACAGACTGGAGTTCAATTAAATATCACTAACAAGTGGCGACGTGAAAGCGATCTAAATAAATTTCTGCTGTACTGGTTAAAAAAGATTATTGGACATCAATATGTCCATGTTTTGGTTTCTACTAATTGGAAATAAACATGAACTATCCAAGGTGATTTTTACTTTTGTGAGTCATTTCTGAAGACCTTCTTTGCTTCCTGCACGTCATTAGTGAAAGTTTGTGAGCCGTTTATTAGAACAGCAAAAATTTGATCTCCAAGTCGATTTCTTCGTTGCTCAATGGGTCGCAGAGAATCTGTCCTCGTTCAATTCGTCCCTCCAGAAAGCTCATTTACAGCCTCCGAGTCGATCCGGCTCTTTTTGTTTGCTGTCCTTGGTTTCTGCCTCTGACTCACTTTCTGCTCGGCTCTCCCTCTCTTCCTCCCTCATCTAATCCCTCTCCACATGCACCGCCGCTGCACTGACTCAGGCTCTCTTAGCAAAGGAGGGAAATGAAGAAGAAAGAAATAACAAGGGAACAAAACAACAACAACAAAAAAAAAGAAGAAATAGAGGGACCTGAGGTAAAATGAAAGGAGTTGGTCGTGAAAGGACGGAGATAAAGTGGGCAAACACAGATGAGAGGGACGGAGGGAGGCTGCGTCACCGCTCCCATCAGATATGACGGGGAGAGGGAAGAGAAGCGGAGCGGCGGATTGATGGGTTTAAGATGTGGAGAGCCGTAAAGAGGCAGAGGTCTATTAAAAGTGCAGCGTTGGGACGGTGGTGATTTAAATGAATCGTTTCTGCGTGACAGCGGTCCATTCCTGCAGTGTGTTTTGTACTTCAGCGGCTATTTGATGTGTGCATATCCATGAGTCAGTGTTTATTTATCTCTGCGGAGGGTGCGCTGATGAGTCAATACAGTTAGAGGAATATTTAGCTTCTCTGTTTGAGAGGGTTTGTTTAGTTTTGTGTTGGGTTTGAACATCCGACCATCAAATATCAGCGAGGAGAAGATGGAGGGGAAGAGAAACGCAGAGCAACATGGTTCCCAGAGAGCTGACCGCAGCTCTGAACTTATTTAATCCTGCGCTGCCGACTTTGGCCGGAGAAATAAATCTACTGCGGCAAAAGGTTTTTGTTCTGCTTGAGTTCTTATTTTCAAACAAATTGTTTCTACAGACCTGTAAGCCTGCAAATCTGGAGGTGCTGGATGTACAGTGCTGTGCAAGCCAGCAGTAAATTCCTGTTGAACTTTTCCACATTCTGTCACGTTGCAAACGCAAAATTCAATGTTTCGTCTGGAGATTTTGTGAGATGGAACAGAAACTAGTTGATATTTGGGCTTCGGTGAGGAGGGGAGAGAAAATGATACAAACTTTTCATTTAGTTTTACCAAAAATGTCTTTCTGAAAGCGTTTCTCTATCAAATCTGGGTTTTTAATTATTGCTTAGTTTTAGTCTAATTGAGACAAGTTTCAGAGTCTGTTTGCTAGTTTTATTAGTTAAATATTGTTAAATTTTTGTAGTTTTAGTTTCTTCACACTTTGGGTCATTTTTCAGGAGCAGAATTCAAAAAGGTCAAAGTTGTGATTATGTTTACATTGACGAGCAACAATCAGTCGGCAGCTGACAAACTGCTTGTGTGGAAAATAAAATCAATTTCTCATCAGTTTGAAAGCCGAATAAATAGATTCAGAAACACAAAAATTAAGGATATAACATCTATACTGTCAATTTTGTTTTATTTATTTTCATAAACTTATTTTCATAAGTTGTTCCCTTTATTTACCGTTTTTACTTATTTCAGTTCGTGCAAATGTTTTCTCAGGTTCAGATGTTGTTAATTCATCTTAGTTAACTATAATCATCTTCATATGGAGACTGATTTTTTTTTTTTTAGCTTAAATTCTGCGAACATAAATTTCCACTCATGTTTCTGATTCTCAGCTAGATTTAAGTCAGGGATTTGACTAGGCCAGTAGCTTCCAAAAATTCCCAATTTGTGACTGACAAAATAAAAATGTAAGTTACTATAGTGAGTCAAGATGTTAGCCCTACAGAAGAACTCATTGTTCCAGCAGTTTTGCAGTTTTCTAAAAGTTAGTTCCAGATTCGAGGAGCATAAAGAGCAAAGAGGAATAAATGTTTATAAAGCATTTTAAAAACCAGGAATAATTAACATCTTGTTTTTTGTTGATCAAATTTTAATAAAATAATTTTGAAGTTTTTGTTAGTCGTGCGACAAAAGATTAAAAAGTTACGAGGAGCTTTTCCACATTTATAATGAAATTACTTGAACTTTGCTGGAAAGCTGCAGCAGCAGCTGATTTCCTCGGAGTATTTATTTTGTATACCTGCACAAAAAGGTTTTACATCACCAATATTGCACAAAGATCTGAGGACCTGAAGGAAATACAAAGCGGCGCTGCCAAGTCTTCCACCTTGATCCTTTATTATTTACGCTACATAAACAACATCCACCACGGACCCCTGATACCAATTTCTATGCAAATTAAACAACACTGTACGCACAGTGATCCTAATAGTATTACAGCATCTTCTAACATATTTCTGCAGTCTCAAAGATGCACTGCTCTTTTAACAAATAAACGCACACACAGTAAATCACTTTGTTTACCAGCCCTATTAGCATTCTGCTGCTCTCCTGCAGTAGGAACGGTTCGGTCAGGTATGGCAAGCGTTTAACAGCTGGTTTCAAAACCATTAAAACTCTGTATTTATGTGGTTTAAAATGTATTTAAAGAAAATCCAGAGAAGGTCTCCGGTTGAATGGAGAATAAAGTGATGCAGAAACCCCTCCTCCACCTATTGCTGCCTGTAAACTAGCTGAATTAAAGCTACTTAACTTTCCCCTTGCTTACAAAACAAGGTAATTTTGCTACTTTTTTGAAACTTATGTTGTTCCATAAAACAGAAAAACAGTAAAGAGGCATCATATTGAGAAATTTAACTTAAATTTTAAGTAAATATAATCATGCAATCAATTAGAAAACACATCCTGATTAGTCTTGCTTCAGTGAGAATTAAAGAGACCAATAATTTCAACATCATATTTATTTAGGTGTGATATTTCACCTCCTTCACTGTCAGACTTTTATTTTGGTAAATGAAGAGAACGCCGTTTCTCCTTGGTTCCGTTGACACAAATCAAACTCCACTCCTTCTATCCACCTGTAAATAAACCAGAATGTTTGCTTCACAAAGAAAACCTTCGCTTTCTGAGTCCCACTTTGATTAAATCTCGTAATACTTACAGCTATATATATTTTTAAAGCCAGATTACTGCGGCGGCAGCGGCAGGATGACATGTAATCGGTTCTCCTTCCTGACCTCGCTTGGCGACGGCCTCGGATGTCCTCGCCAGTTTCTGCCCTTCACTGCCCACTGATGCCCAGCCAAGGCTTCTCCCCCACCCCCAGGGGCCGTTCTGCTGATGGCGAGGCCGGCTAATATCTGCTTATCTGGCTCCCAAACCACGCTCTGACACAGGGACTGTGGTTAATGGCTGACCGGGAAGTGCCGAGTCAGCAAAAACGGAAGCCAAGATGGAGGAAGGGGGGGGAAGAGTCACTTGTCATGAAATAGTGGCATTTTTTTCTGGGCTCTTAGCCAGTTTGCATCAGTATCTTCCCATGTTTCAGACGTACAAAAGTCCAGACAATGAATGTTGCTTTTATATCATTTAGAGTTTCAAATATTGATTTAGAAGAAAGGGGTTACCGGCTATATGGCATCCTCCTTAAGAATCCAACATATAAATCAATTAAAAGCCCACTTCCACAGAGGTAGCATTATGCTTCATGTTACACTCATTTTCATTTTTAGCCGTGTCAAGATCAGGGCTGCTCTCAAAGGACCGGTTGTGCCAGAATGTATTGATAAAAACCCATTAATAAACTGCTAAAATATTAATAAACATTTGTTTCTGTGTTCAATAAGTACTTCTTTAAAATAAATAAAAGTGAACGTCTTTGGACATTCATAACTCCCGATTTTGGTTGTGTGATTTTTGGCTACCAAAATGTCACAAATTTTATTTTAATATAAATGTGAAGTTTGTCAACATTTGTTTCTTTATTCTTCAAATTTACCTTGTTTGGTAAAGAAGTTGCTTCTCCAGACATTTACTGGTGTATACAGCTTTCCTCTGTTAGAATAAATATATGAATCCAATTGTGTAAGTCAATCTACTGGACTGAGACGAATGTTTACCAGAGTTGGATAGTAACTAGTTACATTTACTCAATTAGAGTAACTTTTCTGAAAAGAATTAATTTTAGGAGAAATTTTACTTCTTGCTTAATTGAGAAATTTTATTATGAATTATTGATACTCTTACTCGAGTGAAACTTTTGGATTCCCTACCAACTGAATGAAAAACCAACATGTTTAATCCAAACATTCAAGACAAACAGACACACCTGCAGATTTTGATAACGTTCCATAAGTTTTATATGGGAATAAACCAATTTGGAAACATTTTATTACCCTGATTTTGTTATTTTTTGGTTCCTGATATGAAATATTGTCAAAATTTCCACTTTACTTCATATTTTGGTCTGTCTGATGGGGTAATTTTTAAATATTAATTGATTGATTTGATTAGTTCCTCAGTACTTGAGTACCTTTTACTTTTACTTGGGTAAACATTGTACTGTTATTGGAGTACATTACCCGCCTCTCATGTCCCAGACGGGGGACCCCTCCACCATCTTTTCAAGCTGCCGTTTGCTCTGTTCTAGTCTTTTGTAGCTAGTTAGGCTGAACCACTGGAGCTTTTAAGAGCTTCTTAACCTGTGAAACCAAACACCCACCCACCGACCACTCCAGCTCTCCTCGACCGCTTCTCCAAAGCTGCCCGCCGTGGCTGAGGGCCGCTGCAGCAGTCGTTATCATCTTCTCCAGAGAAGGAGAGCTGCCTAATTAATCGGGGCCCATCTTGACTCCCAGCCTCCCTGACCCTCGTCTCCTGCGCACTGACAGGTTTTGCTGTGAAGTGGAGAATAAGAGGTAGGAGCGTGTGGCTGTTTTTAGCATCTTTGCAGGGAGTGCGTCTCTTCCGCTGCATGCAAATGAGGATTTTGTGAGGTCTTGTTCTCCTTCTTGGTACGTGCGCCTGAATATGTGTGGCTGCTCTCTGCATGTGTTCCCGAACCCTCTGGGGCCTCTTAGCACCTCTCTCTAAGTGAGTTTCTATTGCCAGAGTGAAACACCAGAGAGTTCACCCTCAATAAACGCAGAGAGCGTCAAAGCGAGTTACATTTGGACCGCCAGGTATCCGTACAAATTGGATCTTTGACAAAAACCTATGAAAAAAAGACTTTAGATATTTTGTGCCTCTGATTCATTCAATATCTTGAAATTGCCAGAACCTTTGATAGCTATCGATCTTTTAGTTACATTTTACTTAACTGTGTAATTTACCATCTGAAAATTTGCTCAGTCGATTTTTGAAAACTTACCAAATTCACCCTATTAACAATATAAATAATCGTTTATGCATTAAATAAAATAATAAAACCTGGTATTATTGAATATCTGAGTGAATCAAATAGCATGTTGTTTTGTCCAAGTTGACTTTTGGATGTCACATTAGCATGTTAGCTCTCTGGCAGATCAGGTAAATGACAGTTAGCTAGGCTTATTATGCTGTGAACTATATAATGAATAAATCAATCTGAAAAATTTAAGACTTCAATTTTCCAAGTAAACTAAATGCTGAGTTTATTCTTTATTTTTTCCCCTCAACCTGAAACTTGATGAATTCCCCCTAATGAATCCGTTTATCGAAGCCTATATTATGCTACAATTAGCAGGGCATGCTAAGCTAACTGGGTGTCTAGTGCATTATGAGGCATTTTGACGAATACAGTTCACAGCTAGTTAGATTATTGCTAGCATTAGTACATTAGCATTTCTAACATTGGCATCCTTCGCTAGCTGAGTCTCATGCATTCTGACTAAACTAGCATACACCCAGTAAGGTTATCGCTAGAATCAGCATAGTAGCATTAGCAATGTCAGCAAATTGAGTATTGTAACAGTAGCATCTTTAGCTAGCTGAGTCTCTGGTGCATCATCACTGATCTACTTTACAGCCATATTACTTTTGACATAACTTTTTCTGTTCTTACTGTGTAAGATTTTCTTGTGGGCAAAAACGTTTTAGGGGATTTTCAACATTCCCACACGGTAGCTCTACATTCAGCGGACAAAGTCTGGCCATGCTAGCAACCGCACTTTTTTGAGGCTGCATGTAGAAGGAATTGCAACGATTTTGAGCTCCAATCCTATCAGCGAACACAAGTGGCGATATAAATGGAGCACATTATGCTGCGTTGCAGATTGTCCTCTAAACTACATTTTTCTTCCCACAAAAAGTTATATTGTCTCAACTTATTCTCTCCCTTCTTAACATGACACACTGCAGTGTCTTCTGTCCAACTGTGAGTCAGCTCATTAAACCGCTATAGCACCTCTGGACTTGACAGCAGGCATAACCAGTAGGAGCTACTTGCCGTTCCACTACACTGACATCAGAATGCTCCCTTCTGCAGCACCTCTCCCCAAAATCATTATACAACACAGCAGTGCAGTACTTTCAGAAAAAAATTAATATATTCTGCTTTAGCATAACGGGGAACCACTCTGGTAACTATATGTTCACTAATCCCTGCCTTTTTTGTACATTCAAAGTCTACATTTTATTATTCAGTCTGTTAAGAACTTGTCCAAAACTTTTTATTTGAAATACATACTGCATTTTACGCAGATACTTAGGATGTGCAAGAACTCCAAAATGTATCATAAATATTTACTTATTGGGTAAAAACATCAAGAAATCACTAAGTCTCTACAACCATTAGACAAAATCTTCACACCAATCCAAACTCTTTTCAGTTGTACCATCTATAACAAACTCTCCTGGGACTTGGACCAGGAATCTTTGCTTTGGATGACTAATTTTCAATAACAAACACTCAAAGTCAGTCTGGCATAAAATAAAAGATCAATATATGGAAAAGAAACCCAACTGCAATGCATTCTGGAAACCCAGTGAAAAGTATCATAAACCATTTTAAAAAACAAGATTTTCAATAGAAATCTTGTAAATTTTTCATCAAAACGACGCAAATTGCCAAGTTGCTGCTAAATAATGTAAAATATTTGACTAGGTTAACATAGAAATGTTCCTCCTTTGCTACGACTATCTCATCCGCTGCACTAAAGGTGTTTTCAAACCTGACTGTCTGGTAGACTTGGCTCAATTGGGGACTAAAATTGAAACATTTGTTACATTTTCAGCTGGTTCATTTTCACATTGCATTATGTCAAACAAAACCTTTGAAAAATCTATTCTCCTCCTCACCTGTGGGGGCTCTGCAACAAGAACCATGAAGGAAACACAAAAACCTCCAAAGAAGACATGACTGCAACTTAATTCTTCACAAATTGTACAAACGTGGAGAAGCATCAGGTTTTAGCAGTTATAGGATTTCTCCTTCGTCTTTGGTAAAAGACTGTGAACCATTTCTCCACCTCGCTCTAGACTCACTCGGCTGAATTTACCCAAAATATCCTGTGCTGTCGTCCGTTTCCTGCTTTTGGAGCGGTTTCCGATCCACTCGGCGTCCACATATGCAAACGTTTTTGGTCCGCATCATTCACTCGATTTCGATTTTGCATTCACACTCCCACAAATGAACCGAAGTTGGATTAAAGCAAATCAAACGATGCTAGTGTGAATTCTCTCTTACTCTCATGCAGAAAAGCAAATGAGTAAACTGAGGAGTAGAAATGGACCCAGGACTAAAGACAATCTAGATCAGTGATGTCAATGGTCAGTCCTTAAGGTCCGACGTCCTCAATGCTTTAAATCTTCTCCAACACACCAGAATCAAATGTATGGGTCATTAGCAGTCTGCTGCATAACTTTAAGACAAGTCAAGTGGAAAATTAAGCCTTTTAAATTAGATCTGAAACATCCAGAAGTTATACACTTCTGAAATATAGATATTGCACATGGAGGAATGGTCAGAAATTATAGATAATCCTGCAAAATATGCCCTAAAACTGCAGAAGGAGGTACTGGAGTTTTTATTTACTGCATGTCATCTACACAGGCTACCTGTTCAGCTGTCCAGCCTTTTCTCCTTCCGCTCTTGTGAACAATGAATCATGAAAATATTAACTGTCTGACGCGATTAAGCCGAGAGCAATGATTTGAGGACATCTGTTAACTGAGCTAACAGATGACACTTGATGTTCTTATTAGACGTCTGTACTAATAAGACATGTAGAAACAGAGTATATTTAACGATAAACTACAAAATTGGGTTTATTCTCAGAGAATAAACCCAATTTTGTAGCTCAGAATAATAAAATAATAGAATCTAAAGTGTAGAAAATGACAACATCTATAGAATATCTGCAAGACAAACAAGTTGTGACATTTTATAATGTAAATTTCAAGGAAAATCTCAATAAATGAAGTGCACTTTAAAAATGTCAAAGAAAGCACAATGCCCAAACTGGGTTGATTATAATTGTTTCCAGTCTGTGGTTCTTTATTTTTCATAGTCCCCTCCTCACAAAACATCACTGACATTTAGTTTAATTTGAATTTTTCCCGTGTTCTCCAAACGCTCTGCTCACCAGCAGCTCCAGCCGCTTTGATCTCTAAGAATATCATCAGAGGAACAGCTGTAACGCCGTCTCATCTGACCTTGTTGCTGCATTTATTCAGACTACATTTGCATATATCTGCAGAAACAGTCGCTAACCCGTTGGTTTGTGGCAGACGTGACGTTCAGTCCACCTCAGATCGAGCATAGCATCAGAAAAGGCCATTTGATACACGGATTACAAGAAGAAAAACAAGCATTCTGACACAAAACGGAACATTTTAGCCTTTAAACTCCAGATTACAGCACAACTTGCACATATTTGTGCACCTGCTGCCTGTTCTAAGATTCAACAGTTTTTCTCATTTTGTTAAAACGGCTACATTTTAGCTTAGCAACTGTAACACTTTTGGGCTATGCAACCAACTGCAGCTACAAGAGCAGCATCAGGAGATGCTGTGTCCTTTTGAGGAGTCTGATGTGTGAAAAGAACAGGAGGCACTGCTTTTAGTTTTGGGTGTATATATATTAAGTGATTTACATAAAAATAGACAATTACGACACAATGAGACACCACATAATATCTTAATTTCAAAATCATAAGTCGAAAGTCCTTTTCCTTAACATCATCAGATTCAGAAAAAGAAAAAAAAACGACCTAAAAAGGTCAGAAAACCCATTAAGTGTTTTATCAAAACCAAAGATATGTACAAACATAATCTACATAAAGAAATAATTATTAAATTTAGGAATTTAATTTAATGCAATAATTAGATTCTAATCATCCAAACATTTCAATAATCAGGTTAAATTAACCATAATTTAAATAAAATAAAACAAAAAGAGCATCAATCATATATCAAGCTAATCAATAAAAAAAATAAATAAATTGCACTTCCAAAATATCAATAAAAAAATTAATTGTCAAATACTCAGAGTGAGAGGAAAGAAAAAACAAAGAAATTAAATAAATGTACTGCACAGTAGCAAACCCAAATGTAGCTACAATCTCAGTTTTAAACTTCATGGCTTCAGCATAACTTGTCAAAACACGAACAAAATGCAACAAGTCAAGAGACTGGGGCGTACTGGGCCACAATCAGCCCTGACAGAATCCCAGTGACGGTCCAGGCAAACAGCGCCAATTATTCTAATGAAACAACGCTGCAATGAGCAACACAGCAGAAGGTTCTCTTGTAAAAGCAACAATGCTGTCAGATAAATAAATTTAAAAAACTCACCAAGCAATCAAATCAATGGAGTCAAGGATTTGGGTCCAACAGTGGAACAGGTGAGAATGTTTTAAACTGCGCCCGGAGGCTTTAAATAAGCTGACAGAGTTTGGGGCAATACAGGAAGTGGGCCCGCAAAAATAAAAGTCCTTGACTAATTGCGGGTTACACAATGTTACAATAATATTTTATGAGCTGTTTTATACTTCGGTTTTAGAAAGAGGCAGAACCTGTTCCAATGCCAGTCAACTTATATCAATGCATTTTGATCAATAATCAAAAGTCTTTTGACCAATAAAATACATCAGAATCTGGTAGCTTGGTTGTGCCATTAGCTTGCTAATTAGGAGGCAAATGATGAAATGAGTGTTCGGTCCTGGAATGACAGTGATTATGCTCCATGGAAGCATAACTTTAATCTGGTTGTTGGATTGTAAATAGTAGCATGTCATCATAATTGTCACAGAAACAAGGGGCCAGATTAGAGTAACGCGTGCTGATGGCGAAATTGTTCAGTTCTCCTTAAAATAGAAATTTGTATGTGTGTGCTGGATACTCGTAAACAACAAACCAACTCAGGATGAGATAGAAACCCAATAGGTTCAGCACCTATTGCACCTCTGTGTGTCTGTGTGTGTGTGCGTGTCTGCGTGTGTGTGTGTGTGTGTGTCCCATGCTTGGATCAATCCACGGCAGACAGAAATGGACAGAATAATGACCTCAGTTTATGCCTGCACCCCCTGCTGCTACTCCTTCCTTCCTCCTCCCTCCATTAGTCTAAACTGGGCTGGCTAATTTCAACAGATGCTTTTCCATTGGCCAAACATAAACATAATGGGAACACGCCAGTTTCAAAAGAACTGGGATGAGAATGGCTCATTTCAAAAAACTGCAATGGAAACACTTTTTTTACATCGCACAGGTCACATGACCAATAGCCGGATGTTACCACTGGCAAAAACCACAAAGAAGAAGGCAACAGGAAGTAGTTTGAGGACGAAGGCAAACATGTTTCTGAATGATTTATCGCATGAACAGACTTGTTCACGTGATTTTAATTATTTCAATCTCATTTGATGGAAACGCCGCAATTGCGAAACTGTGTCTTTATTTTCAACGTTAGTGAAATACCGACAAAGCTTTGAGCACATTTGTAATGGAAACGCAGCTACAGTTTAAGTATGTCAGAAATTATGTTCAAGAAAGGACCGAGACGAAACTGGCCTCACCTTCCCGCCTGAACTTTCAAAGTCTCCTTCAAACACATTCAATTTCTCCTTCTTCTCGTCACACTAATCCAGAAATAACTCCTCTGGGCTGGCTAAAAATCCCACACATTTCCTCTTTATTCTGTCTCTTCTTCATCTTACATTAATCTCTTTTGTTGTAGAAAAGTCCTTTCAAGTGACCCTTTCTACTCTTCCTCAACCCCCAGTAGCTTGAACGGTCCGCTCTTTGATGCATCTTTCATGGTTTTGTTCCCTAATGCACTCCATCTCTTTCACAGCCACACTATCAAATCTGCATCACCGGCTTTTATCTGGGATTCCAGCTCCTTTTTCCAGCCCTTGTAAATTCTTGCTATTGCTGCTTCGTACTTCTTTTCTGTTCCTTCCCAGGCAGCCGAGTTCAGTATCTCGCTTCGTTCCTCCTCTTTCAGTCTCGTCTTTTATTCGCCCTCGCTTCTATCTCCATCCATTTCCCCTTCCTCCATCTCCTCCACAATAAGTCTCTCATGTCTTCCTTTCCTTTAGCTCTAAAAGGATTCAGCGTTGACCCTTTCCTATATTTCTTGTGTATTTTTTGTTGAGTGTGTCGCTGTTTCAGTAATAATAATCTGTTATTATGTCAGCACCATTCTTAAAAGCTTTCTTGACCATTAACTTGCTGTATATTCACACAAAACTCCGCATGTTGGTCAAATGTTGGACTATTACAGATTTTCTACCAAAGACGTTCGGGCCACTGAAAGAAAAATCTGACGTTAAACTCAGGATTCTGACTCAGATTCAGAAATGTTGTTGTTTCTACACCATGAGGCAAATCAAGGCTTAAATCTACCGAATAAATTTGGTAAAGGCTTTGAGTGTGAATAAAATGCACATCCTATGATGAGGAATAAACAGTTATGTGATGATTTTTATATTCCAACAGCATAACTGACATAATTGAAACTAAAGTCAGAATTTTCTTAGTTTTTTTGTGACCTTAATTCCCTTCCCTGCTTTTCTGTTTCGTCAGTTTGCAGGAAAACATTTTAAAGTTTCTGTAAATACAAACTCTATGCGAATCTTTTCTTTCTTCCTAATGCAGCAGGAAACAAGCTGCTGAACAAACTGCAGGAAAATCTCACATCTCCATCTTGAATCCCCCGGTAGAAGAGATTCCTTTCACAGAGCATGTATGCATATAAAATCAAATTACCTACAACGTTAGACTTGCCATTTATCAGCAGACACGATTCTACCGCGTTAGAAACACTAATTCTCCACTAAACATGCTCAGACTTTCCCGGCAGAGCAGAAACACCTGACACCTGACTGACGGAAGTGTGTTAATGTGAGACTTTTACTGTCCACCTGCGCCCAGAAATAGATTATAGGGAAAAAAATAAAAATAAAAAATCCAATCTCTCTGCAACACCTGCTTTGGGTCTCTTACATAACTGCAACTGGAGACCACACAGAGGTGCAGAGCCAGAATGGCGGATAAAAGATAAAGCAGAAGTTATGAAGCATCTGAGCTTTTTGGTGTGAATACAAGAAAATGCATTATCCTATAATCCCCACCGTCGACTGGAGGATGGTAGAAATCTTGAATATATTCACTGTATTGCTTGTTAATCCACCTGAGATGTCTGTAATGGCTCGGTTTGTCAGGAAAAATGTTCACATCAGTGCTTGCTTTGTGAACACTTATCTATGAAGTCAGAGTTTAAATCAGAAGAGAAAGTAAGAAGTAAGGATCAATAAATGTTATAATTTACCAGCAAAAGCCTTTAAAACATTGAATGACATTAACAAGGGTGCAAACATTGTTGAGCAAGAACAATTGGTAAGGGATAAATGTTAAAAATATCTTAAATAGTTCAGACGAGGCATGTCATGATAGATTTTGTTGGAAGTTATTGCGATATTTGATAATATTGTTATTTTGAGACCATTTTAAAATTCCACTGGTTCCATCAACTAGTGGAGGAAAAGTTGGTTCCTCCACTATTAACTAAATTGAAAATGTTTTTAACCAGTAAAGTACATGTAAGGGGTGTTTTTATGCAACAGACGGTTACCAGTCTTTAATTTAATGTGTTTTATATTTCAAACTGTGGATTCTGTGTTTATCGTTTTTCCATAAACACATCACTCTGTCATCAGTTTTGAAAAAAAAAATATTTTTTATTATTTAAATATTTTTAATTTTTGTCCTAAAATAAAAAAATGGAAATACATTTTCTACATTTCCTAAAATAATAACAAAAATTTAATACAGCACAAATTTATAAACTCTACCGTTTTCCGTGGCGCTACACAAGTTTTTATTCTTTTATTTTTTCACATTCATGTTGTTGGTAGAAACTCACAGAAAAGCTTATAAAAAATTTGATTTACAACGCTGAGCATTTTACTTTATTTTTCGTAAAGCAAAACGTAAATTAAAATTGCATCTCCAAATAAACCCTGGGGAATTAAATCGCGTACCCCCGCGATTTGAAAATGTATTTCCTGAAACATGTCGGAAAAGAGAAAACGACAGATATATGGGAGAGCAATGAAAAAAGCTCTCACCCTGGTCTGACGCTCGGTACTTACAGCTCGGCTTGTCACGCTGGCGTCAGCTGAAAAGAGCTTTATGACGGCGGCTGACAGCGAGGCATAATTTACCGCCACTTCACTGCTTCCAGGTTGAGGATAATGATGGGGATTAAGGAGTGGTACGCTAAGGTGGTGGGCGTTTGAAGAATCAGATGTCACAAAATCTGCTCCAAGAAGGCCAAAGCTTTAAAGCTCACGATATGTTCATCAAAGTTTGTGTGCTTATAAATTATACATCTGGCTTTAGTAATGAGGGAGTTGCTCTATTATTCAGTTGTCTATGGCTCATTTTGGGAAGGTACTCATTTCTGTGTCAGATGCTTTTTTTATCTCTAAACTTATGCAGAACATGCAGCAGAGAGCAAATAATCCTTAGATTCAACTAGGGTTGAAACGATTAATCGTGATTAATCAATAAGTGACATAATCACCAATTTAGCAATCGATTAGTTGTTCACTGGAGCACACAGACACTGAAAAATGCTAACTGCTGAAAGGACAACATAATCAGAGCAGTAATTAGGCTAACTCTGTACCACAAATATACAGTTTGCATTTAAGATAAAATTTTGTCTTTATTCGAAACAGTGGCAGTTTTAGCTTCACTTTGTTAAAATTCTCTGAAAAAAAATCTTAACCAACTTTTACCATTCAGTTATTAATGGATTAATCCAAATCAAATGAAAAATCTGCAGAACTCGCCATTTTTCCGATTAATCGAATAATCGATTAAAGGAATGCTGTTATTGCAATTTGAGCAAGAAATGTTTACTTTCTTATTTTAAAAAATTAAGTACTGGTTTATTTGCATATTTTAATGTTTTTCTAATATTGTTAAAAAAGTCCTCAATGATAAATCTGCAGAATTTGCCAAAAAATTTTAAACGATTAATTGTCAGAAAAATCGATTAAAGGAATTTTATTATTACAATTTAGGCAAGAAAATGTTTTTCTTAATCAAAGAAAGAATAATTTGTTTCTTTGCATCTTTTAATGTATTTCTAATATTCTGTAAAGTAGGCCTAAGTGAAAAATCTCCAGAATGTGCCATTTTTTATGCAATTAATCATCAGAATAATTGATTAATCGATAACTAACATAATCGTTAGTTGCAGCTCCACATCCATCACTTTTTAAAAGTTTGTTAAAAAAGTGATGGAGCTATTGAAAAATGGCTCCACAACACAAACAATGGATTTAAACCTGCTTAACCTTTCTTTATCTTCCTGGTCGTTATGTTTAAGTAGCCCATTTGTGGAGGTTTCTAAAAAGCTGAGGTCTTTGTGAAATCTGTCATTTTCAGGTATAAAAATTAGACGACGGTTAATGTCAGAGCTTTTCTCCCTCCTCCACCAACAAGCCCCACATGAGACAGCGTGACCTTGATTTGTACAAGCCTTGGGGAGCGTATTTATTTGTGTAAAACCACAATGTTTAACTTGTTCCGTGCTAAGCATCGACTCTAAATCCCTGCTTGTCGTGACTGACCTTGAAGCGTGGCTTTGACCGGAGTAAATGTAATTGCGTTGTAACAGTAGTAGAGACAAAGACTCTCAAACAGCACTTGGCAAATCGGATCGTTGCCTGAAACACATCTAGTCTTAAAGGTGACCTATTATGCTTCCTTGAACTGGATAGGATGGCTCTGTGGGCCGCACAAAACATGTTCATTACAAATTTTTGCAGAAAATCATTCTTAGATAATCAGATTTTATTCTTCAATTCTTCTTATTTTGAGCTCCTTTCAGAATGAGATTTTTAGGGCCACTTGTCACTTTAAATCCAAACAAGCTGCTGTTGGCCATGTCCCCCAACTCACAGGTGAAAATGCTTCCAAGGAGGCGCACAATGATACAACCTTACATCTTTGAAAAGCACTAGTAGAGCCACCTGCACATCCAACAAGAATGCAGCAAGTACTTTTTGCAAAGTAAGTCAACAACTAAACACTTGTCTGTTACAGCAGCCGTTGTACAGTAGTAAAAATTGCTGACCAATCGTGCTTGAGTTTCACTTGGGTTGCTAGGTGACAAGCTGGGCTTAGCAGGGGTTGCTAGGTAACGGGCTGGGCAGTGCCTGCTGATTTGTGACATCATATTCAGACAATTTTTGAAACAGGTTATTTTCCAGACACCAAAAATCATTAACTTGTTTTCAGTAATATATATTTTTTAATTGCTTGGGATGTTTTTAGAAGCAGTTGAGACTCAAATGAAAGTACAAATCAAAATTTTCCACAATAGGTCCTCTTTAAGTTACGTTAAAAACTACATATGGGAGTATACCTGAGGCAAGCGAAATCAGCAAACATGCTAATTTCATGCGTGACAGGATGAGACAAAACACCCAGAGGAATCCGTAGTCCTGAATGTGCAACACATGAGCCTCCAACTGCAGAAAGGAAAAACTCTCGTCTTTCAAACTCCTCCAGATAATAAGAGCAGGGAGTAAAAACGTGATTCTCCTGAACGCTGCAGAGATAGAAATGCTGACTTTTTTTCCCCCTGCTGTCTCTAAAACAATGATTTCCATTATATACACATAAGAAGATACATAAATGGATAGAAAAATAGCCCCCTGAGTTTGAACTCCCAAGGCGGAAAATGACAAACAAGTTTCAGGCTGAGTCTTTTCCCCAGCCTTGGGCAGCAATGGGCCACCACACAAGCAGAAAGGAATCCATTCATCACACCCCTGGGTATGCCCGACTCTTCTCTGGCCTCCAGGCTTCCTGTACCTTTGAATCTTCACAGCGTTCAGCTCCTTTATATTTGCAGGGGTCCACGAGGGACGGCGCTAACTCCTGTATTTTTTATTACCTCTGTAAGAGCTACCCTTATAGAGAGAGGGAGGAAGGACCAACTTCACCATATCAAGGTTACAAGAAAAGATGAAGGCAAAAAACAAACAGTGACACCAGAGGTACAGAGGACAGATCCTGAGGTCAGTAATTACTTTAGTGAAGAAAGGGGCAAACATGTCCATTTTTATTGCCTGACCTATAAAACTGTTTTTACATTTCTTAAAGATAATGTAAGGCCAAGCAGCTAGTTTTAGCTGAGTAACAGAAACAAGTCTCTCCCGTTATCTGCTGTGTTGTCTGATGGATTTGTAGGATGAGACATTGTTCTCAAATTTATAAGAAAAGTGAGCCATTCAGCCGATTCAATCCTCCATAAGTGGGCTGGACAATAAATCTATAATCTGTTTGCAGGTTAAACGTCTGATAGATTACTCAATGATGAGTATAGAAAATATTCACTGAACTATCATGGCTAGCTAACCAAGGTTGGTGGAATCAACTTACTCACTCGCTCTTTGGTTACCTAGCAACAACTCACTCACTCTTTGGTTACCTAGCAACGAATAGTTGAGTAACTGGTACGGCAGCAGTTTAAGGTTTCGCTTCGTAACTGCTAAATTATAAAAAACAATTAGTATTTTATTAGATGAACAATAAAGTGAACTGATTTGTTTTGAATCTGATTGCGTATAAGTTGGATTTACTTGTCTTGGAAAGCGACCTGAGATTAAATTTGTGCTGAATTGTCTCTAATTGAACAAGTTAAACACATTGTTCATTTGTTTTGTTTGTTTTTAAGAAATTTACTCCTTATCTCCTGTTTAAATAACTAAGTAAAGGTACTAAATGTAATTATTTAATATTTTCCATTTACTTTCCTTTGTGTGTTTTGACCAAAATAGAAAATTCTTCTCTCAGTTAGTTATGTTTCTAATTACACTCCAAATAATAAGGGTACCTTTACTCCTAAGTGATTCATCGTTAGTTTAATTAGCTGATATAAAGTCCATCGACTGCTTTCTTAAAAACCTGAGTTTTATCTTGATTAAAGAGACAAATAATTGTAAGTTAATTTATTATTTCCAACATTAAAGGTGATATTTAACTTGTTTTACAGATTCGGATAGTTGGGTAGTTACACCACAGATTTTCTGAGCCTGTAAGGAGTCAAACTAGCAACCTTCTGCAACAGAGACAGAGCTTACAGGTCATAGAGGAGAAACTATGACTTACTAGAGCCATTTTCTGGTTGAAATGACTTTGTTCTGTGATGCAACAGCAATTAAATGATTACAAATGATTCCGAGCAGCAGTATAACATAGAAACCAATTCAAATTAAACAGTTGCGACATTTACAGCCATGTAATTTGCTACATCAATATCAGGACAACGTCTGTCCTGGTTTAGGTATAAATAAATGGGAATAACTGAAGCCGTTTCAGTGTACGACACAAATAAAGGAACTAACCTCCTGGTTTAACTGGCTTTGAAGGGGACTCTATATCATCGAAAGCCTTTATATACCCACTCCTCTTTTACGATTCCCTCATCTGTTCATTAGGAACCAAAGAGCTTCACCACAATTAGCGGCTGTAAGGCTCTGGAGAGACACAAGGTCCACACAGTCCTTCGGAGAAAAGGTTTGATGAAGTGCCTGGCCAGTTTCCCTCCCAAATGACCTGAGGTAGATGTGTTGATGGAGAGCCCAGAGAAACAGAAAGCACCAAAACCGAGCAAGCAGATCCAGCCCCGAGTGAAGCTTTGCTCCGTCACACAAACAGGATTGGTCTGTTTAGTCCACATATTTACATTACTGTGGACAAAACAGATATTTGAGCCAGTAAATAGTTAGATTGATTAAACTATTATCAACAAAACCAGACTTTATACAAACGATTTACCCAGTTACAGATTTGACCTTTTTCTGCTTGAATGTTTAGATCATTACATTTGAATTCAAGTAAAAATAAAATGTGATTTTCAAAGGATGAAAGCCAAAATAAAAGTTACATAAACAGACCTGATGATGTGTAAAAGACTAATTGCATCCCACAGCCATTTTCTGATTTTAAGTTAAGTGGAAATTTTGGTGTTTTATCAGTTTCTTTCAATAAAAAAACTTATGAAACTTTAACAAAAACTGCAGTTGTGTGTCTATGGGTGAATTATTTGGTTAAAACATGTTTGTTTTTCATTCAGTGGGCAGAAAATCCAGAAAGAAAAGTAAGAATAGAATTAATTCATAATAAAATTACTGAAGTAAAAGTAAAAAGGAGAAAAAAAACACTCCTATTAGCACAAAAAGGTTTAACATAATTGAGTAGATTTAACTAGTTACTACATGAAATAATGCACAGCTGTGTATCTGTGGCGCTGGGGCAAAAAAGGGGCAGAAAAGCAGAGAAAATGTGGACCAAAAAGAAGTTAAAGTGAAGAATGACAGAAGGCCGGTACTTACTGAAGGAATACAAGAGACGTAAACAGGAAAGAGAGTCAAGAGACGAGCATAAGAGGCCTTTCTCCATAATGATCTCAGAGCTCCTCCTAATTGGACAAATCTCCGGGTAAAGCGCCTGGCACTTTGCTCTGAAGAACAGGTCAGACGGAGAGCGAAGGAGGGAAAGAGCGAGGCGGAAGGAAGGGGGAAACACGGACACAAGGGCCCTGCCATGAAAAGGTCGAACTATGCCAGTGTAATGAATTGAGGGGTTGTACACGGACCTGAACCCGAGTCCCCGATCTGTACCAGCATTTATCCCTCATCCCAGCTCTCATGCCAACGCAATCCTGTTACAAATCTACAAGGAGCTGAGTCGACGGAAATTTTGAAAAATGTTCAGGCGAGGTTGGATCCTGGAGGATGGAAGAGAGGAGAAACCTCAAAGAACTGAAGTAACGTTGTGCAAATTACGATTTGTGGTCAGAAGCTTTGAGGAGCTCCAAGTGCAAAAGAAACAAAATCTCATTGAGTATTTTTGCTCTAGTTTCTAGTGCAAATACCTCAGTACACCTGAAATAAGACAAAACTAACTTCAAATGTCATTTCAGCAAGACATAGAAGCGTGTTTTAAGTGAATAATTGCTTAATATCAATGAAAAATATATATAAGTGAAATAGTTTGCCAGTGCAACAATATACGTTTTCCATATTACAAGTTATAAAATAAATACAAATATAATATGGAAAAAATGAAATCCAAAAATAAATGTCGACTTTATTCAACTGGACGTTTACAAACCAGTGAAGTAAATTAGCACTTCAGCATTTTTAATCAGTGGGAAGCTAAGTACGCTAAACATTTTCAAAATTAGCAAAACACTAAAGCGTTAAACAAAAAATGAACTCCGATATTAGCGTATTATCAGAAAATTGCCAACTGACTTTTGTGCTTTTGTTTTGGATATTTCCTTTAGGTCTTGCCATATTTGGATCATTGTTGCTAGAAAGATCTTGCCATACCAGTTCTTTCCTTAACGTTTAGTTTCTTTGTTTATTCTTGTGTCCTGCTCTTTTTCGCATTTGGGTTCGGTTTTCAAATTTAGTCTTTCCGTGTTGGTTTGTAGTTTCTTTGTGCATCAATCTGCCTGTTCGCTCTCCTCCACAGCTCTTTGGAGCTCTTTCGTGTCTTGATTAACCCTCCTGCATTCAGTGGCATTTTCCTCCTTTTAAGGTTTTACAATTCTGTAAATCATTTGACTTTTTCAATTGTTGGAAAATAAACTCCCTTAAAAGTGAGACGCAGAAGTCAAACAGTAGAACCAGCTAAATCCGCTGACACCGCCCAGCCTTCCTCTGTCTCCTCGTCCGTAAATCACATTCCCAACTGAAATAACGTCTAGAAGTTAAAGGGAAAGTAAAAAAACGAATTAAAGTTCTGCTGACTTGCGACCGCTTCCTCTGTTTCCCCACATCCAGTGTTTTCAAGTCTCTGGAGGTAAAACTCTAATGGAAAGAGACCGTTTCGTTTTGGCACCGTGGGAAGTCTCGTTACCGTCTCCCAAGGACTTGGCAGCAACAACCCGGCTCACTCAGATGTCTGAAAACTTCACACGCTAATGTACATCGCTGAGAAGCAAAACATCACTCATTAAGCGTTAAAGCGCCGAGCATGTGATGAAGGTTAAACTCTAACTAAGGCTAATTGAAGTGGCAAGACCTTGTTAGACTCGAACACCGATCTTTTCCACTCTTTGCATTCTGACTGGATGTTTGAGGTTAACAGATTTGATTCTCAAGGACAAATTCTGCAAAAACATTTTATTTTTTTGGATTTCACAATACAACTACAAGTGTCTGTGTATTTTAGACTCTCTAATTAAACACTTAAAACCACTTTCTACTCACCTCATGCATCTTTTTCTATTCCTCTAAACAACTAAATTTAATTAGCAAATTAATCTTAATTAAATTGGGTTTTTTTTACTTTTTGTCCTGACTGACTGTGTTTGCTTATATTTTTTTTTTTGCTCCTTAAACTTCAGTTACTTGCAAAGTGGTTTAAAATGAAACTGAGTTATATTGAACAATTGTCTTTTTACAATAGAAATAATACAGTTATTTATAGATTTGGCTTATTTAAGGGGATTCAATTGAAAAGGCGGGAAAAATACACAATTCCTGCCACAAAAACGATGTAAAGTTTATTTTCCAACTCAAAATTATGCATTATTTAGTGTTAGCTTCCACATTAAGTGCAAAATAAAACCCAAATCAAGGCTGTGATTGTAACACAACTTTGTGAAACACTTTTGTAGGATGTTTAGTAAAACTTTTATATCTTGTACCTAGAGTTATACCTAAAAGGGGAAGGAAAGTCATTTCCAAAGTACTCTGACTAGAGAAATTAACTCAGACTAATTTGGTGGAACTAAGTGTGTTTTAACTCCTGATAGTCTGTTCGAATCTGTTCGATTAGGGACCAAAATTGCAACATTTGTAACATTTTCTGCTGCTGCAGAATAAAATGAACCTAAACTTTTAAAAACCTGTTCACCTCCTCGCCTGTGGGGGCGCTGCACAAGAACCACTGGCGGAAACGACACGGAAACCTTTGAAGAAGACACTGATCTCAACTTCTTTCTACACAAAATTGGAATAAAAATGGAGTTGCTTCAGATTTTAGCGGTTGTAGGATTTCTGTTTTGTCTTCAGGAAAAGACTACCGATAATTTTTCCCGCTAGCAATAGATTAGTTTGTTTGTTTTGGTTGTATTTACCCAGAATGCACTGCTCTGGTCCACCTGGCGTTCACACCAGTGTTCACTTCAAACAAACTGAGATCGAGGTTTTTAGGTGGATCAGAGTTCACAAACCGGACTTTCTAAGCAAACAAACTAGAGTTCGATTAAAACGGCAGATTAAACTGATATATACAGCAGCTAAAGTCTAATCATGGATCCTTATTTCAAACTCTCCTGCTGCTATTCATCGGCACAGAAGCTGCTTCAGCCTTGAGAGACCATTAATGAACGGGCTGCTGTTCTATGAATGACTGAGGTCGCACATGCTGCCTCTTTAAATATTAAGACAAACGAAATGAAAGCGGGTCTTTGTGGGACCGCTTCCAAAGAGGAAAAGAGCGGGAAAAGGTTTCCAGCAGTTTGCTTTGAGCCAGTGTCTATTTACTTCGCTGATCCCGACAATAACGGCAGCGATCATCGTCCGCTCCGCATCATCAGGCGCCGGAGTGTAGCGCCGACATTTTTGGACTCATTCATCACTGTCAAGTCTTCGCTTTCCTTCATAAGCATAGCAAACACTCACACACACCCAAAAAGCACGAGAATGAAGCGAGAGCCTGTCAGCCAGGAGACATCCTAATTCACTGTGTGAAGCGGTCTTTATGTTTTTTCATTAGCATCCTGCCATCAGAACAGCCGACGCCCGGCAGCTTAACAAAGCCTGAGCTGCAGCCTGACAGCAAATAAATGCCCTGTTTATTTAAGAACTAAAAATCCCCCAAAACAAGACTAAAAGTCAGGCATTCAGAGGCAGAAAACAAAAAAAACTCATGGTTGGTGCCTCTGAACAACTGTAAACCAAATAAACAGGTTAGTTTGAAGTTATTCTAGTTTTTACTGTAAGAAAAAAACGTTAAATTATTGTGATTTAATTGTATTACCATTAATATAGAGAACCATTTAATAAATACATAGATTTTTTACACATATAAACATTTGAAACGCTTTAATATTGTGAATTATGATGATTTTCTACTAAAAACAAGACATTTAAAATTAGAATATTACATTGTGTCAATAAAAACAGCCATTTTCAAAAGTTATGTCTCATCAGACAAATTGACTTCATATTCTAATTTATTAAACGTGACTGTACATTAAAATTACGGCATTTCAACCAAAAATTACTAGAAAATTCAATGGGAAAAAATTACAGTTTGTTACTTGTGGGGACTGAAATAAATTAATACTTAAGAGTCTCTAAAATTGTTTATAACTGACTATTTTTTGTTTCCAAAACTGTAAAGGTACACTTCAAAAACACAAAATCTTACCAAGTGATCTCTTATTACACTAGAAATAAGTCAAAACAATCTCAAAAATAACTTTTTAGAAAAACAGGAGCTAGTTTTAAGTCAATAATGTCTTCATATTGATGAAAAACTGCTTTTATATGTTTTAGCAAGACATTTTTCCCATGTTACAGGTGAAATAATCTGCCACTGGAAGCAGTACTTTTTTTAAAAATGAACATAAAGTTATTATTTACTGAAAACAAGATCCCATACTTTGCTGCAAAGTTACTTGGACGTTTGTTTTGTCTTATTTTAAGTGTGCTTATTTTGAGTGTACTTGAAAGTAGACCAAAAGTAAGATTTTGTGTTTTTGTAGTGTGGATCCAAAATATCAACGTCGTCTGGTTTGAAGTTGTGAGTTAGCTTCAGTTAGTTTCAAATGGCGACATTTATGTCTATAAGTAAAGTTTATGATCAAAACAGCTTCTGTCAAAAGACAATTGGGTGCTGCGTTAGAGCGGGCGCCAAAACTATGGGGCAAAAATTATTTCTCTTTACCGCCTGTTAGTGGGAGTGTAAATAATGTGATTTATAACAGAGGCATGCTTTTAACGTGTCGGATAGTACAAAGTAGCGTGTCAACAGATGGGCATCAAGTGTGCACCGGCGGAACCGGCACCGTGGAGCCTCGTTACATCCGAGTGACGGAAAAAGAGGAGCATGTGTGTTTTATAGCCAACCACAGAGATGACACTCCAGCCAACGCCGCTGCTGCTATCTGTGTCTGCATTACCATTCAACTGGTCCCTCTCTGGCTGGCTGTTAGGGGTTTCAGCTGACAGCCCACACTAATATATGTGGCGGCGCGACAGCCCATACTAATGCAGGAGCAACAACAGGGAAGAGGTAGCATATAGTGGGTGTTAGCGCTGCAAAATAGAGATTGTAGTATGGTAATGCTGTGGCACTTCTAATCTTATTCTCCCTGCTGAATATATAGAGCTTTTCATTGCAACTCGCCTTCTTCACTTTCAATGTTTTTTTTTCTTTTTTTACCCTAACAGCATTGCTTTCTGACCTACATGTTTGCAGCCATTCATACAACCTCTGAGCTTGTTTTCAGTGCAAAAGGTTTGCCTTTGAATTTGTACAAGCGTGTAGCAGAGCCGTTGAAGATACAAAAAAATGGAGGAGTAGATTCAAAATTTTAGATCAATCTCAGCAATTTTCTAGAAAAAAACTTGGAAATGTATGAGTTTAAAAAGTCCAAAATTTACTAGAAAAAGTCAGAAATATTTTTGATTAATCTCAAAAAATTGGAAATTTCTGGGTCTCAAAAGTCAGAAATTTGCTAGAAAATAAAACAGAAATGTTGATGTTAACTACGTAATTTTTTCAGAAGAAACATGGAAATGTATGAGTTTAAGTTCCTGAAAGAAATGTGACAATTTCTAAGTTTAAAATGTCAGAAATTTGCAACAAAAATCTGACATTTTCAGATTGTCAGATTTTTTTTTCAAAAATCTTTTTATTTTTTTTTACTTTTGGAAATTTTCTGAGTTGAATTTATTGAGAATAGTAAAGTCACATTACGACTATATTCTCATAATATTGGGACTTTATTCTCAAAATTAATTTGATCCTAATACTCACTTGTATTGAACTGACAGCAATATCTGCATTTTGAAGAAAAAACATCTTGATAACTGTATCAAAGCTGTTTTCTGATTAAAACAACATTTTTTCTCATTTTAAGATGTTTTTCTGGTAAAATTGCATCTGTATTCTGCTATTATGACGATATCCTAAGTAAATAAAAACTCTTGTAGCATGTCGCAAATATGTCATCATTTAATTCAAAAGAAGTTGAATGATGAAATTGCAAATTAAATTGTTTGCAATTTCATTTCTAGAAAAAGAAGCAAGGAAAAAAATCAATTAAAATTGGATTGGTGTGAAAAAATAATTTTATTTTTAAGATATATCACTGACCTTGAGACGCTGTCGATACCAGAGCTCATTTACTACCTCCATGAAGACTTTTATATGAAAAGCCACCAACATGATTGATACAGGTAGAGTTCTGGTGGACGTTCAAATAAAAAAATAGAAATGGAGGGAAGTCACCCAGCTGGCCAGAGGGATGAGCTGCAAAGCTCCGAGCAACACGGATTCTGCGCGTTACGTCAATCTTATTGGCAAGAGAGCAGGATGTATTTAATCCGTGCTACTGCTATTTCCAACCACGGCTGATTCAGCTAAATCTGTTTCCGTGCTCTCTGTTCAGGACTCATCAAATCCTATTGTAGTCCTGCAGATTTATTTATATCTTTTGAACAAATAACAATTTTAATCTCTGGAAGCTTTTTCTGTAGACATGAAGAGGAGTAGCTGAGCTGTAAACCACCTGCACCGTCAACATCGAAGTGATCTGGCTGATTTATACGTCTCTGCTTTGGCTTTTATGTTTAGGTTTCGTCAAATACAAACCCAATTGGTTTCATTGACATTTTATGTGACATACTGTCACAACATTCTGCATAATAATCGGGTGGAAGGAAAATTTGAAAATGAGTGCTTTTACTTCTGATAGTTCACAGTAGAATCAGTTCAATTGGGGACCAAAGTTAAATCATTTGTTGCATTTTTAGCTGGTGTGGTTCTCTTTCACACTGCACTGTGTCAAACGAACCAAACCCTTTAAAAAAAGCCATTCCCCTCCTCGCCTGTGGCGGTGCTGGACCAAGAAATGCTGAAGAAAATGACACAAAACCTCAGAAAAAGACACTGACCGCAACTTCCTTCTTCACAAAATGTAAACAAAATGGAATCAAGTTTTCACACTGTAGACTTAGTTTTAGCAGTTGTAGGATTTCTTTTTTGTAACCCTGTCATAATAAATCAGCTAATCGCATAATAAATTAAAAATTGAGAGTTTTCAATTGCATAATTGATTATTTTTCTTGTGTCTCTCTTTTGTCTGAAGACTGGATGATAAAAGGCTTACAGAGACTTTAATATTCTGTTATTTCTTGCTTTGTTCATTTATTTTGGGTATTTAAAATGTCTTCCGATTCCAGAGAAAAATGTCTATCAGAAATTAAAGATTATTGATCTCCAAGTAGGAGATCAATAATCTCCTACTTGTTATACCATTACCATTACATTACTTAAAAGTGGTATAAAATTAACATATATTGTTGTTTATTGCGATAACCTGTGGGACAATTTATCAGCCACCAAATTTGTTATCTTGACAGGTAGTATTTGGTTGTATTAGAGCATTTTGGGTGATGTAGTTCACATCCTGCTTTTGGAGCGGTCTCCAATCCGCTTGGTGTTCACATATGCTTTTGAAGCGGGTCACAGTTCACTTCAACCGAACTTTGCTTTGTTTGGTCAAATCTGCATTCATACCTCCACAAACTAACCAAACTATCTAGACAAATGATTTAGGAGATTAAACCGGATTAAACAGGGCTGGTATGAACGAACCTTTGGAAAACATGAGAAGAGGTAAAGGAAATACTCTCCTCAAAAGAAAGATGAGCCATCTCAGTTTTATCAAAAAGACCAGCAGAAATTAGTGACATAACCACATAGTGACTGTTGAAGCCAACATTATCAATGTCACATCAACAAAACAATCCCACCACAGATGGTTTCTCTCATGTTGGAAACAGTGATTCTGCAAAGGGAATCATGAAGATATTCGTGTTGTTAAGTAAGAAACCCTGCAGCACTGCAGTCAACCGATGTTCAGATATCAGATAATTTTTTACATTTATTTTCAGGCTTTATAATATTGTCACATGGCAGAGCACACACACACACGCACTCACACACGCCCACACACACACACGCGGACCAAATGAAACAAAACTGAACTTCTGATTTGAAGTCTATACGAGGACTCTTGTTCCTAAGAGGCGCTGCTATAGAAACAGCACAACAAAGGAGTGTTCATTTGCTCCAAGAATGGAAGGAAACGGCCAGGTTCACTTTGCACCTAATGAATGAGTCTGCCACAAACAGATGGAGACGAGAAGCAAATGAACACATCAGAACCAAACGCAAGGAAGGAGTCGAACTGAATGGTCTAGGAAATGCAAATCATGGTTAAACTCTGCTTCAGATCACTAAGAAAGAAGCAAACACAGCCAAAATCAAAGTCCATGAGTGGGAAGAAGATCCTGCATGCAAAATTGGTAGGAAACAATAGTGAAATGTTGCAGCGACCACATCAAGCTGTGAGGATTCAAAGAAGGATGGCAGTTGAGCATGGCCATCCATGTGGAAAACCTTCCAGAAGGACAACCCTAAACAAAGCTAGCCAGAGCTTCAATGGTTTAGATCAGTGGCCTAGAAAAAGTCTAGACATAAATCCAACAAACAATTTGTGGGAGTCATTGATGGCGTATTCGGAGTGAATCACCTGGGCTACACAAAGTGTAATTTTATCAGATGTTGACGTTACATACAGCTGGTAACAGGAAGTAGAGGTTGCAAACTAGCATGGATGACACAACTTTAAAAAAAACCAAAGAATTGTTTCCTTCAAGCTAAAGGTTTGGACTGGAAAAGTTTTCTACATTAGAACTTATTCACCAAACATGTTTCTGTCTCACCTTTAACCCGTTAGATCTTGTCAGGAAAACCGAAAACCATCTGAGGTGATTGTAGAGTTTTGCTGATTCCTTAAACTGAATTTTGAGATTAAAGTTTGATTTTTGAGAAAATTTTGAATTTCAAGATTAAAGTCTAAATTGTCTACAAAAAGTCAGAATTTTAAAATGTAATTCAAAGTTGTGAGAAAACAAGTTAATTTAAGTCAGAATTCTGAGTTTAAAGTCAGGATTTCTAAATTAAAGTGAGAATACTTTTGGTCCTAATCCTCTTCCGTAATAATGCGCTACTTCATAATGTTGATTGAAAAAACATTGATCTAAACATGAAAGCTTTTTATTTGCAAAACAGTATAAAAAAATCATTCATGATTTTTTTATAAACTCACAATACTCTGTGATGGAGTCTCAGAATAAAACAAATAAAACAGACTTCAGGCTGAAACAAACCAGCATTTGTAATAACTGGAGAAATTAAAATTCTCTGCAGCCACAAAAGGAAAACCAACTCCTACAGATGTCATAAAATAAGTTGGACCTCTCAGATCTTGGGTGACTTTGTTTACTCCCTGTCACCCATTACTAGTTGGACAAAACTCTCTCCCAGCGCTAGCAAAAGATTAGCCCTGTCTTCCCTCTTTGCATTCACATTCAGAGACCCGCAGTTGCTCTGCGATGCTTCACCTCCCAGAAGGTTTTATGCAAATAGCTCTCAGTGATGTAGCACGGTGCTGAAAGAGGTGTTGGCCAACAAGTGAAAGCATTTTTCTGCAGAGTGTTTACTTTAATGCAAGTGCACTCACTCTGAATTATTCTGAAATAACTCGTTCTACATGAATTGGTGAACAATCTTTTTTTTACTTAGCAAAAAAATACATTTCCATCTAGCTGTGCAGTTCATGGAAATCACAGATTTTTCAATCAGCCACAATTACTCAGTATTCAATAAAGCATCTTAGATTTAGAGTAATTAATTGCATGTATTAGAAAAAATATACAATTGGCAAAACCACTGATTGATGGGACAATTAATCCAGAACAAACACAACTGAAGCATTTTGATTCATTCTTTACTTTTGTAGACACTTAGGAGTTTGCATAAATTTTCAATTAGTAAATTATGACTTCCTGTTTCATAATGGGGCAAAATTATGACATCAGACTCTTCAGAATAGGAAAGACAAGAGAGAAAGCTGCATGTTAATCTTCATAAGAAGTCAGAAAATGGGGATGACAAGAGCATTTTTACTTATAAAAGCTTGCTTAATTGTGGCTATTTTTGTGAGCATGCTCAACAAGCTGGATGGTAAAAAAAACAAATAAAAACAAAAATCTCCATAACAACCTTTTCTTTTTAAACCTTGTACCAGGAATTTTTGCTTCTACTTTTTGGCTTTTAGGCTTTTTGGCTTTCAGACATCTGTTATGATCTGCTACAATGCATCGCATTGTTTCCAATTATATTGGAAACAATGTATTGTTTCAAAAACGGGGAGCAGCAGACTAAATAATCCCTGAACTACAACCCCAAACCTCAGGAGATCTTCTCAATCGATTATAATGGGAGCGAATCATATCCCCTACTCCAACATCTCTCTGTCTGAGTTTCTAACCTAATGTAGAGATTTACAAAGAAGCAGCAAAAGCAAATGAGGTGGATTAGCAGTGCTTTCCAACACCTGATCGTCTCATTCAGGACGTTTTACTGGGGAATATTGTTACATGTTCTCACATGCAACATCTTCAGTCAGAGGCCTCTTGGGAATTGTTTGCAGACTGACTGCTACTGTGAATCACGATTACTCTGAAAATACTGAAAAATAAAGACATATGACAGCATTTCATTTCCTTTGGGGAATTTAATTGGGTTGAAACGATGCCCTTAAATAAAATTCACTGCCTCAATTGGCTTTAGAAGTCACCCACTTAGTGAATGGAGTGTTATTGAATTGAACTGAATTGATTTAGACACCATTTGCCAACCACTTGTTCGTGGGCCAGTTAGTTAAATAAAATGTGAGATTTTAACTGGAACCATGTCCTAATGTCAGATCTAAGATTGAGAAATAAATTGGGGGAAAAGCAGCTTATCACAACTGTTAAGTATGGTGGAGGATCTGTGGTGCTGTGGGCCCATTTAAAGTTGGATCTAACTTAATTTTTCGGTGGAAAATTAAGCTACATATTCATTTTACGTTGCCTTCAGGGGCGCCAGCAAACATTTCCCGGTTAGTTTCTCCTGCCAGGCGGATAAAATGAACAGCAGCCCCTCCCTGAGGATCCGCTCTCGGCCTCGTTAATTCATCCAAACAAGAATTTAATTTCTCCAAGACTCATCCGTCACAATCCTCCAGATCTCCGCTTCTCCTCCAGACCAACCAGCTGTCACCTGCAAGTCTGCAGCAAACAAACGGGCCGGAGGAGCTGAGAGCAGCAGGAGAGACGTGACGTTCAGGCCATTTACGGCGGCTTGGGTCGGTCGTTTCACGACGCCCGGTGCATCTATTAGCTGCCTAGTGAATCGCCTGCAGGGCAGCAATCTCCTCAGATTCCCCCCCCATCAATATCTGCTTCGGCTGCAGATACAGATACAGATCCGAGAGACTCTAAAGCCCTTAAGTTCAAGAACTACGACCGAGAATCAGGGCCATTTTAGAAAGGACAGAAGGGGAACATTGCTGCAAAAACCCTCAAAAAGAAAAGTAAATTTCTGAGATTAAAAACTCAAAAATTGGCTAGAAAAAAATGTCTGAAATTTTCTGATTAAGCTCAGAAATGTTCTGAAAGACATAAAAAATTTTAAGATTGAAAAGCTGAACATTTTCTAGAAAAAAATAGTAATTTAAAGAATAATCTCAAAAATGTTCAAGGGAAAAATTACATTTTGGAGCTTGAATAGTCAAAAATTTCCTAAAAACGTTTCTTTAACTGATCTCAGAAATTAAAAAAAACAAGGAGCTTGAAAATTTGAGAATTTGCTAGTAAAATCTGAAATTTTGAGGATAATTTCAGAAATTTTCTAGAAAAAATGTGGAAATTTCTGATTTGAAACATCAAAAATTTGCAAGAAAAAAAACTAATATATTTTTTAGAATTTTTTAAAATAGTTTTAACAGTGAAAAATTTCAATTTTTTCTGGAATTTTCTGGAATTAAACTTAGTTTCTTTTTTTCAAAATTTTTTCTCTTTTCAAAACTGAGATATTTACGTGTTTTTTCAGAATTTTTTTTATTTCAAAATTTCAGATTTTTTTTAAGTTCACAAATTTTCATGTTTTTCTGGAACATTTATGAAGTTAATCTCCACTTTTTTCTACCAAATTTTCAACTCTTCTATCTCAGAAATTTTCCAGTTATTTCTATAAAATTTCTGATACAAAAATTTCTGAATATTTTTAATCAAATTTTGGACTTTTCAAGCTCACGTTTCCACATTTTTTCTAGAAAATTTCTGAGATGAATTTAAAAATGTCTGGTTTTTCTGCCAAATTTTTTGACATTTCTGACTCATAAATTTGTTCTTTTTTTTTTTTTTGATTTCAGAGATGTATCAAGAAATTTCAGCTTTTTTCTAGATTTCTGACTTTTCAAGCTCACAAATTTCCCCATTTTTTTTCCAGAAAATTTGTGAGATTAATCTTAAGATCCCAGAGTTTTTTGGCAGAAATTTACTCCTCTTTTCTCCCATCTATCTACGTTGACCCTAAAGATAACTGCTTTGAAAATTTTCCATCTCTCTCCATTAAAGCCAGAGGAGCTGCTCCTCTCCGCTGGCTGCCAAAATGCCCGCTCCAGAGCCGGGAACAGAGCTCTTCTTGTTCCGGCTCCGTTCCTCCATCCAGCAGGGCCCTGCAGATCCAAATGCAGCTCCCCCCTCATCCCCCACCTTCCTCCCTACAACAGCAGCCGCAGCATATAAATGCACCCTATTCTTCTTGCAGTGTGTGCATTTATTTGTGTGTCATGTTCTCATGGCCGTGGCGTTTCCTGCAGGGTTCCTCTGAGTGAAAAACAGCAAATGAAGGCTTCGCTCATATGAAGTTGAGGAATGATTCAGCTGTTGAAGGGAGCCTTTTGTGCATCTGTTCTCTTGTAAATGTTCTTCTGTTTACCCTGGATAGTTTTCTGCTTCTTTTTGCAAACAATTACAGCAGACCACCATGATTTCTGCAAAGAATGAGCGATGCAGGAAGGCACACAGATGAGCTCAGCCTAATTAAAGGTACAGCAGATGCCTTTTTTCCTCTAATTTATGGGGAAAAGCTCACCTGCATGCTGCTTCCAATTCCCAAACCTCTAAGCGACAAGTTTCAGTCCAAAACTCGATAGATTTTTTGTGAATACATTTAGAAATTTAGGTGTCAGTGGAAGCCTACCTGTTAATTTGTGAGCCACTGCTGCAGGTCTTCGTCTTCCACCAAAAAAAAAAACCAAAAAAGTGCCTCATCCAAGATTTAAAACAAAAAGAGAAAAAAAACTGGAGGTAAACTAAAAATGCAACATCGAGGCTGCTCTTCCTTTCTCAATCCAGCTGCAGGTGGGACCCCATGGTAAAAGCAGAAATTAAAGGGTCTCTACAGATCGACTCGCTCCTCAGTGGATCCGCGTTTGAATTTCTCTTTAAACTAATCAGGAAGCATATTTAGCAGCTAAACTCCTGGTTAGTAATATAATATGTATAATTCCTGCCTCTGTGGGAAGTATCACCTGGGCAGAGCGGCGGGCTCAGCTGTCTGTCTGCGGCTGGAACTCCCTGTTTTCAGTCACGGGCGGTAAATCCACGGTAGTTTCCCTTCAGAGCGGAGCTCCGGCGGAAGGCGTCGGCTTGTCGGAGCTCATCCCGGCGGACAATCAGTTTCCCGGCGCTCCGGTTGCTGTATGATGCTGCTGCTGCTGCTGTCGCTGAGGATGCCGCGATCGCTCCGGCTCCCGCGAACGAGCGGCGCGCCCCCGCCGCCGCGGTGTCACCCTGGCAACGCTTTCCTCTGACCTCAATACGGCCGCGTTTCCCGTCCGACGCGCGGCGGGTTTTTAACGGCAGACCGGCCGCCGCGGTTCGTCTCTGAGGGCTGAGAGCCGGAAGAAATGCGCAGCCGGCGGGGTTTTAGTTTTATAATTTTGTCTCTTTCCGCCATACCTCCCTTCCTCTCCTCCACGCGCATCCATCTGCATCAGCGTGACGTCAGAGGACGTTTCTTTCTTCCTTTTCTTTTTTTAAGATTTTCCTCGGCTAGTTGTCTTACATGCACATTTACATATTTTCATGGACAGCCATTTAATAAAATAAATAAATAAATTGTTTTATTAAAAATGAATTTTCATTAAGTAAATAAATGTTCTCATAGAGTAAAACATTTAAATATGAATGTTTTTTCCACAATATTTATTTATTTATTTCAGGATTTATTTTTTATTTAATTCAAGATTGTAAATTTTGTAAATTTAAATGTTTTGTTTCTTGGGAGCATTATTTATTTATTTATTGGAAATGTGCCCCTGCAGTTCAACAAGTTTTTTTTTTTTCACCTTGACTTTATCAATACACTGTAAAACACTTCCAGTGGAGTTTAAACAGTTATCCAACCTCATTGTCTTAAAAATGAAAAACTTAAAATGTTAGCATGTGTAATCTGTACATTGTAAAGGGAGGGCGGACAAGCACTGGTCAAAAAAATAAAAAACTTTTCTGTCAGTTTCAGTTTAAATGTCTAAATATTGTGTGCCTGTGCTTTGCGCTGCTTTCCATCCCACCCAAGGATTTAGACAATTTCCAGCAATTTAATTGAATAGTATCAATGCATGAAAGTGAAGAAAAGAAGACATAATGGCCTCCCGTAACTGTAACTCTTTAACATATCCAGATTTTTATAGTGGGCCTCAGACTTCAGCAGCTTGCAGAATTATTAGTTTGATGTTTTTCCCCCCTTTAAGGGATAATAACGCTGTAACATCTATCATGCCCGAGTCCCAGATCTCATCAGCACAGATGGTAATGGCAACGTGGAGGCAACACCTGCTCCTCTGGATCCAGCACAGCCACATGTCTGTCTTATTACTGAGGCCGTAACACAGCCAAACATCTGCCTCAGTCACTATCCCGCCGCAGAGTCATGCATCCACGGTCAGTGGGCTCAGGCCTGCCAGGAAAACCTGGCTCACACCAAAACGAGCCAAAATGTGTAGTCAGCTTAGCCGAACAGAGGCTAATTTGATTTGTTACTTTTCCCAAATCTGGAAAACTAGTTGCTTTTTCAATTGTCTGAGGAAGGAAGATGAGATGGAGAAAAAGAGAGGAGGGAATCTTCGACAAGGTGGCAACAAATCATCCATTCCATCTAGCCAAGGTTAGCAGATATGGGGCCTGTGTGTGTGTCGACATGTGCAGGAGGTGATGAAGTCCCACTCTTGATAGTCCCTGTCCAGGTACCAGAGGTAATGGGCCCGACAGCTGAGCCCACATCAAGATATACTCATTTACCCACACACCTCAGCCGCCCGTCCCTGATGGACAACACTGATAAAATCTGGGCAAAAACACATGCATCACACACACACAAACATGCACACGCACACACACGCACACGCACGCACACAAACACACACACACACACACACAGTGACAGGAACCCGCAGCTTCACAAAGAACATGTGTTGCAATGTTTAGAGACATTTTCTCCTTCTAGAGCTTTGTAAACACTTGTTTTGCTTGTTTATATGGAGGGCTCAGAGTGACAAAATTATAATAAATTACTTAAAAATGTACGGAGTGATATAATGTGTCCTTAATTTATTAATATGCTTAACTTTCTTGGATTCAGGTTTTTTATAATACAAAATCGACACAATAATTAGAATTTATTTATTTATTGCACAGCAGTTGTCAAAATTAAGAACTTTTTTTTTAAATAGCCATTTTATTATTTTATTATGCTTTTTTACTTTGATGAAGATTAATGGTACTTTCCATGTTTCATTACAGACGAGACCTGATCCCATTCACATGGTTAATTTATGACATCATTAGGACACCATATAGGTTTCAACCAGTGCCAAGTGACATAAAATGACATGATGATGAAATCTGTCAACGCTGGCTGCTGGTTAAACCGAATGGCGAATTAAAATCCCTTGCCGTACGGATACCGTCGTCTCTAAATAATACATGCTCCAGCAGATTTGCGCTAAACTTTAATGATTCTCTTTTGAAGAGAACCGAATAGCGTTCAATTGCAATCGGACTTCACTGCGCCTCCTAACTTATTCCATCAGTTGTCTTCTTTCTACATCTGCAGCATTTGCACACACACAGCGAAATTACCTGGCATGGATCTCAAAATTATTATTAAATGTGCTTTATACAATAATCACTCATACATTCTTTTGTTACTCTCTGAATATTTCTCTTTTTCAATGTTACTTGGCGTTTCTGTTTTTCGGTCTCTTCATGGATGGAATGTCACTCCGTATGTTCTTTAAGCTGTCATGTTTCTCTGCAGGAAGACATTGCCTGAGATAATGATGCTTTCCATTACAGTCACATTTTGTGGTACATTTTTGGCCCTCATCCAGAACAATCTCAGGAGGCGTTTCAAACAAATCATGAAATTTATTGATTGATCAATCTTTAATATTGATTAGCACAGAGTTTGCGCAAGCTATCTCCTGCTGCTATAAAAAGTTTTGAAAAACTATTTATATGATTAGTATAATAATTACATTTGCTCTTCCTTTTCTTTATGTCGATTTCTTTTTATACTTCCTTTTAATAAAATCACTACCATTTCTAAAAACGGTTTGTTTTCAGAATAGAACTCAGTATCTGGTAAGCCAAGGGATTTGTTCATTTTTCCTGCAAATGACCGTCCTGTTTGGAATATTAATGCTAATAGCGTCAGATAATTCATAAATCAAATTATTATATGCAGAATCGGGATCACGTACATTAAAAACAGTGGTCCAAGCTTTGGTCTCAGTGTTTGCACCAAGCTGCAGCAGACTTCTTTCAACTATCAACACTGCTATCCGAGCGCATCCCCACATCAGCATGGCATCAAACCTCTGACCAATCAGACAACACTTTGCACAGAGCTCTGCTGAAATAGTTTGAGTCTGGCGTTGAGTTCAGCAGGCACAAGCCTTTCTACCAACAAAATGAAGCAGTTTGTGTCATGAAATTGGCTCAATAAGCACCAGTTTTGGCACCTCGCATAAAGTGTGTCAGACCTTTAAGGAGTTTTTAATGTCTGGTTCAGTTCTACCCCAAGCAGTGAGCTTTTCCATTATCTGCTCTGTTCCTCAGCAGCAGCTGTGGCGAACTCTCTGCCGATCTGCAGTGAACAGTTGACCACAGCTGCAAGGCACGTTCTGGTTCTGCTGAACCAAAATAAACCCAAATATTTCATTTTGTCTAACAGAAATTAAGCAATATGACTCCACTGCGCCCCCTAGGTTATTCCATCTGCTATATCTCCTCACTGCATCAGTCGATCTCCTCCAGACTTTTGGTGCATCATCAGATGGCGCCGCCGAACCCACCGGTGCATATCGCCTGGTTCGTGGCTGCTTAGTTTTTCACTGTAATTTAAAAAACTATGACAAGAAAATTGCTTTGTCCATATTTGCCAGTTTTTATATTTTATTTTTGCTGAATTGGGCTTTCTGTGGGCACATTTCATCCAACCGTATTTCCGTTGCTGCTGAGATTTTGCTGAGATTTCAGTAAGGTTAATGTTCTGGGTACATTAGCCTTGACGTAAGTAAGCAAACTATATTTACGAAGCACCTTTTACAGGTTTAAAACTACCAAGTGCTTTACCATAAACACAAAATGAAGAACACACAAGATAAAAATAACAGCATATGTAACACTATGCCACATAGAAACATTTAAGTTGACTAAACAAGGATTTAGAGAATCAACACCGTCCACAATCTGGAGGCCACCATTTTAAAACATTTAAAATTGTGAAATAAATTATAAAATGTAGCAGCAGCGAAAGTAAAGAAATGAAATTGGAAGTGATGTGCTGCCTCTTTTGTGTTTTGGCTGAAAGCCTTTCAGCGCATTCTGATGTGAATGGAGAAGGTCAAGATCCTTCTTATTCACGCACACAAAAAAAATGCTTTTACAATAATCAAGATATGAAGATGAATTAAATGCATGAATAATCATCTCTAGTTCTGCTTTTGACACCAAAGTTCAGACTCAGAAATATTTCTTAGCTGATTAATTCATAAGAATGGCACTCAAGAACAGCAAAATTTCAGAAGTTTCATCTGTTATTCAGTTCTCTGAGGTAATAAAGTTTCACGAAGGACGACTTTAAAGTGTCACTGACACAACAAAACAAAACCATTAAAAAGATGAACTGCTCTGATTTCACGCTGTGTACACAAAAGCTTTTAATAATAAACATTCTTCACAGATTTCTATAAGCGCAGTGTCACTGTTTGTCTGCAGTGAAGCAGACGCCATTTTGTGATGCAATGAGGGTAAGTCAAAACGTAAACAACTAAGGCTGGATACACAGAAGTGAAGGAAGTTTCCAAATGTGAATAATTTAAAAAATTACAATAATATAAGCTTGCTTTCTGTCTGCGGGCAACATGTGACATCAACTGATAATCCCTCCAGTTTGTACAGCAGAAATACTATTCAGTTAAACACTGAAAAAAGAAACTAGTTGCTTCAATTACAAGTAACAAGTAATTCAATAAAGTTTATCCAACTCAACTCATCTTTTTAGATTATGCAATTGATCAGTGACACTTTAAAAATTTAATTAAAAGAGTAAATCTGAATATCATCAGCATAGAAATTATAATATATATATCAGAAATCTGCTAAAAGGGGAAAAGATTAAAAAAAAGAGAGAGAATAGGTCCCAAAGCTGAGCCCTGTGGTACCCCACTGAGAGGTTAAATCTCAGTACAGGACAAAAATACTGATGGAATAATAAACTACAGTGTCAGAAGCAGATGTAAGATGAATGAAGACTAAACGAGATGTAAAATATTTTCATCTTTGTTCAACTTTTCTCACTTCTATGTTCCTCTTTGTGTCGATTCAAACAAACACACTTCTGAAAAACCACCGTCACTCATAAATGCCCCTGGGCATTTAATGTTTCATAAAATAACAGCTAAATTCAGCGTTACAGCAGTCAAATGATTTGTTTGCTCGGAGGTGCTTGCAATAATAAGCCTTTGCATTCTCATAAAGCCATTAACCTTTCTGTCTGAGGGACACAGAGAACCCATAAAGCCCATTTTCTCTCTGCCTAATTTACTTCCCTGCAATCCAATTCAGGGCTGAACAACAGAGTGTCCTGGTGATGAAAACACACCTCTGCAGATAAATAAGCGCATATTCCCTCCGTGAGAAAATGACAGAGCCGCGCGATGTCTTTAACTAGAGTTAAGGTCAGCAATGAAGTGCTCTGCAGAAGTATTTCACTCCTCTTGAACCTTTTTCACATTTCATATCAACAAAACAGAAATTTTAATGTGTTTTTTGGGGGCATTTAATGATTCAGACCAACACAAAGTAGTGCTTCATTTTGAAGTGGAAGGAAATTGATGCCTGGGTTTCAAATTGTTTAACAAACATCTGAAGATTGATGTGGATTTGTCACTTTCAAATACCGTTAGCATGTCATGCTGGTCAACCAGAGCTACAGAGGAATGATTTAGATCACAGCATAAATATGTTAAAATGGCCTATTCAAAGTCCAGATTGGAATGAAATGGCGCAAATAGCTGTTTCACCAATATATTTACGAAAAGCGTAACAATCTAGAGTCAGCCCTTGTTCAGTAATTATAGCTAAAGACCAGCGATCAGGTCTGAAATCTGGGTGTAGTGATGAACCTGAGCTTTTAGAGTCACATAAAGACGGTTACAAACTCAGCCTTCTATCACCTGACGGACACTTCACTGGCTCCCTGTAGCTCAGAGAATAGACTTTAAAATACTTTGCCAGTTTATAAACAATTAAACGTCTCAGCACTGCAAAAACACAAACTCTTGCCAAGCAATTTAGGTCAATTTACTCATGAAAATATCTTAGTGTATTTGAAATAAGGCAAAACTAACTTACAAGCAACTTTTCAGGAAGGTATATGAGCTTGTTTTATGTCAAGGATTCCATAAAATTGCAGAAAAAGTTCTTCACTTGTAACAAGGTATTTTTCACATGGTTCAAGTGAAATAATCTGCCAGTGGAAGTAGTTCTTTTTCATCAATATTAAGGAATTATTGGTTTAAAAGAAGCTCATGTATCTGAAAAGTTTCTTTTAAGTCAGTTTTGTCTTATTTTAAGTGTGGTAAAATATTTGCACTAGAAAATAGACCAAAGATATTTGGTAAGGTGTGTTTTTGCAGTGAGTACCAATACACATTTTATCAGTAATGGAAATTAAATAAATTACAACTGAAACCTTAGTGGTTTTTTGTTTTGTTTTAAAGATATTTCTGAAATGTACCTCAAAAAATTGCATTAAAAGTTGAATTCTTCAGATTTCTCCCATGAGTGATAATGTTATTCCAGTGACGGTTATTTTGTATTTCCAGGCTCTTTGAAGCGTCTTTTCCAGAAATGTCAATAAGTTTGGAGCAGGAAGTTGCCAGGTTTGAACAGAGCCGCTTTTAACCCAGTCAAAACTTCCACTTTCATCCAAACATAGCAGCATAAGCTCTTAATCTTGTTTCTTTGTTATTACTCACATAGTTAGCTGTCGGCGTAAATAGATGCACCTTCCATAGATGACGGTGTTTAAAAAAGGCTGGAGAGACAACCGTTTAATCTCTCCTTTTCATTGAAGTGCTAAGAAAAGAAATATCAGCATATGACGACGATATTGCTCCTTTTGGATAAAAAAATTCCTCTTTCATGCTTTGAAGTTTAAGACTCCTCCTCAGTCTGAGTAAATAATCCCGCTCCTTTACCTGCTGGAGATAATCTGGGATGCAAGAGACAGACCTTGATACCAGGAGGTAAAGAGCTCAACAGGAGACCAGCTACTGATCTGACTGACAGCTGGAAACAGAAAAAGGAAGAAATGTGAAGCTAAAAGTAATTTGGGAAATATTACAGAGGAAGGAGGTGGAAATTCAGAGGTTTAAAGGTGCGAACGCAGAGTCAGAGTCGAACGAGGGTCGGATAATCGCTCCTGCAGGAACATGAAGCTGCAGCCGCTGGACAGGTTTCATAAATTTATCTACCTTTCTTCTACCTGAACCTATTTTATAGTAGTAATTTCAGCCGAATTTGCATGTAACTTTATATTTTTTTCAGTTTGAAATCATTATTTCAAAAATATTATGTGATCAGTTACTGTTTTTCCTTTTACTTGAGCAATTTTTTTTTTTTTTTTTTTTTGCAAAGCTACTTTTCACTTTTATGTAAGTTGAAGTCGTTGAGGTAAATATTTGGAGCTCCTGGATTATTTTCCTCCTCATGTTCCTGACCAGCCTGGACCACCGTCCACCCAGCGGCCGCTCTTCATCCACTCGTCGCCAGATTGTTGGTTCAGCCAAAGTGTTGGATCACGATCTTTGGTAGCTTCTAATTGTTCACTCTTAGCTTTTGACACTCATGTTGTTTTTGTTAATTGGACTCATCCGGGCCTCCCTGCACTGCCGGGTGATTAGATGCCCACCTGCCTCTGTGTGCAGGGCTAATCAGTCTTCCAGTAACTGTATCCCTCTCTCTTCTTCTCCAGCCGCCATGCTTTATGGATGAACTCTCTGGCTTTCAGTCGCTCTGAGCAAACCGTCTGATTCCTGATGAGTCTTCTTGCTCTTCATTAGTTGACTGAACGGTAACGGGTCGTTCTCGTGAGACTCGTTTCCATGACACAGCTGCTCTTTTCTCCATCAGCCGTTAAATTATTATTAGTCTTAGTTATTGTTTCATTTCTAGCCACAAACATTTCTAATGTCTGAGCCTTAAAACCTTCAAATGTTTTATTTGTCCTGAGATTAATCTCAAAATAGATTTTTTTAAGCACATTTTTAATTTTTCACACTTATAAATGTCCACCTTTTTTCAAGCTGAAAATTTCTGAGTTAAAATTTTTATGCATTTCCAATTTTTTCCAAGGAGATTTTTGAAAGTACTAAAACAAAATTCTAAGTTTTTTTAGTACATTTTGAACTTTAATTTTTTTTTTTTGAAAATGTCTAAGAATAATCTCTAAAACTTCTGATTTAAATTTATTTTTTAAGAATTTTTCAAGCAAATTTCAAATAATCTTAAAAACGGAGTTATGTCCAGCTATTTTTTAACCTTTCAGACTGTTGTCTTGTTTTTTCTAGAAAATGTTTTAGATTAAACTCAAAATCATATTTTTTTCTAGAAAAATTTAAAGTTTTCAAACTCATAGATTTCCACGTTTTTTCAAACAAATTTTTAAGATTGATCTCAAAGTTTCTGAGTTCTTTCTAGCAAATTCAGTTTTTGAAACTCAGCAGTTTCCTTTCTTTTCAAGTTTCTGACATCTCATAGTATTTCTTTTTATTAGTAGCATTAGTTTTTTTCTTGCAAATTTTTGACTTTTTAAGCCCAGAAATTTCCAAGTTGTTTTCTACAAAATTTGAAACTCAGAATTTCTGATTTCTGGATAGAAATGTACTTCTGTGCTTTTTTGTTTTTCTACTTACAGTGGCCCAAATACACCTTTGAAGAAATGTGTTTAACACGCAACATTTATAAATAATAAATTTAATATAAAACATAAAAGCAGACTCTATCGAGGACTTTAAATGCAGGAAGCAGCTTAAACCTCAAAGAGTCGGTGGATTTGTATCAGGAACAATTGAAACCTTTTGGTTTTTTACTCATCCATTATCTTATCTCTAGTTTTCCTCTCCTCAAATCCCTCCACCATCTTTCCTTTGCTTCATTTTTCACCTCAGCAGCCACATATATCTTTTTGTTGTTGTTGTTGGGTTTCTAATGCTTGGCCCTCTTTCCCAGGCTTCTTCAGAAATCCTCCTCTCTGCTCTGTCAGGACGGTTAAGTCCGCTCCCTCCGTTCACTTCTCCTTTATCTTTGCTCTTCAGAGCTGCTTCTGCCTCGTGGGGTCGGGAAGGGATCCCTCCTCTCTCATCTGAAGCAGTGGGGAGCCTTTCAGATTAGCTGCAGACTTTGAGGTTCCCATCGCGTGCCACACACATTCAGCCATATAACTGGAGCAACATCTGCTTTTAGCACACCATCTGAGCATTGGGGAAGCCTTTATATTCACGACTCAGCTGATTGCAGAGCCACATGTCCTGTTGGTGCATAATGTTGGATTATGACATAAAGTTCTTCCTTTCAATTAACATTTTGTAATGACTTTCTGATGTTTGGTTACTTGTCTGGGTTTAAATACTAGCTTATAATCATTATTAACATGTTAATTAGGCTGAAATCCTTTTTAAAATTATTTTGGTGCCACTTTGCAATAAGATATGTTATTAATTAATTTCTAAATACTTTATTAAACATGAATAACTTTTCATTATATATTACAATACATGATTAAGGGCAAGAAGGAGACAAAATCTACCAGTTTCCTGCCAAATAGTGAACTAAATCTGGTGACATGTATATTTTTGTTAAACATTTTAGACTTCCATTTAAAAAGACAGTCTCCTTGTCACACGTAATTAATGCCTAATAAACAATTATTAATAATTTATAAAGTGTATATAGCTGACTGGATAACATTCTAAACTATTTATTATCCATCTATAATTGGTACCGCTATTACTGAA